>JAZFAU010000035.1:160000-632500 GCA_037178615.1 Dione vanillae | reverse complement strand
GTGTTGAAGCTGTATATTAATTTTATTAGAGAATATTTTCCTTAAAAGACAATTAACTGTGAATTTTATGTCTATAAATCTCTGTTATTTGTGTTAAATTAGTGTGAAATGAGTTTTTATAACTTTTAAGTAACAAACTATTTTTAACACAAGTATACTATATAATACTTTGCATGCGTTTGTACTATATAATAATAACGTATTGAGTGACGGAACTTAACACCGCGCTTGCCTAGTTACCAGAGCGAAGTAAACGGAAATGAAATAATCCATCTTTCCAGAATGGGAATCGAACCTACAAACTGTCGCGTTTACAGGCAGACGCTACGCTTCTGCGCCACGACGGTCCTAATACGGTTATATTATAGTATCATAAAACAAAGAAATATATCACATTTTAACGAATACAGCTCAACGGCAAATTATTAAGGTTGAACACATTTTTATTTAATGGCTATCGTTTTACCATCGATCGCTTCGATACAAACCGGAACCGACCCATAATTTGGCGTATATTCGATTAAAAATCGCATGGTAAGTAACCGTTGTCGTAAATTTTTACCGAGTTTTCCGATTTCATATTTACAGGGGTTTTTTTTACGGAGGAAATTCATGTCAAGGCAGACGATAATAATGATATGACATTTCAATAAAATACAACCAGCGAGGTTCAGTTATTGAAAAATAAAAAGCAATCTTATGAATTTCTCAACGGATCGCAAACGAATTAAAAACGTTCTTTATGTTTATGACTAAAATTTCCTTTATGGCTTTTTCTTTTTATTCTCTTTAAAAATAAACAAATAAACTAGTGACGTAGCCTAAGCGTGTTTGACCAAAGACGTGATTACGAGGTTCAATCGTTCGAAGTAATAGTTCAATTTCTGGTAAGTATAGAATTGAAATATTTAATCATTAGAATCAAATGTAACAATAAACGTAAAACTATATCATAGTTGAAAAAATGTTTATCACCAATACAGTTAGTATGGCACCCATATATTAAAATGACTCTGTAGTCAGAATAAAAATAAGTAAAAATAAGTATTTTTTAGAAAATTACAATAAATGCAACGGTATACGCGGGCTGCACTAATGCGGTCGTTCAATTACTTAAGATACGCTATAAAAGCCCATATCGATCAAAACCCCATAAGGTTCACAGTCCTTTTTTCTATTTTCTAATATATTTTCATGCAGACTTACTTATTGTACGGGTTTATTTACAACAAGGAATCACATACCAACATATATATAACACAGTAAAGTTATTCTAACATCAAGTCAATTACTTAAGACCCGGGCGTCATAAAGCGGCTATCGATCAAAGTTCACCCGTGGCCGACCCGATGGAGTTTTTCTATTTTCCAACCGGTTATTCTGATTTATTACAGAGCCAGATTATGTATATAATAGAGTTGGGGTTGTTTCAATTGAAAAAAGAAAGTTTTAAGTTACAACATAGAAAAAATAGAAAATAGTGACAGAAATTGTATAGTGGGAACCATTGTTGCATTTTGCTTGCAAGACAAGAAATGTTTACAATAATTTTCTACCTCGAGTTAGATCGAACTCAAATACGTCGTCTAAAGTTAAACACTGATCCACTGTGCCACTACGACTTGTTCGAATGTGTTATAATATAATTTATATTAAGGTATAATATTTGCCAAGTGTCGTCTTTAATCAATTTTACGTAGAAGAACATAAATTATATAATAATAAAGAATTAAATCAATCTCGTCGCATGGTTAGAGACATCTCAGTCGCCCAATTTGTTTAATCTCTAATAGGAATCCTTACTAATATTTGAACCACAACTACGTTCAGCATAATGCATCCTAACTGAGCTACAAAGCAATTTATTTGCTTAAATTTCTCGTAGCATATTAAATAATACAAAAAAATTACAAATTAAAATATTTAATTACATATAAAAAAACGGTATAATATCACAGACTCTTGTTGCTGGAATTTTTAAGGCTCACCTCACCTTACCTTGTCTTTGTTTAAATTCGTTAGAGGATTACGAAGGATGTATAAAAAGTTGATTAAATATTAAATCCGTGCCAGACCAAACGAGTTAGACCAACCGAGGGCGGGAGTGAAGTAAGGGCTAACCTTATTTCTAAACATATAAGGCCGCGTCCTGAATACGAAATGATTATATAATTTTTCAAAGCCTTTTGCCTTTTTCGTTCGCCATTCTGGTGATTTATTTTGCTCAATGTTTTGGAGTTAAGTGTTGTATTGTTCCTTTGTTTAGTTTTATTAGATCACATTTTGTATAAATAAAGTAATTAGAATTAGTTCCTTTATATTAATAAATAGGTAAACCAAACTTTTCATTTTCTTGTTTTAATTTACAATAAATTAGCACAAATTAAGAGCTTAAATTTTAAACTACAATAAAAAAAAGTATTTATAGACGATTTCAGAGGTAATAATATTCTAACGAAGGACATTTTTATATTATGATATTTTTATAAACATAATTTAATGTAATATACTTCTGAATTACATTCTCGTACAAATACATTATAAATAAATTTTAGTAAACCTATCTACCTTTTTTAACTAACGAAAACAAAAAGCCATTAATTTTTGGCACTGAGCCGGACTTCGTTGTTTTACATATGATATTTGGCATCACCAAAATTGTAAAGCACCGTGTCTCTATGTTTATTTTCAATATAATCTACCATTACAATATATGTATTTTTTTTAGCTTCACGCTTTATTCCGCACATGTCAGGATAGGCAGAGGGAACCGCGGGAATTGAAAGTGTTAGGATACTCCGGAAAGGAAAGTGTTAAGACACTCCGTTCCCTGCTTTCGAGGGATTGCGTGTTGAGTGGTGAAACTCAACACCGTGCTTGCCTAGTTGCCAAAGAAAGGAAAATTGAATAGGAATAGTCTATTCTCGAGTGAGAATCAAACCGATAAACCATCACTTTTACAGGCAGACGCTACGATTCTGCGCCACGACAGTCGTCAATATAAATATTCATTTTAATATGGTATATTTTGTGAATATCTTAAATTATAATTTACACATATTCCCTTCTTGTTTATTTATTTCAGCTTCACGATGTACCCCGAAAATAAATAAGTTTTCAGCTTTCCCTCAATTTTCTTTGTCTTTTTACTAGGGCCTTAAATGATCGACGTTACTTATACTATAAAAATGTATAAAAAATATATAAATAATAAACATATTACTATAAAAAACGATAAAATAATTTAAAAAACATTATCCTCATCTTAACAAAAACTTTTGTCAATAAATCACCATTTCTATGAAAAAAGACCACGAAGAATAATAACTTAAAAGAAAATGGTGGAAATAAAAGCTTTTTACATTCTTATTCAGATTTTGTTCGTGTAATGCAATGTGTAAGTGACAGTGTCATATGCATGTGCAGGTGGAACGAACAAATGTACCTGGTAGTTTATCGTTACATATAAGTGAGGATGAAGTAGCATAAACTATGTATTATTTGATCACATAAAACAGCTGAGTTATATTTTAAATAAAGAGTTGGTTTTCTACTTTTTATATAAATATAAAGTTATTCCATTTATCACTTTCTATGCAAAATTAAATTGCGAAACTAAACACCACACTCTATTTCATGTTAATAAAAAGACACTCCACTTAACACTTTCTATACGAAATCGAGAAATTGAATTACTTAACTCAACGCCGCCAACTGGTTGACTCACTCACGCGTCTTCCAGATAGCCATAATGCCTCCTTGCTGGACCTTCTGCTGACTTCACACCCAGAACAGTACCGGATTGTGGTCGATGCCCCTCTGGAATGTTTCGATCACTGCCTAGTGCGGAGTGTCGTGCCTATTCAGCGCAACAGTCGCAGAACACCAGCGACTCGTCGCGTCTGGCACTATAAGTCGGCAGATTGGGACGAGATGCGTGCTTTTTACTCATCCTATTCCTGGCTGCCGATTTGCTTCTCTTCTGATGATCCGAGTACCTGTGCTTCGGCTGTCACCGAGGTGGTTTTACAGGGTATGGAGCTTTATGTTCCTCTTTGGTGTCGCTTGGTGGCAAGCCAGATTCGTGGTTTGGTATGTATTGCAAACTAGCTGCTACTGAAAAGCGTAAGGCATGTCAAGTGTGGGCTGAGGCGCTGGCTAGTGCGGATCCGAAGGTTAAAACCTTAAAAGGGAAGTATAACCGAGCCTCTAGGTATTTTAAACGGCAAATCACCAGAGCCAGGTCCGAGCATGTCACCAAAATCGGTGAGAAATTTGTGGGCTACCCGTCTGGAACCCGTCAGTTCTGGGCGATCTCTAAGGTACTTGACAACTTCAGCCAGCTCTCGTTTCCACCGTTACGCATAGAGAATGACATTGGTCCATACGGCCAAATAGAAAGCCAACCTCCTAGGAACTCTCTTTGCCTCTAACTCGACTCTTGATGATCAAGGCAAGACACCGCCGACAATCCCGAGATATCCGAGCTCAATGCCGGACATTAGGTTCAGTCAAAAACCTGGTCGGTGAGATCTCTCTTCTTTGGACATCCACAAGTAGAGTGGACCTGATGGCATTTCTACTTTAGTGCTCAGTTCTTGCGCTCCTGAGGTCACCTCAGGTACTAACGCGTCTATTTCGGCTTTCCTATTCAATCGGTGTAGTCCTGAACTCGTGGAAGAGCGCTCTGAACCACCCGATCCCGAAGAAAGGTGACAGCTCGAATCCGGCAAACTATAGGCCTATCGCTATCACCTCCCTGCTCTCCAAAGTTATGGAGAGTATAATAAACAGCCAGCTCTTGGTTTATCTATCACCAGTTGATCAACGACCGTCAATATGGTCTATGGTCTTTCGCCATGGTCGTTCAACTGGTGATCTTTTAGTTTACCTTACTCACCGTTGGGCTGCAGCTGTCGAAAGCAAAGGCGAAGGCCTGACAGTTAGTGTGGATATGGCGAAAGCCTTTGATCGTGTGTAGCATAGAGCAGTCTTAGCAAAACTTCTATCGTATGAGCTTCCCGAGAATTTGTGCAAGTGAGTTAGCGAGCGAGTGAGCTAGCTTTCTTACCGGGCGTAGCATTAAAGTCGCTGTCGACGGTTTTTGCTCTGATTATTTTCCCATAAATGCCTGCGTCCCTCAAGACTGTGTGCTGTCCTCCACGCTTTTTCTTCTTCATATCAAAGACATGTTAGAAGATTCTAACATTCATTGCTATGCGGATGATAGTACTGTGGACGCCGTATACTCCGGCCGTGCAGGTCTTTCTCGGGAAAACGTCGACGATTGCCGAACGAAAGTTGTGTCTTCTATTGAGACCACCCTCAATAATGTCTCATTGTGGGGTGAAAGGATTCTTGTTCAATTCAACCCCCAGAAGACTCAAGCTTGCGCGTTAACCACTAAAACCCCCTTTTGTCGTGTCACCAGTTTTTGAGAACACTTCTCTTAAAACCTCGCCTACTATCAGTATATTGGGGCTTAGCGTTTTGAGTGACTGTCAGTATCGCGATCATTTAGATAGCAAGGTCAAGCTGGCCGTGAAGAAATTGGGTGTCATCGAAAGAGCGAGACAGTACTTCACGCCACACCGATTGGCTCTGTATAGGGCCCAGGTTCGGCCTCGGCAAGTATTGTTCACATCTCTGGTCTGGTGCTCCCCATTATCAACTTAAACCATTTGATCGCATACAGCGTAGAGCCATTTGTATCGTTGGGGACCCAAATATCTGTGAAAGGTTAGACACTTTGGCCTTCGTAGATACGTTTACTCGCTGTGTGTTCTCTACCACTTATACCATGGGGAATGTTATGGAGAACTGTTTGATCTGGTGCCTGCCGCTGAACTCTCCAACCACAGAGTACAACATAAATTAAAGTATCATCCCCACCATCTGGACACATTGAACTCCACTACTGTGCGGTTCCGTAGGAACTTTTTTCCACGTTCTACACTACTGTGGAATAGCCTACCTGCGGCAGTGTTCCCAGATCGAAACGACATGGGTTCCTTCATAAAGCGCGTCTACCTAAAACTTAAACTAAAACCGGCTTAACTTGAAGCCGGCAACGCTCTTGTAACACATCTGCTGTTACACAGGGCCGTGGGCGTCGGTGATCTCTTACCATCAGGTGACCCGACCGCTCGTTTGCCTTGTCCTTCTCATAAAAAAAAATCAGTATGATCTCAGTGCAGCTAGATTGGTAGCATTTCGAATTTTTATTTTCTTCACGCTATTACCCTCATGAAGCAAAGTAGGCAGAGGAAACCTTAGAATGAAGGAACCTAGTGTTACATACACACGTACTTAATATACGAAGTAATCTCTGTTCCTAACTTTCTAAATATTTTTTTGTTTTTAACTTCACGCTTTATCCCGCACATGGCAGGGTAGGCAGAGCGAACTGTAGGAACCATACGAACTTAGTGTTAAGACACTCCGTTGCTTTAGTCCCTGCTTTCCTGTCCCCACTTTCCGCCTTTTTCGAGGCATTGCGTGCTGAGTGGCGGAACTCAACGCCGCACTTTGCCTACTAGGCAAAGAGAGAGCGAAGAAGCGCGAAGAAAATGCATATAGAAAAATCTATCGTCCTCGAGTAGGAATCGAACCCACAAACCGTCGCGTTTACACGCTACCCCTCTGCGTCACGACGACCCATAATAATTTCTTTTTGTTTTAATAATTAATCTGTAGAGTTATTTAATAAACATAGAACAACATTTACTAGAAACATACATATGTATATATGAGTATATATAAATAAACGATAACAAACTTTTGTTATTTGGAACCGGTAATTAAAGAAACGGATCCTCGTAATTACTTAAATATACTATTATATAAATACACGCACTATATATATATATATATATATATATATATATATTATATATATATATATATATATATATATATATATATATATATATATATATATATATATATATATATATATATATATATATATATATATATATATATATATATATATATATATATATATATATATATATATATATATATATATATATATATATATATATATATATATATATATATATATACTCGTATACAAGTATTTATTTTTCCCGGTTCCACTAACTCACTACACTCCAGGTAACCGTTCCAAGAAATCCGAATCAATTGGAAGAAACGACGGGTAATATAAAAGAATTGAATTATCAAGACGAAGGGAGGCGAGATCACGAATAAAAGCTTCGGTAATTCGATTGTGTTCGATAACAATCCACGGACGCGGATGTTTGCTATCCGAGCGGACCAATAATGAAAATTGTTATGTTTCATCGGCAACAGGTTACGTAAATATAAGCGAAGATGCCCAGGAAATATCCTGATCGAAAATGTATGAGTTTGAAATTAATATATAAAAAAAGCAAAAATACTATATAAGATGCGGTTTTTATTATATTTTAAGTTATTTTTTATAGTTTCACACTTTATTCTCCTTATAAAAAGGTAGGCAGAGGGAATCGCTGGAATCGCGGCAACCTAGTGTTAAGATCCTTTACTTAACTTCTTTCCCATCCTACTGCCGATCGAAGTATTGCTTGTGTTGAATGGTGGAACCTAACGATGCGCTTTCTTAGTTGCGATAGCGAAGAAAATGGAAATGATAATCCATCTTTACGAGTGGACATGAACCAAAATTTTAATTTTACATGTTTTCTAGAAAGTCTGGTACAGAGGAACGGTACTTGGCAATGCATTGAAAAGGAGTGACAGAATGTCATTACATTATAATGTTCCCTCTGTCCGTAGCAGTATTGCTACGCTGGAAATAGCTGCGTATAATTTAGATTTTTAAGCTATACACTTTATCCCGTACATAGCAGGGTAGGTAGATGGAACCGCAAGAACCATAAGAATCCAGTGTTAAGACACTCTCTCTCTTCCCTCTTCCCTGCTTTCTGTCTTTCCTAGACATCCCGTGTTCAGTGGCAGAACTCAACGCCGCGCTAGCCTAGTTATTTATCCAGTTATCATTTCATTATATCAATCAATTGAAATATGCCGATACATTTCGTTAATAGACTATCTTTAATAAGATATCGTAAAAGTATAATAATATTAAAAATTCCAATATAATTGTATTTGTTTCTTTAACTTCTATATGCAAAACCATATATAAAGCGCGAAAAAGCTTTTCATTAATATTAATTAATCAAAGTTAATTAACTTAATTTTTTTTTTCACAATTACTCGTATTTAACGAACAAAAAACTTTATACTTCAATCAATTTCATATTTTCGCTCGAGTTGATTGTTTCAAGTGGAAATTTTAAGAGATAATAAAAAAGACAGTGGAGTGGGTATTTAAAAGTAATTCTCTTCGCGCCGAACAATTCAACTTATTATGGACTATAAATATTTTAAGCTTATTGGAAGTTTTATAACTTTGAAGTCCACCAGGCGCATCAAATTGTAACGATAGAGTTCAAACTTTGTTTCAGAACTTTTTATTTTCCATTATAGTATTATGTTATTAATATAATTTATTTAAAATATATTTCAGAAAAGAATGATTTTACGAACAAATCCTCGTTCAAAATTTTTGTTAAAATATATAGTAAATATCAGGAAAATTCATATATCACATACAATACAAACGACAACTAATATCTATACATAAATCAATGACCTTGTTAATGAAAACTATAAAAATGTTAATGAAAACCAAAAAAAAATACAAAAAAATGTCATTAAAAAGGTCCAAAATACAGGTCAACATAAAAAATATATAGGGGAATACATAAAACGCACTTACCCCGCTCAAAGTTTTGATATTGTGCAAAGCGTCCTGAGCTTTCAGCGCAGCTTTCCGCGTGAAAAACGTCACAAAACAGCACCCTGTAAACAAAAGCTCGCGTACATAAAGTGACAACACACGACGCAAATACAATGTACGCACATAGGGTCTACCGCAGCACACGACAAGACAATGACAACAGAGAAGAAACTTACTTCTTAGATGAACATATTTTTTCTTAGCAAAAAAAACTTGAGGAAATACTCAGACGAGCATTAAGTAAGATCTTACTAAAGTAATGTCATAGATATACATAATTAAAAAAAACAAAAATAAATGTTACACAGTACACAGTATAGTGCCTTCACTATATAAAATGCTTAGAAATACATACTACAAATTATTATTTATGAATTGAACTTTGCAACTTGGCAAACGGAAACACAGGAACCGTGGAAGTGTTAAGACACTTCGTTCCCTGCGTTCGTTTGAAGGCATTGTGAATTTAGTGGCAAAACTCGGCGTTGAGTTGGTTTATGGACTCGCCTAGTTGCCTAAAAAAGAAATAATCCCATGGGAATAGATCCCACAAATCATTGCATTTATAGATAGACACCTCGCATTTGCGCAACGACGGCTCTCATTAATATCTTTTATTAATATTTTACATAGTAAAATTTGAATGTGGTAATATATGAGGTGTCATAAAAATGACAAACTATTTATCTAACTTAATTATTAAGTCATTTTTCAATATTTTAGTGCGTATACAATATGACCCATCGTGGCACAAGTAGGCAATGTTTGACTGCAATTGCAATACTTATAAGTGTTCATCTCTACAGGGATTATACTGTATTTTTCCGTGCTAGTATGACATATTATGATGTAAGTTCTTATGTCATTCAATATGAATCAATGAAGTAAAAACTGGAGAATAGAGAATATTCACATCTATTTCTATATTAATTTAAAAATATTGTATTAGACAGAAATATTAAAAATACCGATGCAAAATAAAAAAACTATTGCTTTATTAAATCTACATACAACATACTATACACGAAGCACAACGTAACAACAAAACTATAAAAAAATATATATCAAGAACAATATACATAATCAGACCTAACAAAAGGGTAAAAGCTAACAAAATCATTTCAAATGTTATACTACCCTCAAAACATTGTATTCTGAAGTCTAAATAAAACTAAACTAACATATTTACATGGCTCACAAAAGAAAACCCTCTCATGCAAAACGTAAAAACAAAAATGTCAACTAAATAACTTATACGCTTTGTCATTGTTCGAAACAAAGACATAAGAGCTTTAGCTTTTTTCGGTTTAAACTACTAAAAAAGATGATTTACCAGTTATTTCTTAATAAAGAAACTCGTTAGTATGATTATTAGCCAGTAATTTCATTTTAGTATACGAAAATATAAAAAGATGTGAAATATTTTCTTATAATAGCAATCAATGAAGCTATTATTATTGATGCAGTTATAATATATTTTAATTTTTTTTTGTAGCTTCACGCTTTATCCCGCACATGGCAGGGTAGGCAGAGGGAACTGCAGGAACCACATGAACCTAGTGTTAAGACACTCCGTTGCTAAGTTCCTGCTTGCTTTGTCCCCGCTTATATTTTAAATATGGCTCAAAAAAGCAATGCTAATGTTGTGTTTTGCTATATATTTTTTACTACATTGGTGATCGCACCCATCATCGCGTTTGTAGTCAAGTTGTTACGACAGAGCACGAAAGAGTTGTTTGTAGAACAAATATTGGAAGCTTTTCTGTGGTGATCAACTTATCCACTATCTAAATAACGTAATAAAAAATATGTCACATTGAAAATCTCTCTTAAATAAACCATAAATATACAAAGTTAAATATATAACAACGCTCTTTTTCTAAATATTAAATCAAAAAGGAGTAAAAAAGCTATTGTCAACTGACAATACTTTATTTTTACTTTTAATTTTACTCGTGGATTTTTAAAGATTACTTTCTTGACAAACATTTCTTTACTCGAGCTTAGGTTTTAAGGGATTTTTAAATTTATTTAATTAACCTTGTTTATTTTCACATTTTAGTAGTTAATAATGATACTAAAATAGCAATTCCATGTAGTCGCAATCACGTAAAATGTTAGAAACATATCAAATGAGGCCTTTGAAAGCTCAAAGCAATTCAGAATCAGAAGCCTAACATATTCATTATTGAGTACACCTTAGTAATTACCGCTTTGTAATTAATGTGCTAGTTATATGTATGTTTAAACAATTATACATATACGCATATAAGTCGAAAGTTCATTGTCATTAGGCCTCTTAGTCATTAGGCATCTTAGTACGGTATCAAAGTACGTACTTATAGGTTCGATATCTCAAAATGAAAGAAAATCTGTAATATTTCAAAAGAGAGAGTAAAATATATTGACAATGAGTTCTTTTCTCCTTTTCCTTCTAAATATGAGACATTTAAATACTTTTGTTGGTAAAACTTTTATTTACGAATTTTAAATCACAGCCCCTGTATTATAAGTAAAATAATTAGTAACTGTAATATGAAAGAGGTAGGATTGATGAAATTATTATTATTATAATTTATTTAAAAGTGATTTCTTTTCAGTTAAAAAAAATAATAATAATTTAAAAAAATATATTAACTTTTTCATAAAATAGACAAGGTTAAATATTGTATTCAGAGCGTAATACCAATATCGCTTTTCTAAGATTGTTTTATTAATCAAAATATGTATATACAATATGTTTCTCTCTGAGTCTAAAATAGCATCCTATTTTCAAATACTCCAAATACAAACAAACTCCATTAAAATCTAAAGCCCTACCTTTACTAGCGCCGGTGATTTTATCACGTAGCACGTTAATCTGATGCACTCTGCCAAACTCCTCAAACATTTGCCGGAGGTCGTTCTCGTCCATACTTCGAGGCACTTGGCCGACGAACATCTGTAACACGAGTGTTGAGACAGTTAGATTTTATCAATATTACATTTTTATCAATTATAATACAAATATTAAATAATTAAATACAAAATTTTGAGCGCATTTCATTTTTAAGATTTAGGGATTAGATATACCTATAACATATAACCGCATCCTCTCTACATCTGATCTAATTATTTAATAAATAAATTAATAAATTAATAAGTAGAACAGAGGCAAAGCGTCTGCCTGTAAACGCGGCGGTGTGGTGGTTCGATTCCTGTTTGGAGATGACCCATAACCCATTCATTTCAATTTTCTTCGCTCTGGCAACTATGCAAGCTCGTGAAATAGTGTCTTTACACTAGGTTCTCATAATTCAGTTGCAGTTACCCTGCGGAATGTACGGGATAAGGTGTAAAACAAAAAAAAAGTCTCAATAAAACGGCCTATAAAAAAAAACTTAATATATTCTATTCAAAAACCCAATTCTCTAAAACATTGCAATTTTAGACTGGACCAATTAAAAAAATCCTTGCTTTTTCTTTACATTTTTAACTGCACCAAGCGATTAAATAGTTAAATTAAAAGTGTCAACATTGTAACAAAGTTCCGCAGAAATCCGATCCGCCTCCCAAACCGAGTGGAGTGGATGCAAAAGTTGCAAATTCGAAAATCGAGTGATATATTGACGTAATTAAAAAGGTTTCGCCCGATTGCGTAGCGAGCTTTAAGTGTGGCACGCCACATGTTAAGCTTCGACTTTCGAGCATTTGTGCTGAGTGTTAACATTTATTTATGAATCCGTCGCATCGTAATTGGTAAGTAAACAAAAAAAAATTAATGGAAAACAATTACTTGATATGATTGATTTTGAGAAAATTTATTAAATTTATGTTACTAGATTTCATCATTTAGTGCAAAATGCCTATAATAATATAAACAGCTTAATAATGATGTGCCTAAATATCTACACGTTTTATATTTACTACACTGTTAAGAATTATTTAAACAAAATAATAATATATGTATATAATTAACATATACTTAGTAATATCTTTTAAAAAGAGGGTAATATATATTCTATATATTACCCTCTTTTTAAATAGAGCTTCCTAACTAGATTTCTATCTAGTTAGGAATCTCTACCAAAAAGAGGGTAGTTTAAGATTATAAAGACTATAAAAGCAATGGAATCACGTCAATCGGCGCCGTTGCTTATAGGTTTTTTTGACAAAGGCAGGTGTCATGATTGATATCAACTTACGTCACAAAGGCAATGACGTGAAAACTTAGCACTATGATGAGAATCGCAAATTGATTACAAGTAATTCCTTTTGAGCTAGCGTAGAGCTTTTACAGAGTATTGTAGAGTAAATTCGTATATCAACATTGTAACTAGCATAAATTCCAAACGAATGTTACTACTGACTTGTTAAGCTTACAAAGTTTGTTATTTAATTAAAAGCCAAAATCAAAATGCTTTTACCTTTTTTCGTATATTTCTATACGAAATCAGCAAATTTTTATTTTAAGGGTTATTTCACAAATTTTGCTATACTATATATTCAAGTTCATGGAAAACACTTAATAATTTAATTCTAACAATAATAATTCATAGAAATATAAGAGAATATTAGGGGATTATATAGCAACAAATAAATACATACATTTCGAGGGAATTGCTATTTTGAGGTTATAAATTTAGCTCAAGTTTGAGAGGTACATATTGGTTTTCATTCGCTAAAAAAAGCGCTTTCGCTTAAAGTTACTACGAAAGCGACTATAAACGTTGTGTTAGTACCAAAATAATATTCTTATCATGTTTTTATCAGAGTATAATATAATAATAAATAACGCATTCACGATATCGTTGGTCATTGGGACAGCACTTGCGTGATGGTTGCGAGGTCGATACACACACCCGTGGAAACGTTTATAATTTTTTTTCTTAGCTTCACGCTTTATCTCGCTTGTAACAGAGTAGGTAGAGGAAACCGCAAGAACCTTTTCAACCTAGTGTTAAGACACTCTATTCCTTGCTTTCCGCCTTTTTGGGATCAGAGCGAAGGAAATGGAAACAAAAAATCCATCTTCTCCGAGTGGAAATTAAACTCACAAACCGTCGCGTTTACAGGCAGATGCTGCGCCTCTGCGTGACGACGGTCCTCGGTTTATAATTACAATTATTTTATTTTCGCAAAAACAAAAACTACAGTGTTGGAGCGACTTCTTAATAAACAGCTTAATATCGTACTTAAAGAAAACATATAAAAATTTGAACGCAGCGGGACTCGAACCCGCGCCCTCCTGCGAACCGTGCAGGCGCTCTCACCACTGAGCCATGCGTTCTACATCACGCCGCGTTGAAATTCTTATATGCTTTTATACAACTTATATCGTTGTTAGCATCTCTGTAGGGAGATTTTTACAAAATTCCGCTACCCAAAGACCATTACAAAGAACAATCGTTTGGCGAGAGAGAATGCTATTTTTATTAAATATTTTTATGATTTTTAAAAGTGTTAATCCACACTGAGGATAGAAAAAATACTTAAAGAAAACATATAAAAATTTGAACGCAGCGGGACTCGAACCCGCGCCCTCCTGCGAACCGTGCAGGCGCTCTCACCACTGAGCCATGCGTTCTACATCACGCCGCGTTGAAATTCTTATATGCTTTTATACAACTTATATCGTTGTTAGCATCTCTGTAGGGAGATTTTTACAAAATTCCGCTACCCAAAGACCATTACAAAGAACAATCGTTTGGCGAGAGAGAATGCTATTTTTATTAAATATTTTTATGATTTTTAAAAGTGTTAATCCACACTGAGGATAGAAAAAATACTTAAAGAAAACATATAAAAATTTGAACGCAGCGGGACTCGAACCCGCGCCCTCCTGCGAACCGTGCAGGCGCTCTCACCACTGAGCCATGCGTTCTACATCACGCCGCGTTGAAATTCTTATATGCTTTTATACAACTTATATCGTTGTTAGCATCTCTGTAGGGAGATTTTTACAAAATTCCGCTACCCAAAGACCATTACAAAGAACAATCGTTTGGCGAGAGAGAATGCTATTTTTATTAAATATTTTTATGATTTTTAAAAGTGTTAATCCACACTGAGGATAGAAAAAATACTTAAAGAAAACATATAAAAATTTGAACGCAGCGGGACTCGAACCCGCGCCCTCCTGCGAACCGTGCAGGCGCTCTCACCACTGAGCCATGCGTTCTACATCACGCCGCGTTGAAATTCTTATATGCTTTTATACAACTTATATCGTTGTTAGCATCTCTATAGGGAGATTTTTACAAAATTCCGCTACCCAAAGACCATTACAAAGAACAATCGTTTGGCGAGAGAGAATGCTATTTTTATTAAATATTTTTATGATTTTTAAAAGTGTTAATCCACACTGAGGATAGAAAAAATACTTAAAGAAAACATATAAAAATTTGAACGCAGCGGGACTCGAACCCGCGCCCTCCTGCGAACCGTGCAGGCGCTCTCACCACTGAGCCATGCGTTCTACATCACGCCGCGTTGAAATTCTTATATGCTTTTATACAACTTATATCGTTGTTAGCATCTCTGTAGGGAGATTTTTACAAAATTCCGCTACCCAAAGACCATTACAAAGAACAATCGTTTGGCGAGAGAGAATGCTATTTTTATTAAATATTTTTATGATTTTTAAAAGTGTTAATCCACACTGAGGATAGAAAAAATACTTAAAGAAAACATATAAAAATTTGAACGCAGCGGGACTCGAACCCGCGCCCTCCTGCGAACCGTGCAGGCGCTCTCACCACTGAGCCATGCGTTCTACATCACGCCGCGTTGAAATTCTTATATGCTTTTATACAACTTATATCGTTGTTAGCATCTCTGTAGGGAGATTTTTACAAAATTCCGCTACCCAAAGACCATTACAAAGAACAATCGTTTGGCGAGAGAGAATGCTATTTTTATTAAATATTTTTATGATTTTTAAAAGTGTTAATCCACACTGAGGATAGAAAAAATACTTAAAGAAAACATATAAAAATTTGAACGCAGCGGGACTCGAACCCGCGCCCTCCTGCGAACCGTGCAGGCGCTCTCACCACTGAGCCATGCGTTCTACATCACGCCGCGTTGAAATTCTTATATGCTTTTATACAACTTATATCGTTGTTAGCATCTCTGTAGGGAGATTTTTACAAAATTCCGCTACCCAAAGACCATTACAAAGAACAATCGTTTGGCGAGAGAGAATGCTATTTTATTAAATATTTTTATGATTTTTAAAAGTGTTAATCCACACTGAGGATAGAAAAAATACTTAAAGAAAACATATAAAAATTTGAACGCAGCGGGACTCGAACCCGCGCCCTCCTGCGAACCGTGCAGGCGCTCTCACCACTGAGCCATGCGTTCTACATCACGCCGCGTTGAAATTCTTATATGCTTTTATACAACTTATATCGTTGTTAGCATCTCTGTAGGGAGATTTTTACAAAATTCCGCTACCCAAAGACCATTACAAAGAACAATCGTTTGGCGAGAGAGAATGCTATTTTTATTAAATATTTTTATGATTTTTAAAAGTGTTAATCCACACTGAGGATAGAAAAAATACTTAAAGAAAACATATAAAAATTTGAACGCAGCGGGACTCGAACCCGCGCCCTCCTGCGAACCGTGCAGGCGCTCTCACCACTGAGCCATGCGTTCTACATCACGCCGCGTTGAAATTCTTATATGCTTTTATACAACTTATATCGTTGTTAGCATCTCTGTAGGGAGATTTTTACAAAATTCCGCTACCCAAAGACCATTACAAAGAACAATCGTTTGGCGAGAGAGAATGCTATTTTTATTAAATATTTTTATGATTTTTAAAAGTGTTAATCCACACTGAGGATAGAAAAAATACTTAAAGAAAACATATAAAAATTTGAACGCAGCGGGACTCGAACCCGCGCCCTCCTGCGAACCGTGCAGGCGCTCTCACCACTGAGCCATGCGTTCTACATCACGCCGCGTTGAAATTCTTATATGCTTTTATACAACTTATATCGTTGTTAGCATCTCTGTAGGGAGATTTTTACAAAATTCCGCTACCCAAAGACCATTACAAAGAACAATCGTTTGGCGAGAGAGAATGCTATTTTTATTAAATATTTTTATGATTTTTAAAAGTGTTAATCCACACTGAGGATAGAAAAAATACTTAAAGAAAACATATAAAAATTTGAACGCAGCGGGACTCGAACCCGCGCCCTCCTGCGAACCGTGCAGGCGCTCTCACCACTGAGCCATGCGTTCTACATCACGCCGCGTTGAAATTCTTATATGCTTTTATACAACTTATATCGTTGTTAGCATCTCTGTAGGGAGATTTTTACAAAATTCCGCTACCCAAAGACCATTACAAAGAACAATCGTTTGGCGAGAGAGAATGCTATTTTTATTAAATATTTTTATGATTTTTAAAAGTGTTAATCCACACTGAGGATAGAAAAAATACTTAAAGAAAACATATAAAAATTTGAACGCAGCGGGACTCGAACCCGCGCCCTCCTGCGAACCGTGCAGGCGCTCTCACCACTGAGCCATGCGTTCTACATCACGCCGCGTTGAAATTCTTATATGCTTTTATACAACTTATATCGTTGTTAGCATCTCTGTAGGGAGATTTTTACAAAATTCCGCTACCCAAAGACCATTACAAAGAACAATCGTTTGGCGAGAGAGAATGCTATTTTTATTAAATATTTTTATGATTTTTAAAAGTGTTAATCCACACTGAGGATAGAAAAAATACTTAAAGAAAACATATAAAAATTTGAACGCAGCGGGACTCGAACCCGCGCCCTCCTGCGAACCGTGCAGGCGCTCTCACCACTGAGCCATGCGTTCTACATCACGCCGCGTTGAAATTCTTATATGCTTTTATACAACTTATATCGTTGTTAGCATCTCTGTAGGGAGATTTTTACAAAATTCCGCTACCCAAAGACCATTACAAAGAACAATCGTTTGGCGAGAGAGAATGCTATTTTTATTAAATATTTTTATGATTTTTAAAAGTGTTAATCCACACTGAGGATAGAAAAAATACTTAAAGAAAACATATAAAAATTTGAACGCAGCGGGACTCGAACCCGCGCCCTCCTGCGAACCGTGCAGGCGCTCTCACCACTGAGCCATGCGTTCTACATCACGCCGCGTTGAAATTCTTATATGCTTTTATACAACTTATATCGTTGTTAGCATCTCTGTAGGGAGATTTTTACAAAATTCCGCTACCCAAAGACCATTACAAAGAACAATCGTTTGGCGAGAGAGAATGCTATTTTTATTAAATATTTTTATGATTTTTAAAAGTGTTAATCCACACTGAGGAATGGTAATGGTCTTTCACTTTGTAATGGTCTTTGGGTAGCGGAATTTTGTAAAAATCTCCCTACAGAGATGCTAACAACGATATAAGTTGTATAAAAGCATATAAGAATTTCAACGCGGCGTGATGTAGAACGCATGGCTCAGTGGTGAGAGCGCCTGCACGGTTCGCAGGAGGGCGCGGGTTCGAGTCCCGCTGCGTTCAAATTTTTATATGTTTTCTTTAAGTATTTTTTCTATCCTCAGTGTGGATTAACACTTTTAAAAATCATAAAAATATTTAATAAAAATAGCATTCTCTCTCGCCAAACGATTGTTCTTTGTAATGGTCTTTGGGTAGCGGAATTTTGTAAAAATCTCCCTACAGAGATGCTAACAACGATATAAGTTGTATAAAAGCATATAAGAATTTCAACGCGGCGTGATGTAGAACGCATGGCTCAGTGGTGAGAGCGCCTGCACGGTTCGCAGGAGGGCGCGGGTTCGAGTCCCGCTGCGTTCAAATTTTTATATGTTTTCTTTAAGTATTTTTTCTATCCTCAGTGTGGATTAACACTTTTAAAAATCATAAAAATATTTAATAAAAATAGCATTCTCTCTCGCCAAACGATTGTTCTTTGTAATGGTCTTTGGGTAGCGGAATTTTGTAAAAATCTCCCTACAGAGATGCTAACAACGATATAAGTTGTATAAAAGCATATAAGAATTTCAACGCGGCGTGATGTAGAACGCATGGCTCAGTGGTGAGAGCGCCTGCACGGTTCGCAGGAGGGCGCGGGTTCGAGTCCCGCTGCGTTCAAATTTTTATATGTTTTCTTTAAGTATTTTTTCTATCCTCAGTGTGGATTAACACTTTTAAAAATCATAAAAATATTTAATAAAAATAGCATTCTCTCTCGCCAAACGATTGTTCTTTGTAATGGTCTTTGGGTAGCGGAATTTTGTAAAAATCTCCCTACAGAGATGCTAACAACGATATAAGTTGTATAAAAGCATATAAGAATTTCAACGCGGCGTGATGTAGAACGCATGGCTCAGTGGTGAGAGCGCCTGCACGGTTCGCAGGAGGGCGCGGGTTCGAGTCCCGCTGCGTTCAAATTTTTATATGTTTTCTTTAAGTATTTTTTCTATCCTCAGTGTGGATTAACACTTTTAAAAATCATAAAAATATTTAATAAAAATAGCATTCTCTCTCGCCAAACGATTGTTCTTTGTAATGGTCTTTGGGTAGCGGAATTTTGTAAAAATCTCCCTACAGAGATGCTAACAACGATATAAGTTGTATAAAAGCATATAAGAATTTCAACGCGGCGTGATGTAGAACGCATGGCTCAGTGGTGAGAGCGCCTGCACGGTTCGCAGGAGGGCGCGGGTTCGAGTCCCGCTGCGTTCAAATTTTTATATGTTTTCTTTAAGTATTTTTTCTATCCTCAGTGTGGATTAACACTTTTAAAAATCATAAAAATATTTAATAAAAATAGCATTCTCTCTCGCCAAACGATTGTTCTTTGTAATGGTCTTTGGGTAGCGGAATTTTGTAAAAATCTCCCTACAGAGATGCTAACAACGATATAAGTTGTATAAAAGCATATAAGAATTTCAACGCGGCGTGATGTAGAACGCATGGCTCAGTGGTGAGAGCGCCTGCACGGTTCGCAGGAGGGCGCGGGTTCGAGTCCCGCTGCGTTCAAATTTTTATATGTTTTCTTTAAGTATTTTTTCTATCCTCAGTGTGGATTAACACTTTTAAAAATCATAAAAATATTAATAAAAATAGCATTCTCTCTCGCCAAACGATTGTTCTTTGTAATGGTCTTTGGGTAGCGGAATTTTGTAAAAATCTCCCTACAGAGATGCTAACAACGATATAAGTTGTATAAAAGCATATAAGAATTTCAACGCGGCGTGATGTAGAACGCATGGCTCAGTGGTGAGAGCGCCTGCACGGTTCGCAGGAGGGCGCGGGTTCGAGTCCCGCTGCGTTCAAATTTTTATATGTTTTCTTTAAGTATTTTTTCTATCCTCAGTGTGGATTAACACTTTTAAAAATCATAAAAATATTTAATAAAAATAGCATTCTCTCTCGCCAAACGATTGTTCTTTGTAATGGTCTTTGGGTAGCGGAATTTTGTAAAAATCTCCCTACAGAGATGCTAACAACGATATAAGTTGTATAAAAGCATATAAGAATTTCAACGCGGCGTGATGTAGAACGCATGGCTCAGTGGTGAGAGCGCCTGCACGGTTCGCAGGAGGGCGCGGGTTCGAGTCCCGCTGCGTTCAAATTTTTATATGTTTTCTTTAAGTATTTTTTCTATCCTCAGTGTGGATTAACACTTTTAAAAATCATAAAATATTTAATAAAAATAGCATTCTCTCTCGCCAAACGATTGTTCTTTGTAATGGTCTTTGGGTAGCGGAAATTTGTAAAAATCTCCCTACAGAGATGCTAACAACGATATAAGATGTATAAAAGCATATAAGAATTTCAACGCGGCGTGATGTAGAACGCATGGCTCAGTGGTGAGAGCGCCTGCACGGTTCGCAGGAGGGCGCGGGTTCGAGTCCCGCTGCGTTCAAATTTTTATATGTTTTTCTTTAAGTATTTTTTCTATCCTCAGTGTGGATTAACACTTTTAAAAATCATAAAAATATTTAATAAAAATAGCATTCTCTCTCGCCAAACGATTGTTCTTTGTAATGGTCTTTGGGTAGCGGAATTTTGTAAAGATCTCCCTACAGAGATGCTAACAACGATATAAGTTGTATAAAAGCATATAAGAATTTCAACGCGGCGTGATGTAGAACGCATGGCTCAGTGGTGAGAGCGCCTGCACGGTTCGCAGGAGGGCGCGGGTTCGAGTCCCGCTGCGTTCAAATTTTTATATGTTTTCTTTAAGTATTTTTTCTATCCTCAGTGTGGATTAACACTTTAAAAATCATCAAAAATATTTAATAAAAATAGCATTCTCTCTCGCCAAACGATTGTTCTTTGTAATGGTCTTTGGGTAGCGGAAATTTGTAAAAATCTCCCTACAGAGATGCTAACAACGATATAAGTTGTATAAAAGCATATAAGAATTTCAACACGGCGTGATGTAGAACGCATGGCTCAGTGGTGAGAGCGCCTGCACGGTTCGCAGGAGGTCGCGTGTTCGAGTCCCGCTGCGTTCAAATTTTTATATGTTTTCTTTAAGTATTTTTCTATCCTCAGTGTTGATTAACAAATTTAAAAATCATAAAAATACTTAATAAAAATAGCATTCTCTCTCGCCAAACGATTGTTCTTTGTAATGGTCTTTGGGTAGCGGAAATTTGTAAAAATCTCCCTACAGAGATGCTAACAACGATATAAGTTGTATAAAAGCATATAAGAATTTCAACGCGGCGTGATGTAGAACGCATGGCTCAGTGGTGAGAGCGCCTGCACGGTCCGCAGGAGGGCGCGGGTTCGAGTCCCGCTGCGTTCAAATTTTTATATGTTTTCTTTAAGTATTTTTTCTATCCTCAGTGTGGATTAACACTTTAAAAATCATCAAAAATATTTAATAAAAATAGCATTCTCTCTCGCCAAACGATTGTTCTTTGTAATGGTCTTTGGGTAGCGGAAATTTGTAAAAATCTCCCTACAGAGATGCTAACAACGATATAAGTTGTATAAAAGCATATAAGAATTTCAACGCGGCGTGATGTAGAACGCATGGCTCAGTGGTGAGAGCGCCTGCACGGTTCGCAGGAGGGCGCGGGTTCGAATCCCGCTGCGTTCAAATTTTTATATGTTTTCTTTAAGTATTTTTTCTATCCTCAGTGTGGATTAACACTTTAAAAATCATAAAAATATTTAATAAAAATAGCATTCTCTCTCGCCAAACGATTGTTCTTTGTAATGGTCTTTGGGTAGCGGAAATTTGTAAAAATCTCCCTACAGAGATGCTAACAACGATATAAGTTGTATAAAAGCATATAAGAATTTCAACGCGGCGTGATGTAGAACGCATGGCTCAGTGGTGAGAGCGCCTGCACGGTTCGCAGGAGGGCGCGGGTTCGAGTCCCGCTGCGTTCAAATTTTTATATGTTTTCTTTAAGTATTTTTTCTATCCTCAGTGTGGATTAACACTTTTAAAAATCATAAAAAAGCTTAATATCGTCTTCTGTATGAAGCACACTAAGCTAGAAAAACATATATTTATATACGTTTTATTTCATACTAAAATCAACTTCATCAAATTATTTTCATTTTGATAACATCTAGTGACGTGAAAATCGTTTTATCAACGTGAAAGTGGGTCGTGAAACACTGTACACGGGTTCTCATAGTGATTAAATCTGTTACACTACACTACTCGTCCAAATTAAACCTTCGTTTCAATGATACCTGGTGATTTTTTATTTAAATAGTAAAACGAAACGAACAATAAATGTATATCATTGGATATTATAGCTATATTTTTTATGAAAAAAATGTATGAAAAGTACCCAATACCGATTTTACCCAGAGATTCATAAAAAGTATGAAAAGTACCGATTCTAGCTTTCGACAAATTAACAGTTCGCGTACAAATTACAAAATACGTGGTAAAATAATACGGAAAGTTTGCAGTTGTTATATTTTAATTAAAATGAAATTAATAATTTATACAAAACTTTAAAACATGATTTAACCAAATGAATATGTTAAGTGAAGTGATCTAATTGCTAAAATTTGATTTTGATCAATACATATAGAAAACAATTGATCAAAGTTCATTTTTAAAGAAAAAAAAATGTAAAGACATGTTTCGAGATAATTAAATGTTTAATATAATTTAATACAAATATTAAAATTTGTAATATATTCTTATTAGGTAATTTAAAAGATAACCATAAAAATTTGATGCCATAGTGGCGTAGCGGCAGTAAATTCGGAAAGAATTATTTTTTTCCCGTTTTGACACTTTAAATGCAATATCTTAAAAAGAGAAAAGTTGGAGACAGAGTGTCTTAACCCTCTGCCGGGTAACCTACCAACCTATCAAAAGCTATATAAACGCCTAATAGAAAAAAAAAATACAAAATAACTAATATTAAACTTAATGTTTTATACAAAAACTTTAAAGTCTGATGTGAACTCACTCGTTTACGTCTAACATCTCAAAAGCTACACCGCCGTCGTGTTGCTAATGCTCGGGGCTTTACGATTGCTCCGCGGCTTCAGTACACACATATAGACGCGGTGTAACAGATTTATTTCACGTACGGATTTACACATACTTGTGGAAATGGCTTGTTAGAATTGACTAGAATTAGAATTTATATTAATATTATAATGAACAATTTGTAGTGGAACTAAAAATTATTTTAAACTAATATATGAATAATTAGATAAAAAGTTTATTTTTTGTGCTATAAAAGAAATATAACTACTAACAAGTAAACGTTACCGATATCACTTTGCCATAAGAAGTTGAGGATAGATAAATTTTCAAATGATTTTTTTTTAAATATAGTCTTGAATACAGAAGAAAATAGCATAATGATATTGTCCATGTTTTTATTTAAAATATTAAACAATATTTCATAACATTAAATTATTAAACGTTCGGATTAAGGCTGAATTTCAGGTATTATCGACTTAAAGCACTTTTTTTTAACCTTTATTTAAACGAACGTTAATGATTACTATGAATTGCTATATAAAAATATTTTGAATTATATATACACTTAACACGCCGTAGTTATTTTGTAATTTAATCGAATATACTCGTAAAGATATATGAAAATAAATTTAAACATCGTAAGCTAGTAACTTTTAAAACAATTGTAATTTTATTTAGCTTTACACTACATCACGTAGCAGGTACGTAACAAAGTAGGCAGAGGTACCTAACCGTTCTTCCATTCGAGGCATTGCATATTAAGTGGAGGAATTCAACGCAGCCTTTTGTATTAAACCGAAATAAATCTTTATTCAATTATTAATGATTATAACAATAATTAATAATAAGTTAACAATAGATAGCAATCTCAAGCTACCTAGACATTTTAACGGCAATTCAACGACGTTAATTTCGACGCTCAGATCTCAATTTAACAGTACAGTTTACATATGAAAGCTATTACAAAATCACATAAGATATAAGAGCAAAAATATTACAAGTAAAAAATGCCAACATATGGGTTACAAGTTTCTCAAGTAAGTTATTCCTTTCCAAACAAACGCTACAGTGGCTTTGTACCCGTACTAACGGCTATACTAAAGACTCTTTCAAGTAGTAAAAACACAATTCTCCAATAGAATATCTAATGATTATTTGTCAGAACAAACTATGAATACATGTAGGTAATGTATGACACGCTCACTTCCGTACACTGGTTCTACAGATTAAGCTTAAATCATGCTAAAAGTAAGCTCAAGTGTAAATAAGCTTCGGAATCTTTGCTCTAAGTACACATTAAGTTAAGTAAAGGATAATACTGTTATTTTAAGGGGAAATCTGTTGGATATATTTAAATTTAGATTTTGTCTTCCTTCTTTAAATATTTTTGAGGTAAGCCATGATTTCACCTCATATATAAGTTTATTATTAAAAATTGGGCATTCAAACCTTATTTTTTTATATTTTATGTTTATATATATATTTTTAAAATTAAATAATTTTTATTTGTTAGTATAAAATAAATTTTTTTAAGGTCATTACCATATTATCATAATATATATTAATATGTTTTTTTAATCACATTTTTCATCCTGAATATATCAGGGTAGGCAAAGACTGTAGAAACCTAGTATCAAGAAATTTTGTTTCCCGCTGTCCACCTTTTGCGAGGTATTGTGTGGCGGAAATCACCGCCACGCTTTGCCTAGCTACCAGAGCGAAGAAAATAAAAATGGAAAAATTCAAGTACCCGAGTGGGAACCAAACCCACAAATCGCGTTCGCATCGCGTTTACAAGCAGACGCTTGATGTTTTATATCGTATAATAAAGTATACAGGGTGTAGCTGTAACGGCGACCTTAATTTCAAGCATATAATTAACTAGCCTTTATAAATTTGGTATATATAAATAATTAAATTATTGTTCCAAAATAAAACGCCATTTGTCAAGTGTGACGTGAGCGTAACGTCACACTGTTTTGTCAGAGCGGGACAGAGATATATCTCTTTTTCTTTTGGTTGTTTTTTGAATGAAAGAGACAGATTGACAACGTTTAACGGTAGTTTTATAGTATGTCATTCGTATTTAATGATGTCTACCTCTCGCGTTACACAGTACGTATAAATATCGTGAAATGAAAAAAATAATGCTGTACCCACCAAATTATTAATTATTATGAAATAGTTTTTTTTATATACTCGAAATATTTTCACTATAAGTAGTTTCGATAATGGTCGCCGTCTCAAATATACCCCGCATATTATATTAAGTATGTATTATATTCATGTAAAATAGAAATATTTTAAACATACCTTTATATAATCAGGGTCTGGCATTTCAAGTTTCTCATCATTGTTGTTATTGTTGATGCTCGTACTGTTGTTGTTGTTAATATTCATGTTCATTCCACTGAAACAAAAATTTTGAAGTTTATATAAATACAAAAATTATAATATTTATTTATGTTAGATGGAGAGAATTCTAATTCTAATTATTTTTAAGATACAACATTTAGCAGTTCAATTATCCACGTTCTACTTTATTTGTTATATATATATTTGTCTCCTGAGACAACAAAAATATGACATATTATCATTTCCTTTCCGCCGTTTTCAGCGGAAAGGGAATAACGGCGGAAAGCGGGGACGGAGAAAGCAGGCACTAGACAACGGAGTGTCTTAACACTTCCCTCTGCCTACCCTGCCTTGTGCGGGATAAAGCGTGAAGGTAAAAAAAAAAAATCATTCCCTTGAGAGTACAAATATTTAAAAATATTGGATTCAGACTTCAATACTGTTTACTTGATGGTTTCTAAGAATGAAAATTATATCTAAACTTAATATTGTAAACGAGTGTGCTTAGTTAAATCCACTAATCTTAGTAAGTACTGGTTCAAATAAAAAAAAAATATTCTGCATAATGAACTGTCAAGTTCATTTATCGAGAAGTGATATGCCTCTGCGTTACTATGGGAAATTGGTCTGTGTTATGTACAATTTATTATTCTTAATTATTTTCATTTAGCTATATTAGCACATTTGCATATGGTATTAGTGCAAGAGTGAGTGGTAAAAAGAATATAGGGGGAAACTCCCTTTCTTTCATCTTTGAAAACAAAATACCAAAGTCTTGGAAGAAGCTCATTTAAAAGCATGATCACTCCCCGGAGTATATATTAATATGTTGATTGCGGTGGGAGAGGCGAAAGAAGTATGAAAAGACTACAGGCTCTACTATATACTAGGACTAATATATATATATATATATATATATATATATATATATATATATATATATATATATATATATATATATATATATATATATATATATATATATATATATATATATATATATATATATATATATATATATATATATATATATATATATATATATATATATATATATATATATATATATATATATATATATATATATATATATATTTGCATTAAGATTATATTCATATCGTGAGCTCAATTCTATTTGATAAGAATAAGATACAGTTATCACGTCATTTTATTTATTCAATATAAATGTAAAAAGAACTGAGTTATAGTAATTACAGTAAATTTATACATTTTAAAACTTAATAACTTTCAGTTAATTAGAATATTATTGTAATGTCTTATAATTATATAAAAGTAATGTTACAGTAGTTTAAAAGGCTTTTATAGTTATATTTGCTTAACGTGAGGCGGTGTCTCGCTACGCAAAATGATATCAAAAATAAGCAGAAACCATCACAAAATGTGTTCTATCTGGCTAACCTGTTATATGCAGCACAGATCTTGATTTATACAAATAAAAAACATAATTTTTTAAATATGTACGTCCTATTAAAATATTTCGTTCAAAAGTTTGTATAACGAATATATAATATTATTACTTTGATGTGTATATATATGTATATTATTCATACATATGTATATAACAACCTAAAACCAAGTTAAATTAAAAAAAATATATGGATACCAAAATTTGTAGGTTACAACGATATTTACACAGAGATATACATTTCATAGATAAATACACGGAACACATAGTATCAAAAATATATTTAAATACCTCTTATATCGTAAACAGCTTGATATAGCTATTTTTATATATAATTAACCATGAACGAAATAAAATTTCTAAAATCGTAACAAACATAAATTACCTTATTGTTCTAGAAAATCCACTCCACACTCCATAGTCGTACTTGTTTGCTATATTCTTATCACTGATAAGGGCATACATCGCTCGATTACACCACGTTATCACTTATCAAACTCGATCTATGCCCGACCGCAGTACCTTACCTTACTGTGAATTACATACATAACGAATGCACGCCATTCCATGTAATGTTATGTTTACAAACTACCCTCATATTTATTATACTACAAAATTTTACTTTGTTTATGATAATATTAAAAGTTAAAAAATTGATTGCCATTTGAACATTTGACGATGATTATGAGTTCAAATATGTAAATTCATACTTACAATATGCCTGTGGAGTTAATTTTTAGATAGTCGAGATACGTGTTATAGATAAAAAATAAATATTTAGTACGTTCGCTCACGGTTGACGCAAAAACTACTATACCAATAGATTAAAATAATTTCTGTTTTGTTTGATTCCTTTAGATAATATAACAATATATTCCTTCGCAGACAATGAGATAATATTGTAATACAGCGGCACAGCGTAGGACTGTAAACGCGACAGTTGTGTGTTTGATTTCCATGGGGGAAATTCGAAGTGAGGTATTAGGATTCCGCCGTTAAATATGTGATTTTCCACAAATTATCCCATTTGCCGTATACCATGTTGAATATGGGATATTTTTTGAATTTTCTTTATGCTTCACGCTTTTTATCCCGCTCGTACCAAAGTAGGCAGAGGAAGAGAAACCTAATGTTAAGACACTCTGTTCGCTTTTCGCCTTTCCAGGCATTGAATGTTAAGTGGTGGAACTCAATGCCGCGCTTTCCCTGGTTACTAGAAAGTTGAAAATGGAAAACATTCATCTCGCTATCCTCGTACTCTTCGAGTGAGATACAGTGTGAAGTCAAAAGCGAATTCCCAATGCTAATTAATTAACAATTATTACGTTATAATTCAAATTCTTAATATCTCTCTTAAAAATTACACGCATTCTCATTAAAATTACATTACGTTATATGAATGCATGTGTAGGCCATAGCGGCGCAGTGCGAATGCATCTGAAGCTAATAGTTGGGTGTTCGATTTCTAATCAAGGGAAAGAAAATAATAAACTATCTAAAAACAAGACAAAGTGCGAGGCGTTAAGTTCCTTCATTCAAAATGCTTTATTTTTAATTCAGGCGGGATTTGGACAGTTTGACATTTTGCCGCACAGATAAATATATGGATTTATGTATTACAAAGTAATTAAAACAATAAAGCAATCTAACATATGGTTAGATAATTTTATATAAGATATCCTATAATATTTAACATGTTTTTTGTTGCAGCGTGTAAACAATATTCTAGAAGAAATCACATCAAATATAATTTGAGTGTGATTCGAACTGGCAACTATTCATCGTGACGCTGAGGCGAAGTATCTAGCTGTAAACACGACGGTTTGTGGATTCGATTTCCGCTGAGGAAGGATGGTTTATTTATTTTTCATTTCAACATACAATACAAGGGCGGAAGCAGGATATGGAGAGTTATAACACTTGATTCCTATATTTTCTGTTGTTCCACCTACCATCCTAGAGCAGGATAAAGTGTGAAGTTAAAAAAAATTATCCTCAAAGACATGTTAACCGACATATGATAAGGATATTAAGTTATATATGGCTTGAATTTACTTCGCTTTTTTCGCTTTTTGCCTTAATTCCAGATATTACGCTATAATTTGCGAAACTCAACACTACATAACATTTACAACAAAAATTTGACTAATTCTTTTCAAATAAATAATTTTAGTATTTACAATTTACTGACGACTTAATTTCCATGTAATACATTAAATTACTCTTCTAAAAGAATATATTTACATAAAACTAATATTCTTATTTATAAATATATAAATATACTTGTATGCAGAAACGCAATAATCCATAGTAAAATGAGCGGTGCTTGAATGTTATCTTTTATCGTTGGATCGATATAAACAGTTACAATTCTAACGGGTGTATGTAATTTGTGTAAACGCCATTTTATATTTTGTGACGATGTGATAAGGGCAATTATTCTTTGCAATAATTAATATAATTATAATATATTTAATATAATACTATAATAAATTTGAAGATACTTTCAACGCACCTAAAAGACTTTTTAACACTTCCCTAACGCTTAACACTTCTCGTTTTCGAAATGCTACAATGAACCTTTTTATTTATTTTTTGGCTTCACACTGTTTCGCTTACATCGCAGGGTTGGCAGAAGAAACCACAGAAACTGTTTAAATCTAGTGTTAAGACACTCTTTTTTCCGCTTTCCGCCTTTTCAGGTTACGTTTTTAGTGGCAGATCTCAACATCGCGTTTTGCCTTGTTACCATAACGAAGGAAACGAAAATTATTCATCCTTCCCGAGTGTAAATTGAACCCACAACACGTCGCAGTTACAGACGCTGTGACTCTGCGCCACGACGATCTTAAAAAGGTCTTTTAAATTATAGCGTTTAGGTGTTCTACACAATTAAAAAACATAATATTACTCAGGTATACCAAAGTACACCTAGTATCGTGTTCATTTGAATACTTTAGTTAACGATGTATGTTGTTATTTATTGACATATTTAATTACCCGTGAATGAGGCTATGAAAGGTAGCGATGCCAAATTAACACGCTAACTAAAGTTCACTCGAAAAAATATAACGAACTATTCAGGAAAAAAATACGAAAGAATCTGCGATACTTTTTCATATACGCCTGTACAAAATTTATGCAAATGAATATGTACTTTAATAGCATTAATCACGGCATTTAGAGTTCATTCGTGATTTTTCATGTTTATTTAAGCTTGGAGATTTCATTTATTTAGATCACCAATTCGTGTAATATATGTATATAATATATTTTTGTGTAGGATAAAATATTAATCTTTTTCAAAAAACACTCTTCATATTTAGAAAGAAAGTTAATGTTCAATGTAAAAATGTTTAAGAAAATATTTTAGTAGGGTTTTTTTAGCTTCACGCTTTATCCCGCACATGGCAGTATAGGCAGAGGGAACTGCTGGAACCACACGAACCTAGTGTTAACACACTCCGTTGCTTAGTCCCTGCTTTCTTCGTCCCCGCTTTCCACCTTTATCGAGGCATTGCGTGTTGAGTGGCGGAACTCAACGCCGCGCTTTGCCTAGTTTGCCAGAGCGAAGAACCTTTCCACCTTATGCGAAGCTTTGTGTGTTGAGTGGTGGAATTCAACGCCTCGCTTGCGCTGGTTACCAGAGCTAAGAAAATAGAAATAAAAAATCCATCTTCCTCGAGTGGGAATTGAACTCACAAAACGTTGCTTTTACAGGTAGACGCTACCCCTCTGCGCCACGACGTTATTTAATTGTTAAATTTTAAAAAAAGAAAAATGTCACTAGCATTTCTATTCTTTAGTCTAATATAAAGTTGGCAGACAAAATGTGTTTCATTCGTCTCACAAAAAACATTCCTTAAATATAATATACAAGGCTACCAAGGACTTATCTGTATAAAAAGCATCCTTTGCGTCTTAACTTCTGTGAAGGCGGGGCAAAGTAGATTATTGTATACAGCCATAAACCTACCCTTTGATCGTTTTAAGCATACAAATCTTTATATAATGTACACGTTTTATACTCGAATATCAAATGTAATTCGCTAAAGACGTTTTAAGGTCTATTCATAGGTTATACCTATGTATTATTTTATTAAAACATATTAAAGTATTAAATTAATCTTTAAATAAATGTTAAATATTTCATTAGCTTGTTATATTATTTTACTGTTTATCATCTAACGTCTGTTTGTACGTTTATCGAGCTTTTTTTCAAAGAACTTTTAAAATCTGATGGTGATAATATACTGTCATTATACATTATTTATGGAAGTGAGCTTTTCACCTAGAATTTTGGATTTTGGTGAAAAATATATTGCGAACGTTCAAATTGTTAATTAAATAAAAAAATCTATACTTTAGCCGATTAGATTTGTTTGAATAATATTTGCGCGCGTTTCAGTCTCAATAATTCTATCTTTTAACGAAAGGGATTTCTAACCTTACCAAGGGTAAAGCTAATAAAACGAAACACATGTACTCAGGTAACCTACTAGTATTAGATAATCTCCTTCAGTACAATTATGGCACTTTAAGCAATGACACTTATTAAGTTATATTGCGTCATAGATATAAAAGTTATATGTGAGCAATTTTCACGACTGTATGTTACTATGTTACCATAATGCTGTACACAATATAACTTTAATCTCTAGTGAAACCAAAATCAATATAACATAATATTTTGAGTGGTACAGATATTGACAATAAATTAAACAGTTTTAAGTGTGATTTCCAGTTGAGGGAAATCATTTGTCTCAATATTCTTCGCTCTGCTCTGTTCCGATAAGAAGGGCCTGCTACTAAGAAAGCGATATAATATTTATTTAAGGCAAGTACCTAATCGTTGGTACATATAATACATAAGACGGAATATAATTGTTTCTATATGTTATATATAAACATAATATATATGAATGAATGTTTGTATATATATATATATATATATATATATATATATATATATATATATATATATATATATATATATATATATATATATATATATATATATATATATATATATATATATATATATATATATATATATATATATATATATTTTACTACATTTTTTTATATTACTGCATTATTGAATACAATTACGCCATTATCAGCAACTAGCTGAAAGCTACCTTACAATTTATATGTAGTATATAGAATCAATATTAGTTACAAAAAATAACATAACCGGTCAACCGTACTAGTATAGGAAAAAGTGGCAACAAATCACCATTTCAATTCTACACGAATGCTAAAATATTTAAGTGTTATTCAATTAATTGAGCCTACTATATATTAAATAAAAATATTTTATTTATCATCTTCATACGTTCACCAAATTGAATTTCTTCTTTAAAAAACATATTTTAATATTACTTTTAATGTATTCGAGTAAGAGGATGTATGAAGAGGCTATTGACACTGGACGAGGCGAATGAGGTATGCAACGACCACAGCATAGAGCACTACCACTATATCCCCACGGTTGGGGGTTCGATTCATAGTTCAATTTTTAGTAGAATGCATTATTATCAATTTCTTCGAATTTCAGTATGGAACATCCAGGGTTAAACGGAGAACAGAATGTTTTATCACTTTGTTCCCTTTACTTTAAACAAACAACAATTGTCATCTTTAGCCTAATGTATTCTAATTGAATTTAAATTACGTAAAAATAGTGAACTCTAACTTCATCTAACATGGTAACAATTTTATTTGTATATTACCATAGACAAAATGCGCCACATTGTTAGTTATCGTATATTTATTCAAATATATAAACAAATGTGTTCATGCAGTATTGTCATAATAATATTCCCTAGGGTAGGAGTACCCCTGCATTAAAGTCACTTTAGGGTGAGATTCCAACAAACGCAAAACTATAGATAGGAAACGTAAATATAGATTTTCGTAGGTGCAATTAGTGATCAATCTTATGAGATACTCCGTTCTTAACAGTCTAGCCACTTTTAGCGACAGTATGACTTGTAAAGTGTAATAAATAATAATAGAAGCCTTTAATATCTCCGTATTTGGGTCAAAACTGGGATAAAATATTTTATCAACACCGTTGTCTAATTAATAGTTTATGGGAAATAACATGAAGATAAATAAATAAATATAGGAAAATATAAAAAATATATATACAATTAAAAATCACAAAAAAACAGTATGCAATAATCCAATTTACATAACGAGTTGAGTTGAAATGAGTTCCGCCACTCAACACGCAATGCCTCGTAAAAGGCGGAAAGCGGGGACGGAGAAAGCAGGGAATAAAGCAACGAAGTGTCTTGACACTAGGTTCATAAGGTTCCTGCAGTTCCCTCTATGCCTACCCTACCTCGCCTACCCTGCCATGAGTGTGAAGCTAAAAAAAAACGAAAAATGAGTTTTTAAAAAAAACAATATTGCTAAAAAAGACTTTAGCAATATTGTTTTAATTAAGTTCTTATTTCATTTTCTCTCTCCTTTTTTTCACGCTCAATAGAATTCTCTTGCATATGTTTTTGCATATAAAGAAAGTTTTGCATATTTCACCACACTCAAAGGCGAAATATGTAATATGCTAGCAGTTTAATTAACACACATTATATTAATAAAAATCGTATAAAAAAAGCACATATTATATACAAATATAAAAATATACTGTAAAACCTGTTTAAATTTAATGTAAAATATTAATCTTGAAATATATTATTGTAATACATGCATGAAAATATTTATGAAGAAATTAATGATACTTTATTATAACGTAAATATATATATGAAAATCAAAGTACAAAATGATATCTAGTAGTAAGTCTAGATGACTTAAAACCATATTAGGCATTAGCTATTCATATTTTATAGCGCAAAACCTCTAGTGGAATTCTACATGAGGCACAAACGCACAGTTAGCATTAGATACGCACCGGTCCTGATATACGAAGGGCAAATAAACCGGGCGACATTTGTGATGGACTAACGCCTGTGAAGCTTATTATTAATATAGTAACAAAACCTATTTGTTTAATATATTACTGTTAATTGCGTTTAATATATTGTTTTAAAATTTAAATATTAAAATTCAGCAAAAAAAATTATAATCTTAATTAGTTATTAATGACGTAAATATAATTTTAAACTATCTATTTGCAAGATAATTTTATTTATAATGCTATAAATATATAAATTTAATAAATTATTACTATACGCTGTCCACTGTTGTATATAAATATATATACACATACATACCTATATACTAACTGTACGTTTGTGACTTAGACTAGACTTTTGTAAGCACTTGGTGAGTCGTTAAATGCTCGTAATTGTTGACAATTCCGCATTAAGTTCTACAGTTGCCCTTTTCAATCAAAATTTAATCAGCAACAAACGAGATGTGGAAGTCCTCCAGAAAATTGGCACAAATTATCGAATCTCTACTTTCATCTTGCGATAACAAGGGATTTACTTGATTGGGTAAAATAAGATACCTTTCCGTCCTTACTCAATTGACATATTTTTAATAGAGGAAGAACCTTTATTTTTTATTGTATAGGTACTTTTTCCCCTAACTGAATATTAATATAGGCAAATATTTTTATTAAATATTGTGAAATAGGCAGTATTAGAAACATCTCAGTTGTGAATTAGAAAATATGTATAACTCAAAAATGCTACACCTACATCTATACCCTCCCAGCGTAATTCGAACCCCTTATTTTAACGTAAACCCTACAAGCTACAACTAAACCAGAGAGGAAAATATAAGTTATTAGTAATTTAATATAATATAACAAATAAGACGCACGACATTTGCGACGGGTGAGCGTTATTAGCTCTGTCACATGCGTGGGGAATTAATAATATCACTGTGGAAACGAGACAAGCGTCAATTCATACAGCCAAGTATCTAATGTAAGTAATATTGCAAATATATTATTATGAACGTTAATTTCCTGTGTGCCTAAATAAAATTATTCGATAACGCTTTTAACGAGCTCTTTGAGAATATGTTGTTTGACTTTGATTGAATATATATATATATATATATATATATATATATATATATATATATATATATATATATATATATATATATATATATATATATATATATATATATATATATATATATATATATATATATATAAATATATATATATATATATATATATATATATATATATATATATATATATATATATATATATATATATATATATATATATATATATAAATATATATATATATATATATATATATATATATATATATATATATATATATATATATATATATATATATAATATATATATATATATATATATATATATATATATATATATATATATATATATATATATATATATATAATATATATATATATATATATATATATATATATATATATATATATATATATATATATATATATATATATATATATATATATATATATATATATATATATATATATATATTCAGTAATTTAATGATATTAAATAATGTAATAAATATAATCCGTTTTGTACTTGCAGTAGTAGTAACCCTAAGTAGTTTACATGGGACGCTGGTTCAAATCTCGCAAGTCCAATTTTTTATGTTTTTTAAATATTATTGAACAAAGTATTTATAGTGAAATAAATATTTAAAAAATAATATAAATATTAATTCATTTTCTTTTATAACTTTGTACGTTTCCAAATAAAACAATTTTCTATGTGAAAAATGCTATGAAAGATCGACTTCTAACTCATTTAACTCATTTCTCTATACATTGCATACACCAAAGAGAATTTAGTGCTCTGACGCTCATTACTTAAAGACATAATTTAATTTATTTAGATATACCTGTATAGTGGTTGTGCTACAAACATCTCCACGTGGGTAGTGAACCCGCTACTATCAAGTGTACAATCAGACTTTCCTCATGTCAGAACGCTGTCAACTGTCGTTATGATAATCAATTGCTTACCCAGCTTATATTTTATACGTTGAAAGTAAGAAGTAGTTAATTACCTTTATTTTAAAGAACATTTTGCACGTACTGCTATTATATATACCAAGAACGTTAATAAAAAAGTAAAAGTTACTATATATATTTATCCTCAGAAATAATTTGATCCCATCAGTCCTAATGATCACCATAAGAAAAAGCTAAAAGCTTTAATCACCATAAAGCAAGATTATACCAAGCTAGTGCTTAGACAGTCCATTCTTCAAATAATTTTCGAGATTGACAGAGGCGAAGCTTTGCAACACTGCGTTTTGTCATCTCACTAGAGCATCAAAATAAGATTAAGTTGATTTTCAGCACATTATAAAGTTACATAACCTGTATGTATGTATGTACTCTGCAAAAAGGTGGGATTTTAACCAGTAATCATCGTGTTACATTTAAGATATTGTGGCGCTAAGTTTTGATTGCTTGTGCTGAATGCAAAGTATAAAATAGTAGTGTAATAAAAATATCTTTTTAGAACTAGTACTACAAACATAATATTGTACATTTTGTACGATTTAAAACTAAATGCTTTCTTTATTATGCGCTTGAAAAATTCTAATTATTATGATTAATTCTATTTTAAAAATGACCACACCATTTAACTACATATGGCAACATTTACTAAAATTAAAGCAGCCTTTGCTATTAACAATTGTTACAAAAATTAATTAATTGTTTTTGTTTTTAAAGACCAAATTACAGTCAAGTGTACTAAAATTAGCATAAATTATCTCGAAAAGAAAAATCATTTTTGGTTTTGATCAATTAATACTTAGTTTCTATATTTATTTATTGCATAAAATTTCACTTGCAAGATGACAGTCGCCATTTATTAATATATATTAATACGTTGTTAATGTATGTATCTTAAATATGAAAGTACATTGGAAATGTGGGCTTGAATCGTTTTTGGGTCACGTGTTCACAAACATTAGATTAGCCAATGACTTATTCACTTTGGTGACCCAAGCTCTTCTTGACTTAAGCCTTTAATGGTGTAATCAGTTTGTTGATAAGAGATAATAATATGACGGCAACATGTTAACATTAAACCTGTTTTTAGGTGGAAATAATATATTTTGGTCTCAAATTTAATCCTATAAGAAATTTCAATAAAATGTCTACAAAATAAACCATTTAATATGAAAACATATAAAAATAAATGTATTGTGTTGGTAAAGTACTAATTCTAAAAAAAAGAATAGAATCATTATTAAAATTCTTATATATTTATATATCATTTGATAAGACTGCATAAATACCTTTTACGTACAAAGTGCATATTATTCTTGCTTTTACGAATATTAGATAAAATATGATTTATTTTGTGTATCATATGTAAATAAATAATTTATTTAAATATTTAAGTTTACTAACAAAGAATGAACTTTGAGTTATTCCCGTTTATTTAACTAAAAAATATTTATATTTCAAAATGATTTCATAACAATAATTCACTTGCAATCATTATTCTACTACTCTGGAGAAAAACGTCACTTCTTCACTTCTAGATTATATCATGTATCACGATGCGTATGCGCACACTGTTTGCCTAATGATAATAGTGCTATTTAGAACGTGTCATACAAATTTTAGATTGCTGCTATAATTGAAATAACACTCTATAACTATTATAATTTTAAATATTCTTCAGAATAACTTAGTATCACAATATAAATAACAAAATAATATTTGGTTAGAAAAATAACGTTTTATCAGTTTATCGAAAAATGCTGATAATAAACTGGAATATCTCATATATATTTATAAATTCTTCCACCAAAAAACGTTTCTTCTATTACACGCGATATTGAAACATGCATTTACAAGACTAATTAACAGTAATAAAAACAAAATATTTCCACTTACTTAGTCTTCGAGTACGGTAACGCCTTGTGGTTTCTGTTAGGATGGCTTTGCCTGTTAGCGTTCGAGTCGAGGCCGCCGCCCGGCGATATTTTGCCGGCGAGTGCGTTCAACGATTGCAGCATGGCGGGCGGCGGCCGCTGGGATCCAAGCGGCCTGGTCACGGTGAATATCCACTAACGTGTGTCGGCCGCTTATCAACCGACAGCTTATCAACTGATAAGCGCGGTGGAACACCCGCCCCCCGCGTCATCGCCACCTGATCTTGCCACTTTGTTTGATCAAACATTAAAAACGTTCTGTCCGTCGCAACGACATGCTTTTATATTACGATTAAACGATTAACTTATTTAACACTTTCACTCAATTGTCACTTATACACTGTTTGTTCTTTATATTTGGATTGCTAGCAGTTGCGATATTTTGTTAATATAGTATTACTGTGGTCTGTAGTTAGACAGAGTTGGATATATCTACGTAGATTAGATATATGTTTTTAAGGTATATATTAAGGCGCCTGAAAAAAATGTACTGCAATACACTTATTTGTGTATTTGACATAATATTGCCTGATTTAAAAGATTTATATATTAAAAATAAGTGTAAATTCTTATCAACTATACCAGTCACATAAGCTCTCGATTCCCTAAAGCTCTTGTATAGTATTAACCAGAGCCTTTTATTAATCTCATCCGAATATTGTTTTAAACACGAATAAATTCGACAATTTCGTCCATATAATTCGATTACAATATTTCAAAATATAACAGTTTTCGTGGGGCTTGCCAAGTGCTGAGTGGTTGTTGCGCTGCCAGACATTTACTGGTTTCGTATGTAAATTGTTCCACGGAAATATGAAAATGTGTTCTGCTAAAAGTATTAAATTAAACCGAAAGAATTTATTAAATATTCATAAAGAATAATAAAATTTATATTATTTTATATGCAAAGAGCGTTCTTTTCACTTATATTGAACAGAAACAATTGTGCTAATTAGTACTCAAAAAGCTGCAAGAGAAAGTTTCTTTTTTGAAAGTTTAATTTTCAAACGTATTTCATGTTAGAACCAAATGATAACATAATATATCTCAGTATAAGAAATATACCGGGACAGTTATGGGTTCGATTTCCATACGAGGAACAAACTATTTTAACTTATTTCATCACACAAAGTTTCACAAAATGTGACTAAAAGAGATGACAGACGTTGTTTGACTCGTTACTACTTTAGTACTTGAAGTCTTAGAAGAACATATTTATTATAGAAAAAGTTCTCCTGCTTCTTTATATAGTAACTATAAATTAGTTACAAATTCAAAAGAAATTTATGTATGAATACAATATTGTTTGAAATAAAATGTGATGCGAAAAATTTCCAATGCATTTATCTAAATTACTCTTACTAATAGAGGCTCAGCGTGTGGGAGACTATTATAAAACACCTGACGCGTTGTACCAAATCCAGATAAATGAGGACTTTTACATCTGCAGATTATGCGACTATGATACAGAAAAATATTGCATATTTTTTACTGTCTTTCTGTTAACGTTATTAAATCGCACATATATATATATATATATATATATATATATATATATATATATATATATATATATATATATATATATATATATATATATATATATATATATATATATATATATATATATATATATATATATATATATATATATATATATATATATATATATATATATATATATATATATATATATATATATATATATACACATAAAAACAAGATCATTTTTTTCAAAGGGATTTATTATATTTTATAGATTTTTTATTTAAGAATCTTTCGTAAAATCATCAAAAACGTTTTTTGATTCCTTATCTTACGAAATTAACACTTAAAAGTTTAAAAGATATTGTATATATTCTGTTCCTATGTAAGCATAGTCATTAAAGCTTCGCAACAGATTTTGAACGATTGAAAGAATGATTTCAGAGGAAGCATGTATAACACATGCACAACAACGTAAGGGAGAGAAACACTGCTCATTTTAAAGACTGCTAATATGATATCGTAAATAAATACAAGCTTTCATACATATCATCAATATTGCACTCAAGCGAAGCCAGATCATGTCATTAGTACATAATAAACAGCATTATCAGATATAGTCGTCGTGGCGCAGAGGCGCAACGTCTGCCTGTAACGCGACGGTTACTGGGTTCGATCCCCAGTGGGGGAAGGTGGATTTTTCTATTTCCATTTTCTTCGCTCTGGTAAACTAGGCAAAGCGCGGCGTTGAGTTCCGCCACTCAACACGCAATTTAGTACAAAATGCCGTAAAGCGTGAAGCTAAAAAAAAAAAAAAAAAAAAAAAAAAAAAAAAAAAAAAAAAAAAAAGATATAGTAGACGAATGTTGCACATAGTTAAACCTAGTTAATAAAAAAACAATGATAGTACAAATTCTACCTCAAAATAAAATTTAAAATCCAAAACTAAACCTCATTAGCATATCTTATACATACTAACAGAGTATCAAAAAGCTGCACCTAACCAAGCTTGATTCCACCGTAGAGACCTATTATATGAATATAAATAAGATTTTTTTCATATGGAACACGCGACAGCGACACGAACGCTCGAAAGCTTCGAAAGCTCACCGAGCGTAGAATATTTTTGTCCCCTATCTGATTGCCATATTTTCGTCGAAGCTTTTAATAAAGGTTATTGTCATACGCGAATGGATCTCGACGGCATTTTGTACTAAATTGAAAAGCCATTATATGACATTATGAGTCTGCTGCCTAAATAAGCTATAATTTCATGTGAATTTTTCCCCTTTGTTTCGTTCTTTTTATCTTTTTTTATTTATCCCCATCTTGTACAAAGTCATTCTGCATTCATAATGTGTCGCAGATGTGTAAATATTATAAGATTTGAAAAAGAAATTTACCTTGTTAAATGTTTTAACATTATTAATAAAAAATACCTTACATTAAGTCAGTAATTACACCTTGTAATTTATTTACAAATTGGACAATAGAAATATAATTAATTATAGATATCTCAATTAGAACGTGAAAGTACATCTTGATCTACTCAAATTAACAAATTATTATTAAATTATTTGGCAGCTTCAAGCTGTCACCCTATATATAGTCAGATATTTAAGGAACATAATATAAAAATTCTCATAATAACATTAATTGTAAAGTCGCGGTTCTCAACGCCAGATCTTTGTATCACCAGATCGTGAAAACAAAAATGATACAATTAAATTACCGCAGATTTCATACCTAACATACAGTCAACGACTCTAAAAAGCCAGGTCCAATATTTATAATGACCAGTAACTTATCATAGAAAAACTGATAAAACAACTACATCAACAATAGCCTTGCGAAAATATCAAACGTTTTGAACATGAAAGTTGAAATTTAAAAAAATATGCTGATTCGCTCAAATAAAATTCTGAAAGAGATTTGACCACTCTAAACTCAAAAGACCTACAATTTTTTGTTCAACAAACAAAAATGAATGATATTCAAGAGGCCTCTAGATCGTCGACTGTAATTATTAGTAACTTGCAGTGGGTCAGTTGAAGTGATGAGGCACTGTCTGGCCTTCTTTTTTTTATGGCAGGGTAGGCAGAGGGAACTACAGAGACCATAGTGTTAAGACAATCCGTTGTTTAGTCGCTGCTTTCTCCGTCCCTGCTTTCCTGCGCCGTCTGCCTGTAACGTGACAGTTTCTGGGTTCGATTTCCACTCCGAGAAGATGGATTTTTCTATTCATATTTTCTTCGCTCTAGCAAAGCGCGGCGTTGAGTTTCGCCACTCAACATGCAATGCCTCAAAAAGGCGGAAAACGGGGACGGAGAAAGCAGAGATTAAACAACGGAGTGCCTTAACACTAGGTTCATATGGTTCCTGCAGTTTCCTCTGCTTACCCTGCCGTGTGCGGGATAAAGCGTGAAGCCAAAAAAAAATAGATGTTTTTACAAATTATTAATATTAATATTATATTATTAGATATACATTTCCAATTTCAAGTAATATGTTGAGACTCATATAATATACATAGCAAGTATTGACAAAATTTGGTAGAAATGAGAAGCTAACCCCGAATTATTGTTTAATATTCTATTTTGGATAACATTCCAAAGTCTGGACGCTCCAGATCGCCTTTACATTAATGGTTTCACAACTATTTCTATTCAAAGCACCGTTGAATATGAATTGAATTTCGGACACTATTGTACAAGTTCGATATTATTTTATATTAAAATGATAATTTTAACTAAAATATTATATTTACTATGGTATAAATATGTTATATACAGATAAATATCAAGTAATAGAACATATATAATAGTTATGAGATCCTCGTGGCGTTGTGCCGTACAGCGCCTGTAAACACGATGGTTTTGCATTCGAATCCAACTTGAAGGAGGAATTATGTTTATTGAGCTCCACGACTCCCTCCCTTTATAGTAAACAAAACTGTGTGTTTATTTTTATTATACGAGTACAATTATGATTTAATTAATAAATCTGGAATATCAAAACCTTTATATAATTTTAGTAACAAAATAAATTTAAAAATATACTGAAAATTTGTTAAAAAAATATATGAACAAAACTATATGTCATTTATTTACAAAACTATAAAGAGAGAAGTAAACTTTAGAACATATGACAATGACACATAACAAATTAAATGTTCATATTGCAATGGACCCAAGACGATCGTCTGACCGTAAATTTCATGGTTGCCTGCAGATATCGTTCCATTCCTTAGTTCACAGAACAACGTTAAACATTTACAGTGGCATGGTAAATTAAGACTTTGTCTCATATAATTCAATGACTCATATAGAATTGTTAGTATAAATAAGTTACGTATGCCGAAAATTTTAGGAGGATAAATCAAAAAATGAATGATTTTATTAGTTATTACTACAACAAGAGATATTATTTACTACATTCATAATTAAGACTGTCGTGGCGCAGTGCCTAGTCTGCCTGTAAACACGACGGTTTGTGGGTTCAATTCCTACTCGGGGAAGAATGTTTTTCACTTCCACTTTCTTCGCCCTGATAATTAGGCAAAAACAGTGATGAGTTTCGCCGTTTAACACGCAATGCCTCAAAAAAGGAAGACGCGTCTTAACACAAGGCTACCACAATTATTGCAGTTCCCTCTGCCTACCTTCCAATGAACGGTGTAAAGCTCTGAAAAACATTCACACTACAAACTTTTCCTAGACAAATCAAACGCAATCTAATATTGAAAAATTACAAACATACAAACATATTCATACATATAAATATAATATTTTTTATGAAACAATGTACATTTATGAATTTCCAACATCAACACGACGGCAAGATTTCCCCTGTGTTTCAGTTGCGGGGGTAATTTCAACAAATCAATTGCAATCGAGCGTCGTTTACCCCCCGACCAACCAGCCCCCGTACAATGCAGGATTTTAGAATGGGATATATAGATATAAATAACTTATGTTGCCTGTGGTCTCGATTGTACTAACTTTATTGGTATCGGTTAAATGTTTTATATATTTTTTAACGTCCTATGACAACCTGCGATAAATAAAACGCTAAGTTACTTAACTTCTAGTCACTTAGGTCACAATTTCTTGAACTCCACACCACACAAAACAATAAATCAATCAATCCATGGAAAAATAAAGAGTTTATTTTTGCTCTGTATCACGTATATATATATATATATATATATATATATATATATATATATATATATATATATATATATATATATATATATATATATATATATATATATATATATATATATATATATATATATATATATATATATATATATATATATATATATATATATATATATATATATATATATATATATATATATATATAAGCTCTTTAAGTTCAGATATAAATAACAATAATTCACATTGAGAGACGAAGCACATGACATCATATTGTGCATCGTTAATAAATATATATACGACTCATTTTAAACGGAGTTGCACTTATTTCTCCCCATTCACTGGAGGCAGACGCAAACATTTTTTAAAATACCTGTGTTTCAAAGAGCGTCTAGACGTGTAAGTCACGTGTACAATTATACGCCAACTTAATAGCTGGAGCTAAAATTTTTGTCAAGGACTTGAACGAAAATATACTTATTTATATTATATTGCTTATTGATTTCATAGTCGTAGAAGTAATAATAAGTAGATAGAGAAAACCTAATGTCACGACAAACGGTTCTCTACTTACAATGTCAAATTCGTAGACCACGTTTTAGCCTACAAGAGGAGGAATGTAGAAGTAATTACTCCTATTAGGAATTGAACCTCACAACCATCGCGTTTTCAAACAGACACGATTCTATTGTACTACAGTAGTCTCATTTGATATTATTATTTATTATTATTACAGTTTACGGTTACGCTAATTGGCGCGGAGGCAATAATATGCTCCCCTATATTTTCATCATCATTTAAGTATATTTTGTATCTTTTGTTATGAAAAAAGGGCAGCAGAACAGATTTAGTAATAATATTCTAATTTACGATTATTAAGACATTTTTGTAATAAAAGACTATGCTATCCCATTCAATGTAATATTTGCTTACAAAAGCACAACGGCACTGCCACTATCTTGTCATCATTTAACTAACTATATTAATATATAATAAAAATATAAATAATCTCTGTCTGTACATGGAAGATTTATTAAAAAAAATATTATTGTTTTATGAAAATGTTTTAATCCATATCAAAGTTGTTTACATTTCTTGTGTATCTGTGAGTTTATGCACTATAATCTCAGGAATAGCTTAACCTTAGCTTAGCGTATTCGTCATAGTATTCTATTATATTTATAATTTGTTTTATTTTAATCGGTTCATAAATAAGCATGAATTTATAGGAAGAAACTGCTACACGTGAGGCGCAACGTGTGCCTGTAACGCGACGGTTTCTGGGTTCGATCCCCAGTCGGAGAAGATGGATTTTTCTATTTCCATTTTCTTCGCTTTGGCAAATTAGGTAAAGCGCGGCATTGAGTTTCGCCGCTCAACACGCAATGCCTCGAAAAAAGCGGAAAACGGGGACGGAGAAAGCAGGGACTAAGCAACGGAGTGTCTTAACACTAGGTTCCCACGGTCCCTGCTGTTCCCTCTGCCTACCCTGCCATGTGCGGGATAAAGCGTGAAGCTAAAAAAAAAAGACTGCTACAAAATAAATTTATTATTAAAGAGGTTGGGAAATCAAATTTTCTTTCCTACGTAGGCAAAGTCTAGTATATCGTTCATCCTACATATACCGTTAATTCTACATATAAGATATATATAAGAATATATATTCTTATATAACATCGTATAAGTAAGTTTATTTACCATATTAATAATAATATTAGAAACACATATTATTACGATTTACACCCGAGGGCGTATTATTTTACGCATTGACAAGCAGACAGTCAATTAGAGAGCAATTTGTGCGTTTGCTTGGGACTGGGACTTCAAACGAATTCGCGGGAAATATTAATTGGTTCGTGCCGTTTCATGTCCCTGTTGATTTTCGATATTTTGAATGTGCTTGCTATATCTGTTGGGGGATTCAACGATATCTTTTCATATATGAGCTGAAGTACATATATGTACATATGAGCCGTAGCCTATATGATTTGTATAGACATTTTTTCCCATTTCCGTAGAAATCTTTCCCTTGTTTTGTTACGTGTCAATTTTGGGGGTTAAAATAATAATAATTTGGATTTAAAAAAAATCGTTTCAAATTTTGGGTTTAAAATAATAATTATTTGGGTTAGGGTTACGCAAATGAGTTATATAGTACAGAAAATTATGAAAGCATAACAAAAAATACTTATTGCATAGACATGTATACTGTACAGTAGGAACCTTGTCATTGCATACAATACGATGTTAGAAGGCTCAAAATTAGAAAAATAAAAAAGTGATGTATATGAATAGTTTTCTTAGATATCACATAGTAATTTAAAACAACGTAAAATATACAAATATCCAATTTAAAAGTGAAAACCAGAGTGTTGTATCATTCATATCTTTCATTTCATTTCTCTCTGTGCATTAATAGACAAACATAAAAAATCATCTCAAAAAAAGATACCTTGAAGGCAGTAAACACATACCTAATAATAATATGTCCATTTATTTTTTACGATATTACTTACAAATAGATCAATCATCAATTATAAAAGAACCGTCGTGGCGTAGAGACGTAGCGTCTGCCTGTAAATGCGATGGTTTGAGGGTTCGATTGTCACTCGGGGAAGGTTGATTTTTTTATTTCCATTTTCTTCACTCTAGAAAATAGGCATAGCGCGGCGTTGAGTTCCGCCACTTAACACGCAAAGTCATGTGCGGAATAAAAAACACAATGTCTTCACAGACATAAAAAACTAATATTGATTTATTAATTATAGCTTTTTGCAAAAAGGGGGATTCTTGGAGTTTGATTACCAATAAACTGGTCAAAGATAAAATTTAAAAATACAGTACTATATCGTATATAAAATTCCTTCTATATATATATATATATATATATATATATATATATATATATATATATATATATATATATATATATATATATATATATATATATATATATATATATATATATATATATATATATATATATATATATATATATATATATATATATATATATATATATATATATATATATATATATATATATATATATATATATATATATATATATAATGTGTTTTGGTATGTGTAGGTATGACAGATAAATACTATGATATAATAAAGCATAATTTTTATTTTTTTTTCTTACACGACGTCGGATTTAGTCATAAACCAAAGTAACCATACTAAAATATATATTATATATATGAAACAAAAACCACTTTTACGAACTCCTATAATTTAATTACACAAATGCAATATACTTTTATATAAGCAAGAACGTTTGTAATTTGTAACACACCGACTTGTAGACGCAATTTAATTAATATTGAACAGCTTTTCTACTACAGAATAAAATATATTCTGGGAAAATTAAATTGTTTTCGCAATGAAAATAGATAGACCGCTAGCTCTTCTAGTGTTTCTCGGTCATTAAAGTTGTGGGAGATCTCAAATAACGCTAAATATTGCTTTCTTATTAACTTTGACGGTTAACCAACTACTTCGACTAACTTTCTCGTATTAAACGCTTGATTTTCACTTCTATTTTTGAAATTTACGACTTTAATTATTGTTATAATTTATTTTAACAATGTATTTGTCTTATGTAGTTATTTCTGTCGAGATTTTACATAATAAAATATACTTTTTCATACATTGAAAAAGCAAGGGGGATAAAGGAATTGAGAAATCAATATGTTCTCTAATCATCTAAATAAATATACTTGTAAAATTATTAAAAAAGCTCTAAGAAACTTATTCTCGTAACTATTGTAAATATAGAACATCGATCATGCTTATGGCTATTAAAAGAAACCCATTGTACAATTCATTTTTCATAATCCTTAACTACATCTCATTGAGATACAAAATTCAATTTAGTTCAAATAGAATATAAATTGAGACGAGAAAATGACTAGATATTATAAGCTCTGGTTTTAAACTCGATCTCAAGTCAAACATTGCCCGAGCTAACTGCCGCTAGGGTTACATTTAATTAACCAATATTTACTTTGACTGAACGATTTCCTTACTCGCCGGCCGTACACTTCAGAGAGAAAACATGAAGATATTCTTGGACGTATTTACATTGTGTATTATATATAATTAGTATTAAATATATTATATCTCTATAAATATTTCAAATATTTATATTTTTTGTAAGTTGATATGCATGCATGTATGTATGACGGTATAAGCATAAAGAAAGGCATTTTGAATGATATTAATATGTTTTATTTTTTTCTTAGATGACGAGAAGCGTTGAATTTGGTATCTTAAACTTAAACTTGTATATATTCTGTATTTTTTGACATTTAATGACATATATAGAGCGAAATTATTCTAAATTTAAAAAAATATAGTTTTTTTTAGTTCACGCTTTATCCCGCACATGGCAGGGTAGGCAGAGGGAACTGCAGGGACCGTGGGAACCTAGTGTTAAGACACTCCGTTGCTTAGTCCCTGCTTTCTCCGTCCCCGCTTTCCGCCTTTTTTCGAGGCGTTGCATGTTGAGTGGCGGAACTCAACGCCGCGCTTTGCCTAGTTTGCCAGAGCGAAGAAAATGGAAATAGAAAAATCCATCTTCTCTGACTGGGGGATCGAACCCAGAAACCGTCGCGTTACAGGCAGACGTTGCGCCTCTGCGCCAAGACCTCCTAGTTGTTTTTGACTTACTTTATAACTGTGCAAAATATATACAACCAACAAAATATACACATAATTTTTGACTAATCTCTTCCTATATACATATATCACTAAATGTCTAAAAATACATAATATATACAAGTTTAAGGTACAAAAATCAATAAAACATATACTTAGTCTGGCCATAAATACTGTTACTGTTCAAAAAAAGAAAATATTACGTTTGAATTTGGAATCTGTCATTTTTATATGATTGCTTGATGTGTTTTCTTATTTTCGCGCCATTATATTGTTAAATATTTTGTTATATTAAAATGGAGTGGGGTGATAAAGAGAACCGAATCGCTGTGATTGCCTTACATAAAGTAGGTATGGAGAAAAGTGCAATTTTTAAAACCCTCCACCCGCTTGGTATTAGTCAAATGTTTGTTTACCGGGCTATTGATAGGTACAATGATACCTCCTCTGTTTGTGACAGAAAAAGATCTGGCCGTCCACGTACTGTTCGTGTGAAAAAGGTGATTAAAGCAGTTAGGGAAAGAATTCGAAGAAATCCTGTCCGTAAGCAAAAGATTTTATCTCGGGAGATGAAGATAGCTCCTAGAACCATGTCGCGTTTATTAAAAGATGACTTAGGACTTGCAGCCTATAAGAGACGTACTGGTCACTTCTTAACTGATAATTTAAAGAAGAATAGGGTGGTAAAATCCAAACAACTACTTAAGCGGTACGCAAAGGGAGGTCACAAAAAAATTTTGTTTACGGATGAGAAAATTTTTACAATTGAGCAGTATTTTAATAAACAAAATGACCGTGTTTATGCTGGAAGCTCTAAAGAAGCTTCGCAATTAGTAAACAGAGTACAATGTGGGCATTATCCCACTTCAGTGATGGTTTGGTGGGGTGTTAGCTATGAAGGGGTGACTGAGCCATATTTTTGTGAAAAAGGTATTAAAACGTCGGCACAAGTTTATCAAAATACCATTGTTGAGACGGTAGTTAAGTCTTTAACTAACACCATGTTCAATAACAAAGAATGGTGCTTTCAACAAGACTCGGCACCGGGTCATAGAGCTCGATCCACCCAATCTTGGTTGAAAACTAACGTTCCGGACTTTATCAGCACTGAAAACTGGCCGTCGTCAAGTCCTGACCTAAATCCATTGGATTATGATTTATGGTCAGTTTTAGAGAGTAAGGCTTGCTCTAAACGCCATGATAATTTGGAGTCCCTAAAACGATCCATTCGGTTGGCAGTGAAGAATTTTCCTCTAGAAAGAGTTCGTGCTGCTATTGATAACTGGCCTCAACGTTTAAAAGACTGTATTGCAGCCAATGGGGACCACTTCGAATAAACATTGTATATTTTTAATAATTATATATTGATGTATTAAACTAACTCACTATGAAAGGAATAAATGTTACGTATAAAAAAAAAATCGTGCTTTTCTTTATAACAATATTTATGGCAAGACTAAGTATAACAATCTGCAATGAGAACAACCTGCCAGAAAAGTTTTTCACAGTTTATTCTGAACAATACTAACGTATATTTTAACTTTTGCATTTACTGTATTTACATTCGAGCGAGCGACCAGTGATTTAGTTCGTATTTCTTAAATCTTCTTTAACTTAGAGCTCGGTCGCCTTGTTGCTTTCAAATTCATTTAGCATTGTGTTTTGTAATTTAAATACCTCTATTTACATTTCGCCCCATCCTCCACTAGGATTTTATTTCGATTTAAAATATGATTTTTGAGTGTTTTGATGTGAACTAAGAAATAACTACTGAATTACTATATATCAAATTATAATGTAACCGTGTAACGAGTAAGTACCAAGAGGAGAAACGAGAACGAAGCCTCTCGTTGATCCTAAAGAACCTTGCCTATCCTATTACGTAATATAACATAAAGTTAACAAAAAACTTATTATAACGGCGCAACAATGGCTTTATTAAAATAATTATGATTATAAATAATATTAAATTAGAATAATTTGTTTTCGTAAAAATATTTATAGACAAACAACTGATTAAAACGACGTTCTGTAAAATGTCATAGTGGGGGTAGTATTATAAATAACAGGAAATATCGTTGCATGGTGATTCCTACTGTAGACTTTGTAAAGTTCACCTCTATCAATAAAAGTTTATGATTTAGAAGTATTCATTTTTATTATGGAGAAACCTATCAGTGATGAAGAAAATGGCGTTGGCATTGCTGAAGCCATTACTTTTAAAAACAACTCCAGAGTTATTTTCCAGGACCTTCGTCATATATAATATTAAATATAAAAATATATACACATTTAAGCACATATTTATTATTTATTTCAAACAAAACGACAAAGAATAACAAAAGTAACGTTACAGGCATTCACGAAATGTCAACAAATGTGTAATTTGGTTACTTTGTCAACTTTTTAGAGAAAAAAAAGTATGTCAAAAAAACATAACCCTGCCTCTTATTGTAGCTCATCGAACATCGTCCTCAGGTCAGGCACCGTGAAGTGGTTATCAAGTACTAGATATGGTAAAAGTGTGTTATCGATATTTTTTTTAATTTTTATATTTTTCTTATTTAAAATTTAAAAAATTATGTCTTTCAAAGCGCAGCGTTGAGTTCCGCTACATAATAAATATGTTTCGAGAGGCGGAAAATGTGGAACGGAGTATCTCAACTACAATCCTTCTGTCTACCATGTGTGGACCAAAATGAAGCTTAAATTAAAAAAATATAAATATGTTACATTGCCTGAAGTAGATCATAATTGAATTTTTAGCAAACAAAATAATAACTATATTAGATTCTAACACAAGTTTATTTCAAATCGAGATTGAAATATTTATATTTTATTTAATACAAGTTTACAAATAACTAATTTTATTCAATATTTTTTTTTATAAATAAATATTTAAGAAACCTCAGTGATGTACATACATATTAATTTTATTACAAATTCCTTTTACGTATCTAATATATTATTATGAAAAACAAAAGTTTTCGGACGATGCCTACACAAAAGCTATAATAACTTTAACAATATTATGTTAAATCATAACATTTTAGCTTAAACTTTATATATATCTAGGGAATTATAAATAGTAGGGAAGAAAATTTAGTACAGAATCTGTACTACTACAACTATCTATATCTGTACAACAGTTATAGAGTGACGGTTAAAAGTCATAAATATAAATATAATAATTGATGGTTTGAGGGTTCGATTCCAACACGGGGAAGAAGGATTTTTCGATTTCCGTTTTCTTCGCTCTGGAAACTAGGCAAAGTGCGGCGTAGATTTCCGCTACTCAACACGCAATGCCCCGGAAAAGGCGGAAAGCGGGGACGGAGAAAGCAGGGACTAAGCAACGGAGTGTCTTAACACTAGGTTCATATTGCAGTTCCCTCTGCCTAGCCTGCAATGTGCGGGATAAAGCGTGAAGCTATAAAAAAATCCACATTTACTCATATACGTCGCACATTGACTTACTAAAGGTAAAAAGAAATAAATAATTTAATTATAATAGTCATACACTTTATATGCAAATCACCAAAATTTAAACGAAACACGAATAGCATAGAGATTATTATTTTCAACATGTACCTACATATATCAAAATAAGAAGTTTGTCGTTTCGTCGTAAAGAAAAGTTTATAGACTGCCTTGTCAGCTAGTTTATAAATTTCAAAGTTCCTGAATCATGAAGTCTTGAATTGAATTTATGGTTTAAAAAAATTAATTTAAACTAGGCAAAGCGCGGCGTTTAGTTCCGCCACTCAACACGCAATACTTCGAAAAAAGTGAAAAAGCGAGGACGGAGGAAAGCAGGGACTAAGCAACAGAGTGTCTTAACACTAGGTTCCCACGGTTCCTGCAGTTCCCTCCCTCCCCATAAAAAAAAATAATTTTATTCCAGTTCAAATATTTCAAAAAACAAAAATATATTTAAGTAAATTACGATACTAGTTACCAAACATATTTACAGATCTGAATAAATTATTAAAACTTTATCGATATAACAAATCCGCTCTATGATTTTTTATAGCTTTGGTTCATAGATACTATAGAGAGCTCTCTTAAGGTTTGCTGATGTGTAATATGCATAAGCTTGTGAAAACTGTTCTGCACTATTTTTTTTAATTTATGTAGGCAAGCTAATGCAACCTAGTGTAAAACACTTTGCTCTTGACTTTCCACAAAATTTTCTTTATAGCAAAGCGAGTGGAGGAACTCAGCGCCAAGCTTTTATTTCTACAGCAAGAAAATTAAATCCATAACCGTCACGTTACAAGTCAGATGCTATCCCATTGCGGCTTTGTACGAGGGGCGTTCAATGTATTCTCGGTATCGAGATGATATACTAATGATAAGGGTAATTTAATTATCTCATTAGTTAATGACACTCTTTGAGGGTATAAATACGAAATTTCATTTAATTACCACCATTAGTATTCAAGATATCATTGTGAAAGACAACTATCATGACTGATTCGACAATGATGAAAAAAATCGAGCATCGCGCAGTGATAAAATTCCTTACAAAACAAGGAAAAACTCAAAAATTATCCATGAAGAAATGGTGGCTGTTTACCAAGATTCTGCGCCATCATCATCTACAATTCAGAAGTGTTCAAGTGAATTCAAACGGGGTAGAGAGAGGCATTGAAGACGACCCCCGCGCTGGTGGGCCAATTTGTGCCGCTACTGAAGAAAACGTCAAATTAGTCGAAAAAACTTGTACTTTGAAGATGCACGTGTAAGAGTGAAAACATTAGCAGAAATGACTAAGCTATCCGTGGGTACCATTCACACAATCCTTCATGAGTGCCTGAATTTGTCAAAGGTGATGCAAGATGAGTGCCGCGAATGCTCACCGCGCTACAAAACAAGTGCGAGTTGACTGTTGTAAGGAGGTTTTTGGACCTCTGTGGTGAAAATCCCGCAAGGTATTTCCCATCGGATTGTTACTGGTGATGAAACGTGGGTTCATCACTATGACCCTGAGAGTAAGCAAGAGTCTATGCAGTGGCACAAAAAAGGATCAGACACGCCGAAGAAGTTCAAAGTCACTCCGTCCGCAGGAAAACTCATGGCCACGGTGTTTTGGGATTCTAAGGGAATCTTGCTAATCGAGTACACAAAAAAAAGGTCAAAGTATTACTGCTGCATCATACTCAACCACCCTGCGTGATTTAAAGGAGGCAATTAAAGAAAAAAGACGTGGAAAATAACCCCAGGTGTGTTGTTGCTTCACGACAACGCGCCGATTCACAAGGCGCGCCTTGCCCAGGCTGCTGTGCGGGAGTATGGATTTGAAGAAATTAATCATCCACCCTACAGTCCGGACTTGGCCCCTAGTGATTATTATCTATTCCCTAATCTTAAAAAAGACCTTCGTGGAAAGCATTTTTTCGGACGATGAAAAGTTATAGGGAGCAATAACGAACATTTTTCGGGCCATGAAGAAAAATGTTTTTCAGAGGGTATTGAAAAGTTACTTTCAAGAACAAATAAATGTATTGAGATGCTAGGAGAGTATATTGTAAAATAAAATTTATTCAGAATTTTCCGCCTTTTCCTTCATACCTATACCGAGAATACATTGAACGCCCCTCGTATGTTATATAGGTAAAGCGTAAACGATACATTAGGTCAAACAAAAAAAATCTGCTCTAAACTTATCAATTGAAACGTGTAACTAATAATAATGAAGTAATGAAGTTCATTGAGTTCTCATATTAATTAGAACCTTGGGACAAGACTCTATTTTGCTTTTAAATTTCTGTCATAGAACATCAATTAAAACTCAAAGATCAAGAAATATGTATATATATAGTATATATATATATATATATATATATATATATATATATATATATATATATATATATATATATATATATATATATATATATATATATATATATTATATATATATATATATATATATATATATATATATATATATATATATATATATATATATATATATATATATATATATATATATATATATATATATATATATATATATATATATATATATATATATATATATAATATATATATATATATATATATATATATATATATATATATATATATATATATATATATATATATATATATATATATATATATATATATATATATATATATATATATATATATATATATATATATATATATATATATATATACATATACGTAAATAATAGAAAACTTAAATATGGACAATCTAAAATAAAGCATTACTCTAAATAGAACCAATGTCAGATAATACTTGGTGATTCACATTGCCAATGGAATCTTATTAAAACTTGTCGCGTGTACATCGTTTGTTTGACTTTATTCGTACCCTGGACTAGAAATTGCCTCAAAGTCCGCAATCCCCAGTGGTAAAACTTAAAAAGTTGGATACTACAAAAATGTTTCGTTCTTTCTAACTTTTTGTTGACTTTGAAGTTTAATACACGTCGTTTTCACGTTATACACTTTAAATAAAAAATAAATATATATGCTTTACTACTATTATATTATACAATAAAACAGCTTATTCCCAAAATATGTTAGAAAAAAATGTATTTTTATTCTAAACCAATTCAATGTTTCAATAAGATCTTAATCAGTTGGTTAGGACATGTCAAAAGGATAAGTTTGATATAAGAGAAGAAGTCAGGAGACCATTGTTGATCTTCGGAAATAGTTGACAATCAACGAAGATATCATAAAAAGTATTAGAAACATCTGGAACCATCCGACCATCAGGATCTCCCTGGAAGGAGGACGGAGAAGTTATTGACAATGGACAAAGCTTAAGAGACTAGACTAGACTTCAATAAACACCTATATTTATTTTATTACTATTATATATATATTATTATCACATTATGATATACTTGCTAATAAAATAAAATCAGATTAAAATTTAAAAGCTAAAACTTTTGCTTCAATAATAATATTCTTTTAGCAAACAGTCTATGAATACGCAGGAAGTATATACCGTAACTTAGTATTTTTATTGAAGTTTTCCTTAGGTGGTTATGGCAGCTCCATTTCCCACTAAACTGCGAAGCGGATCATATCATAGTAATATTTGTGAAGTGAATGTTTCATAAAAATGTAATCAAATTATATTGAAAAATGTAAAAAGTAGAGAAGGTTATGAGCTACGAGGTTTTGAAAATGACTTGATTTACACATATTCATTATATATATTTTAATTTACAGGTTTTGACTTCTTTATATAAGCATTTGTTTAGTGGAGAGAGGAATAGAGACAGAGAGAGAGAGAGCGCCAAAACTGAGAACACTACACATATAGCTTCACACAAAAAACTTGTTAAAATTTCAACGAATTATTAAGATTTGCCAGTGCCAGAAAAAAAAGTGCTCCAATCCACTTTTAATATACGTCAGATAACCGACCTGTTATAGATGAGTTCGGTTAGATGATACTGTAATTGAATGGGGCCACCGCCTGCGGCAACGATGAAAATTGATAAAGTTTTCATCGAAAATACCAACATTCACTAGTCGGTCGACACAACGTGTACTTGCCAACTTTTAACTTTGAGACTGTTAAGATCTATTTAAATTATAATATATGGAACTGGCTGCCGAGCCGACTTAGAAATAAGAGAGTGTAGAGTCTAAAAACAAGATTTTCAACTACTCTACTAAATGCAGTATAGATTATAGATTGACTTCCATCATTACAATGCCGTTTTATCATATTAAATCTATGGCTTATTTATGTTCATATTTTTAGTGAAATATTGATTTTTATCATGATAGTTTTGGATATCATTCAAAAATAAAGTAGTCATACAATGAAACAAAATATTAATCGTTATAGATATTATTAATAATTGAATTAATATTTCTGAGAAGAAACTACACTTCGCAAAAAACGAAAACAATTTTGTCATTATTCAAACGACGGTCCATTTAATTAGGTCAGACGTTACGTGGTTCGTATCAAGTTAAAGCTGTATCGCTTACAACTAACTTAGGTTTTTATTATTATTACTATGTAATATACATCCTTTATATTAAAAATCAACATGGCATAGCGTCAAAGTCTGGTTAGATACGTGGTAGTAGTGGGTTCGAGTCTAAAGTTATTTCTTCGTCTAACAAAACAAAGTACAAAGAAATGGAAAGTGGAGAAGAGAGAGCCTGTATATATAATAATCTTAATTACACACACAATTATTAAAACAAAAAATTGCTCTACTTTTATAATAATATTGAACAGATATATAAACGCTACATAGATCCATTGTAACAAATATCTCGATAATTCGTTTAATTTTTATCCGCCATTCAGCAGTTTCTAATTAATCCCTAATGTAGTAAAAGTGAAGTTTCCTACCGGTACGATTTATTACGCTGACTGTTGAATATTAGAGGTGAATGAGTATTATTATATTGAACGGGCTCTTGTGTTACTCGTAGCTTCTGTTTTAATTAACTTACTACAGCTTTTATGGATTGGTTGGCCATATCTTTTTCTTTTTGTTTAATTACTTAGCTTATTTTAGCTTCAAAATTGATTATTAATTATAAAAATTTGCAATTCTAGCTGTATGTTTTAAAAATAACAATGTTAATAAAAAAAATTACACGCTACAAAAGGTTTAGTTACTAAGGCTTTACGTTTGATTACATTAACAGGTTCGAGTATTGGCACACAGGCAAATTTTATTTTGTATCAATTAACAAAGAACTCAAGTGACAATTATTTTTAATTATATCATGAATGCTAAAGTAATTAAGAATGATTACACATATCACATATTATATTATATTACAAACTATAATTACACACGAAGGGATATCCAAGGATAATTTATTTAGTTTTTTTCCTCTGGTCAAACGAATGGAATTTTAATTAGAGAGACGTTAATTAAGGTGGCTTAAGGATGCGCCACTCTACAGCTTTTTCACAGGCCAAGTTTTTTTGCTCACCTCGTTTAATTTGTTGGGTACGAATGTCGACAGTTGATTTCGTAATTAATTAATAATTTCACTTTAGAACAATATATTTTGCGGGTATGTGTGTATATCTAACAGGTTAGTAAAAATTACTATGACTATGCCTCTATATTAGACGCTGGCTTGACGCTCTATCCCAGGGTAGTCTGAGTGAAGAGCGCTAAACGTACAGTCCCTCCTTACTTTTTCGGCTTTGTCCACTGTCACAAGCCTACGCATACGTGCCCAGCGGTTTAATAAATCTTAATATATTTTATTTAAAGATTTGTGCGTGAATATACTTATTATCTTATAGATAAAGATAAAAAGTCTAAAATTGAAAATGATATATTTGCAATGTATGTATCGTATAAAACAAATTTAGCACCTTTACCTTAGATAAATATTTCAATTTATATTTCACGGACTACGCCACAAATGGAACTCTAGCATATGCCTAATAATATAAATTACCAAAACATTTTACTACCTGCTGAAAACAAAACAACCTTTTTTTTAAGAAAAGCACCGAATAAAAGCCTATTATATGACATCAAGATATATAGAAAGTTACAGGTGCTATGTAACTGAGAGTAATCGCTACCACCTCGTAAATATAATAATAGAGCTCTTTATATTCCGTTCAAGTTACATTTCCTAGTTCTCTATCTATATAATGGCAGTATTAATTGCCAAGTTGTTTGCCGGTGGTGGATTAATGATCTGCTCGGGAGTGAGGCGGATGTAGTCTGAAGTTACTCTGAAAATATGTGTTTTGAAGTTTTAATTCGTCTGTGTATAGTAAAATATGCGTCATTAATGAAATTATGAATGAAAACACAAATGTCAATGTGTTTATTATTAAAATATTATATATTTCATAGTTATACTAAGTATAAGTTAGTTATAGATCACTTTTCTTTGTTAGTTAATTGTTATATCCTAAAACACCAACTACAGAAATATATTACAAATTAAGGAGACAACATGTTAAGTAGCAAAACAAAATTTTTGTATTAACATTAACAGAATATAACATTAAAATTATACATTTTCAAAAAATATTTTACATTTAACAAAAGAGCAAAAAATATTTTATATTAATTCAATTCAATTTATTAGGGATAAGCCTTAAATACAAAGTGGCCTCGATAACCCGTCGTTTAAATCAAAAGCAGATGCACTATATCTAATTGAAACGATCACTCGATGAACAAATCTAATTCGATTCAATTTGCATCAGTTATTAAACCTTTCTGACATTGATAGGTTTTCCTTTTAAATTAAGGATAATTTTTTAATTTTCTTATAAATTTAATGGGACGCATCTACGTAATGTGAGGAGTAGCGAAAACAAGTTGTTTCCTTTTATTTCATTTAAACGCCTCGGGGACAGTACGGGCCGTGTACTTGTAATATAACTACCGTGACCCGGGAAAGTGTTGCTCCCATCTTTCAAACATTTTCATACATTGTGATTTTCATACATTGAAGTAAATTGTACTGTACACAATGTTTTGGTTTTATTTGTAGTATGTATGTAAGTAGTTAGTTGAATGAGTTCTATCTAGGCCAGACAATACAACTTGGCCGACACAACTTTGAGAAGGAAGCGGATAGGAGGATTCAGTTGGGTTGGGCGGCATTTGGCAAGCTCCGTCGAGTCTTTACGTCGACAATTCCGCAAAGCCTGAAGACCAAGGTCTTCGAGCAATGCGTCTTACCGGTGATGACACACGATGCCGAGACGTGGACACTGACAAAGGGGCTGGGCCACAGATTTAAAGTCGCTCAGCGTGCTATGGAGCGAGCTATGCTCGGGGTCTCTCTCAAGGATAAAATCAGAAATGAGGTTATCCGTGAGAGAACGAAAGTAACCGACATAGCTCACAAAATTAGCAGGTTGAAGTGGCAATGGGCTGGCCACGTCTGCCGCAGAACCGATGGCCGTTGGAGCAGACAAGTCCTGGAGTGGAGACCGCGTCTTGGCAAACGTAGTGTAGGACGCTCTCCGGCCCGCTGGACCGACGACATACGCAGGGTTGCCGGAGCAGGCTGGATGAGGGTTGCGGAGGACCGGGATGTTTGGTGCAAACTTGGGGAGGCCTATGTCCAGCAGTGGACAGCGATTGGTTGACGACGATGACGACGATATATATATACACATACTACAAATAAAGCAAAAACATTGTGTATTTGCTTCAATGGTCACAATGTATGTAAATGTATGAAAGATGGGAGCAACACTTTCCCGGGTCACGGTAGTTATATTACAAGTACACGGCCCGTACTGTCCCCGGGGCGTTCAAATGAAATACAAAGAAAACAACTTGTTTTCGCTACTCCTCGCATTATGTAGATGCGTCCCGTTAAATTACTTTTTTAAGCAATAAACGGAAAGCTGGAACTTATAAGAAGTGTTGCTTAGAGGCATAGAAGTAAAAACGAATGGTCTAAGTTACGAGGGTCGGGTATAAAATGTAGTCACTGATTACATTTTGAATTGTTATTATATTCTGCTATAGTGCCTTAAGCCAATCTTATTTTGTTGTATTTTGTAGTTGAACAAAAAATATTAAATTATTTTTATATTTTTTTAAGAGAAAGCTGAGTTACACAATTATTATTCTAGAAAGCGCTTACAGAAGAGCATTCTATAAAGAGATGATTTATATAAATAAAAAAATAGTTTCTAACACATACCACTATGTGTATGTCATAATAAATATGATATTGACTTATTAAATTTACTAAATGTTCTATTTAGTAGATCATCGAAAACATTATATTTTGGACTCTAACTTAATTAAAATACTTTTAATTAAGTTAAGTAAAATACTTTTGTAGTCTTATATAGAATACTTATTTTAAATGAGATATATGAAGAACCACTCTACATTATACAGCGTCCCTTAATCGGGCTAATGGTAGAGATGGTAAAGCCACAACTGTGAAACTTTCCTCCGCCTGCAATATTACAACTACGAAATTACAAAATATTATAAAGTTTATATTCACTCATAATACATCCGAATGGGCGATTAAGCAAGGCATCTCTCGTAAATATCGATTAACATTCATAGCATGATGCGATAATTAATGAGAATTTGCTCGCAACAGCGGAGCGAAGCGAAGAAACAAAACGCCAAAAGTGTGGTAATAAATAAGAATTTCGCTCGGAAACTTTTACTTGGACAGTGCGAAGGGCGAGACGGCGATAATGGTTATAGTGGAAGTTCACTTTTAACTGCCTCAATGTACAGACGCCGGTATTATTTTTATTTTAAAATGAACCTTATTGTTTGAACGGTAAAAGCGAACAAGTTTTAGTTCCGGTCGAATGACAATTTGCTCCCAACGACTGTTAGAGTTGGAGATTGGGTGTTATTGCCGCCGTTGCCGTCACTTCTAAGAAACTTTCGTACATGTTCAAATTACTCTTTTAAAATTTTCTGACATTTTCTTGCCTCTATAAATATTGTTATTAAATCTTGACAGGTCTTAAAAAAATGAAACTTTAAGTGACAATGATGTAGTAAATATTTTAAAGATTTTCTGTAGTTTCTTTGGTGCATGACATTTGATTGTTAACGAGACAGAAAAAGAGTAAAGTATATACAGACCAGAAACTTATTAAAACAAATAATATAAATATAAATATTATTGTCATAAAAAAACGTTTCGCTTATCTCGCAAATAATGATGTATGCGTTAGTTAAAATTTAAATTTTTTTTAGCTTCACGCTTTATCCTGCACATGGCAGGGTAGGCAGAGGGAACTGCAGGAACCATAGGAACCTAGCGTTAAGACAATCTGGTATGTCTCTGCTTTCCGTCTTTTTCGAGGAATTGCGTGTTGAGTGGCGGAACTCAACGCCGCGCTTTACCTAGTTTGCCAGTGCGAAGAAAATGGAAAGAGAAAAATCCATCTTCTCCGACTGGGGATCAAACCCAGAAACCGTCGCTTTACAGGCAGACGTTGGGCCTCTGCGCCACGATTAAATATATTTGTAAAATATGTAAACTCAACGCAAAAGAAAACTCCATCTGTTCCAATCACACAAGTAAATAACTTAACTCCAAAACTTTCTTCTCTACCTAGTTCACAAAGTCAGAGTGTATAAATAGTGAAAATTTGGGCGTTTCGGCCATTGTGTTCGTGATTTACGCATCCCGCGACCGCGCTCGCCTCTAGCCGTATCTCTTGAACGCTCCACTGAATGTTTTGTTTACGATAAATGATTGCCTTTCGGAATACGGCCGTTTTATCTCTGCGACGATTTAGTATGAAATATTTTACACTGGGGAAGAAGTTATCATTTTTACTGACACTATTTGAATATGTTGTAATTTTTCACGGCTGCGAAATGAGTTTCTTTTTGGTAGCTTTTTCATTATATTACATGTTTTTAATTGAGTTGTAGAAGAGAAAAATAACTATTATTTATTTTTTAATTTGAGGTCATAAATATTCAAGAAAGTGATCTTTGAAATTTAGCTTTCTAGGTAATATACAATCTGGGTTAGTATTACAATCATTAAAATCTGAAAAAGGCGGAAGTTGGGGACGGAGAAAGCAGGGACTAAGCAACGGAGTTTTTATATACTTACTGCGGTTCCCTCTGCCTACCCTGTCATGTGCGGAATAAAAGCGTGAAGCTAAAAAAAAATAAATAAAAATTATATATAAATGCTGCTTAATTATTAATATTTAATTAGTTCTTTATTCCGTTAAATGCAAGAAACATATGTAACATTTAACAACAGTATTATAGCTAATTTTTATTTTCCAACAAATTTCCGAATATTACCATCAATTTTAACACCCCCATATAACATTTCCAAATGAAATAAAAATATAAACAAATAAATAAAAAAAATAACCAAACGAAAATAAAAGTGTCAAAAAGTTAAATTTACAGTCGTGCCTAAAACAAATTAGATTTGTAGAGTGTTGAACGTAATTATTTCACAGTGCTCAGACAAAGGCCGCGGGGGACGCAACATCGCGTCAATCGAGCTCCAACTGTCGGCGTGTAGGGATTGAGTATGGGAGGTATCGTGTTGTGAGCAAAATTTACTTTTTTGTTTGGTTGTGTACATAACTGAACTAAGTTTATAATTAAAATGGTAACATTAAACCTATATTTATATCTATTTAATATTTACTGCACAAAAAGCCACGATAGTACTTAAAGAAATCATGAAAAAATCCTCGCAGCGGATTTGAGCCCGCACCCTTGGGAAACTATCTAATCGATTTGACCACTAAGCCTAACGTTCCTTATCACGCTGCGTCGAAATTATTATGTGGTTTAACAAATTATTGAGCTGTAAGCATTTCTGTAGGTACATTTCTTCCCAAAGATTATTACCAAGAACGATTACGATTTTTATCAAATATTTTTATGATTTCGAAAGTGTTAATCCACAATAACTTAAGTAAAATATATAAAATTTGAACGCAGGTGGATTTGTACAACAAAACCAAATGGTTGAGCAATGTCATTGTATCGAATTTGGGAAATAGCTTACCCAATACAATAATATTTTTTTTATAGCTTCACGCTTTATCCCGCACATGGCAGGGTAGGCAGAGGGAACTGCAGGGACCGTGGGAACCTAGTGTTAAGACACTCCGTTGCTTAGTCCCTGCTTTCTCCATCCCTGCTTTCCGCCTTTTTCGAGGCATTGCGTGTTGAGTGGCGGAACTCAACGCCGCGCTTTGCCTAGTTTGCCAGAGCGAAGAAAATGGAAATAGAAAAATCCATCTTCTCCGACTGAGGATCGAACCCAGAAACCGTCGCGTTACAGGCAGACTTTACGCCTCTGCGCCACGACGTCCTCAATACAATAATAATTGATATAGAAAATAAAATAGTTTTATATATTTCGAATGTAGTGCTCAATATGAAATTTCACATATTACTTTAATGTGTATTTAAATATATTTTCCATCCATTCCATCAAAATTCCCGCAATATATAACTTATATATAATCACATTAAAAACAACGGAATTCGGAGAAATCTAGTCGACTAAGCTAATATACTCTTAGAGAAAACTAAAGATCGAGTAGGTACTAAAAAACTTTGGCACAAGTACAGTAAGCTCGGTAGTCTACATTGTTTGCGTACTTTACATTTTTCTTCTTAATTTTCCCCCTTCAAAGGTTTTCCTGCTTCGGTGCCTGCTAACGAGCGATTGAACAGCAATTGTTGCGAATAGACGACGATCCTAAAGGAGCTCGAATGACTTATACTTATAATTTTTTTTTCGGATATTTCCGACATTATTGAAATGTTTTATGATTTTAGAGCTGAGTTCGAGTATCGTTATAATGATCTGTTTTTAGAGAAAATATTATATTCAAAATTTATTATTTTTGTATAAAAATTGTGTAAAAATTTAAGAAATTTTCAATAGAAACAAAAATTTTAAAAAATCAAAAAATCTCAAGCTTAAACGACTAGCGCTATGAAGTATTCCCATTGTAGTAATTTTGATTTAAAATCTTAATAGCAAAAAAACCTTATTCCCAAGCGAGCTAGTATCACGAAATAGTTGAAGTGATAAATTAACTAAAAAAATATTATTTCATACTAAATAATATTATTTAACATACTAAGAACATTATTTAAAAACAAAAAGATAAGGCATTTCGTCCCTTACTTAAGCGTTTGAAACGTTATAAGATATACACATTTTCTAAAACAAAAACAAAATCTATCTATAATACCATCTAGATAATCTATTGAATTACAAAGTTAGTTCGGTGTCGTCACTATCTTACATCATCGGGAGGGCAGGAGCTATAAATCGTGGGCGGTTAGCAGCGTAGTAGACAAAACACCGATTAATACTACAGTTAAACTAACTACTGGTCATTTGTTGCTGAGAAATTACAATGCTTGAGGTGAGGTGCATTTAACAAAATAGTTTTGGTACTAATTTTGTGTAAAACGTTCCACTAACATGGTTAGGGATTAGTCATTTTGAATGTAGCATATTAGAGTATTTACAAATGGGAGTATTGGTTTATATTTAGGTAGGTTTGTGTGTTGTAAAATCTCAGGAACTACTAGTTCAATTTGAAATAATCTATATATAACCAATGCTATGACTAAACGTAAAGCAGTAAAAAAAAAATCAAGTCCACGTGAACGTGTGTGAACGGAAGTATTAAGAAAAATTTTAACGACCAAAACGCGTCCGTAAAAGCGTAAGTTCAAAACCTGTTACTACAAATTTATTATTTATTTAATAAATTTATTTATTACAACGTTTTCCGTTTATCTGAAAGTATATTAAATCTTAATTTCGAATATTCCTAATAAGTGTTTGTTCATAAGTTCAAAATTTCTTCGCAAATTTGAACCTTACATGCCAAAACAAATATTTTCAAGAGACGAAATCTGTTAACTCATTTACAATTTATATTAAAATCATTATAGAATACAATAAGTCGCTCAAATCTATCTAGTGCCAACTTTTGTCATTTGACAGACAAAGTAGGCTGTACATTATTAATTTAATTTAAATTCAACTTCTCCAATTGTTTTCACGTAATATAATCTCCGTTGTTTCCTCGGTTCTGTAGGGGTAGAGGTATATTAATAAGAAATTTTGCCCTTGGGACATATATATATATATATATATATATATATATATATATATATATATATATATATATATATATATATATATATATATATATATATATATATATATATATATATATATATATATATATATATATATATATATATATATATATATATATATATATATATATATATATATATATATATATATATATATATATATTGTAAATAATATTTAATATTAAGGTAATATTTTGTTTTATATCATCTTTCATTCCAGCCCTCGTGAGAGTTCGATAAATATACCCAAACGTTTCAATTCTCGATATTAATAGCTTATGCCTACGATTAAGAATTATTAGGGTAAAATGTAATGATGTCCACCGATTTTATGTTGTTTTTAAACCGATATAAGCATAGTAAGAAGAACTTATATATAGGATAAGACATTACAATATATTAAATCGTATAAAAATAAAATTCTTTAAGTTATAAAAGTAACAAGTTCATTGCGATGGTAATGCTACACGCCATTTACTTACTATTATTATTTATTATAATGCTATTTTATAATTTATTTTCGATCCGTACTTTGTCTTGTCATTTTTCGCAAAGTCATTGAATATATAGTCCATTGGGAATTGAATCCAAAACTGTCACATTTACAGTCGGACTGACACTACGTTTAATATAAAGCCGTAGGCTCCATATTATATATTCTATGAATTATATTATGTAGCATGACTTAATACTTGTTCAACAAACAAGAAGCAGTTCGTTTAACGTTCGCACTAATCGCTGTTTGGGCCTTCGAGCCGCCGGCCATTACTCGATTTATAGTTTCCACTTAGTCTATGATACAAGTGATGCGTAATGATTCCTCTAAGATACTATATGTAAGTAATAATTTTGTATATTACAGTTTTAAAATATTTTGTAACATATATACTAGTAAGAAATTTTAATCATATTCATAGGCAGAGTAAAGGATAAACGGAGAAGGCTGTATAAGGTACTTCTCCGTTTTCTCCGTTTTAGTAGTGAAACTTCGCACTTCATCTAGAAGTGTGGAAAAGTGAAAATTCACTACGCCAAGAGCGGAATAAACACACATTGCAATTGTTGCTGCCCCATTGCTCTACAATGTCCCCAATTTAACGCCTCATATAACTTATTCTGGATATAAAACGTTCAAATAAATTAAACCATATTAAACATATAATAAATTCAATTTATATTATTTTAAATTCAATTTCACTTGGCTATATTAATGATAGTCACAATATTATAAAAATATGTTTACTTACAACTAACATCATTAATATATTCATAACAGTAATCTATAAAACAAAAACACACAATAAATGGTTTCATTGACTCGCAATTCAGTTTCATTAGCGAATACTTGTACTGTAAAGCGTGATAAGCACGCGACGTTATGTAAAATAAAATGTTACTTCTTAGAAAATAACATGACTTTAAATTTTTAAATTATTAATAAATTACTTTAAATGTTTTTCTCTGGAACCGATAAGCTTTTGTTATCTGACTTGTTATTATAAATTCAAGCCCCAGAAAACACAGAATATTTATTCAAATCGACAAACTTAGTGCGGTGTTTAGGTAGGTTTGAGGACCGTCGTGGTTCAGAGGCGTAGCGTCTGTCTGTAAGCGCGATGGTTTGTGAGTTCAATTCCGACGACAGATTTTTCTATATCCATTTTCTTTGCTCTGGCAACTAGGCAAAGAGCGAAGTAGAGTTCCACTACTCAACATTAGGTTCCTACGGTTTAATGTATATAGAACATATTTTTTTAATTAGTTGACAAATTAAAAAAAAAAACATTTTAGTTAGATCGTAGCCAGCTGAAAGCTTTCGTATTAAGCCTAAATACACTACTGTATAATGTTTGAAATATAATGAAAGGCTGAAACACAATATTGACCACGTACTCTATGGTCTATACTGTTCCTTGTAGTCTGAGGCATTAATTTTCTTGCCTTGATGGTTGCTTGCTTGTAAGCTTGTATCTACTTGTGCGCTGGACATGCATAAATATAATATATTTATGCATATATAATGTACAGAAATAACCAATTCAATAAATACGTCATTTAATATATTTTTATATATTTCAAAATTAAATTTTTAGCATTCATATCTTAAGATTATCAAGTTTTGAAAACAGTTAAAGCTATATTTACATAAATACAGTGAAATACTCAAACTGACCATTAACCAAATCGTCGTGTAATTAACATGCCAGTCACTCGTACGTTCTGCCTCTACAAAATAGACACTCGAGATCTTCACACTGTAAGAGACTCAAACTTTTGAGTGCAGATAGTTACAAACTATAATAAACTGACTTGGGAAGTTATAACGTCTTTCACGCGAACTCCCACATCTCGTAGGCGCGGAGGAAATATTACTTAATGTTGCATAACCACATAAAGTTTAAATAAACATAATTTATTATTTATTTAACGTTAGTGTCAAAACACTCCGTTCTCCACTGATCTCATCGATGATGATCTCATCGCCAGGTATTTTTTGTTAAAGTAAGGCAATTAAAATAATATGTTTCGGATCAAATACATACTAAAGTACTAATAACTTCAAATTCACAGACATATATAGTGACCCTAAATTATAGTCTACGTAGCTCAGTGTATGGGACGGCAGCAGATTGCTATTAGGCCTCTTACGTTCGAGCCAAATGAACTTTATGCGTTGAAACAGAATAATCGTCGATGCTACGCTTTGTGACATTACGAGCTAGTTTCAATATATCTAATATAAAATAACCAAAAATGTACTAAACTTATTTTTAACTATAACAAATTTTAAAGATCATATATGAAGCCATCATGACGCAGCGGCTCAGCGTCTGACTATAAAAGTGATGGTAGCGCGTTTGATTACAACTCAATAAAATTTTAAATATACAAAGTGCGACGTTAGAATCCGCCGTTGAGTAGAATTGAGCAGAAAATAGGGAATTGAATGTGACACAAGATCGGCAAGCGCAACGTGGGACGGCCTCCTACCAGGTGGACGGACGACTTGGTCCGGGTTGCAGGCAGCCACTGGATGCGAATAGCATTAGACAGGGCGCACTGGAGGTCCCTGGGGGAGGCCTATGTTCAGCAGTGGACGTCCTACGGCTGACATGATGATGATGATAGTGATATACAAGAAATAACCTGAAGATTTCTTTTGCTCTTTTCACATTGTAATATAAAGTTTCCCCTATTCCTTCTGCTTATCCTGCTATGAGCGAGTTAGGGGGAAAACAGGTCTCGTGGGAACCTAGTGTTAAGTCACTCCATTCCCCGCTTTCCACCTTACGAGGCTTTGTGTGTTTAACGGTGGATTCCACCGCACGCTTGCCTAGTTGCCAGATCGTACAAAAAAGAAACAAAATAATGCTTTCCCCCTAAGTGGCTATTGGATCCATAAATGCGACGGGTATTTACAGGCAGACGCTGTGCTTCTGCGCCATGACGGTCCTCAATTATAAGTATATTTTTTTTTCTTATATGATAAATGTATACATCTATGTATAAAAGTATTCCGTTATTAAATGACTAGGAGACTATGCACAGCCTAAAGTATAGAGCGTAGAGGGCGAAAATTTTGCATGTAGATGAAAAATTTGCATGAAGGTCTCTTCATTTCTCCAAAATTTCTACAAAAAGGCTATAAAACAAATTTTTACATTTAATAGTCTGGACTACAATCTGTAAAAATATAATCATAATAAACGAAAATAAAAATTATATCCATACATAAATCACCGAGCACTCGCATTAATGCCGATATTGAACGCCTCTTGAGACCTCCCGTTACTCTTAGTTACTACGAGGTTACTTCACGTGGTTCGTTACTAAATTGTATTTTTATTACTGCTTACTTTCGTTCGTGGGATTTCGGATCTAACAAAGTTAATTAAAGTATTCCATATATATTTTTTGCCTATATTTACGAGTATTATTTTTTATGTCTTCAAGCTTTATCCTGTACATGGCAGGGTAGGCAGTGGGAACTGCAGGAACTATAGGAACCTAGTGTTAAGACACTCCGTTGCTTAATCCCTGCTTTCTCCGTATGTTCTATTATATTGTTTTATTTTTTTAATTTTGGTGTTTTATTTTACAACTTCACGCTTTATTCCACGCTGAGCATAAGCCGTAAGTCATAGTGTTAATACAGGTACCTAGTGTTAAGACACTCCGTGTCTCATTATCTGCCCAATTTTGAGATTTTTTGTTGAAAGTCGCATTTTATTATCTTACCAGTGTGAGGATATTAATAAAACGAAGAAAGTAATTGATTTATACTCCTAAGTGGATAGAATTCTCCTAGGTGGATAGGATAGAACCCACAACTATCGTGCTTATAGGTAAACCATGTGCCGCAGTAGCATGACTGCCAGCATTAATTTAAAAAGAAACTTCATTAAAATCTATATATTTATGTATAGTTTATAATTGTAATAAACGACAAGTTCTTAAAATAACAAAACAAATTACTTTTATGAGCAACATATGTCTGAAAAAAGGAACGTTTTCGACTTATAAGAATAGAAAAAAATTAGAGTCTTATAATAATTTTATTCACTCTTCTTAAAAAGTACAAACATAACAAAACTTCTCTACAAGAGTTCAATACAACCAACAACTATATTAATTATAATAATTTACAAGTATTTCATGCTTGAAGATCCTCTCAATTACCTTGTCTGAGCACTTTATAATAATGTTAGAAATACCAAACCAGTACTTCTACAGTTTAGTATATTTCGGATAATTTCATTGTTATCAAGCTACGGCTGGCTGAACGAGCTCTGTGGGAGTGTTCTAAATTACCGTCTAAGCCTTAGTTACATAATTGGATGCTAACGCGAGGGATCGATAGACGAAAAATAGATTTCCTAAAGCAAACATTGTACGTTCAAAGTTCATACATTCCAGACGCAGATGAGATATTTTTAAAGGCAAATTTTATATATTATTTAAAATTTGCATTTACACTGGGTGAAGTAAATATTTAATTTATTTAATATGGAAATTAGATTAGAATATAATTTCAATTAATTGCCTTAACCTTGCAAAATTATGATTTATGATAACTTTGTATATAAACATATATAGTATACATATACAAATATCATTTAAGCTATAGGTAGTGTAGCCAGTATATAGCTCCGTGTTTAATAAGAAAGTAATATCAGAACATTAAGACCAAATTCATATATTGTACAATACGTGTTAAGTAGCAAAACAAAATATTTTTATTATATATTTTTAGAAAACATTTACATTTAACAGAAGAGCAAAAAATATTGTCTATCAGTTCAATTCAATTTATTAGGAATAACCCTTAACTATAAAGTGGCTTTAATAACCTGTCGTTTAAATCAAAAGCAGATGCACTATATCTAATTTAAACGATCACCTGATGAAAAACTCTAATCCTATTCAATTTGCATCACTTATTAAACCTTTCTGACATTGAAAGGTTTTTCCTTCGGTATCTCGTTAAATTAAGGATGACTTTAATAATTTTCTTATAAATTGTCGTATACATTTGAAAGCTCTTCTTGTATATTATATTCTAGATGCATAGTATGGATGTATATATATATATATATATATATATATATATATATATATATATATATATATATATATAAATAAATAAATAAATATATATATATATATATATATATATATATATATATATATATATATATATATATATATATATATATATATATATATATATATATATATATATATATATATATATATATATATATATATTATATTTTTTCTGAGGACCGTCGTGGCACAGAGGCACAACGTCTGCCTGTAACGCGGCTAACGCGACGGTTTCTGGGTTCGATCCCCAGTCGGGGAAGATGGATTTTTCTATTTCCATTTTCTTCGCTCTGGCAACTAAGGCAAAGCGCGGCGTTGAGTTCCGCCACTCAACACGCAATGCCTCGAAAACGGCGGAAAGTGGGGACGGAGTAAGCAGGGACTAAGTAACGGAGTGTCTTAACACTAGGTTCATATGGTTCCTGCAGTTCCCTCTGCCTACCCTGCCATGTGCGGGATAAAGCGTGAAGCTAAAAAAAAAAAAAAAAAAAAAAAAAAAAAAAAAAAAAAAAAAAAAAAAAAAAAAAAAAAACACTTTATTTCTTCAATTAGTCAAAGTGATACGTTGAATTTAACTATTTTATATAACAAGATGATTTTTGTGTCTACATATAATATTTAATAATATACATAAGATGATTAAAGTCAATGTTTAACTTATTGCATAGAAATCAATCAAGCTTTTCTTATTCTTTTCTTATTCTGAACAATTCGCAGGTGAACATAAAGTGCCCTAATAGATTTTTTATCACACCATATATTATCACTACTACTGCTACTCGTGGCAGCAAATTAATAATTAAACGAATGCACGTATTTATAACGGCTAACGGCGCTAACACTTGCGCCGTTGGAAGTAATCACCTGTTATTAAGTATTAAATTCACCCGTATTAAACAGGTTCATAAAACTAATAACTTTATGGGATTACTAATAACTTATTAAATATTAAATTATTTATAGAAAAATATTATTTTATTAGATATTCTTATTGCAAGTATCTTAAAATAAATAAATATGAATTTAAACAATACTAGAGGTTTAAATGTAAAAAGGGACATCTATATAATTACATACGAAATGTATAAAGATATGTAGTATGTAGGTACATTTAAAATATTTTTTCGCTCTGTAATAAATCAATTGTTTTTAAACAGAACTAACACCACATATAGATATAGGCCTCACCTCACCGCTATAAATTATACGCTAGGTACAGCTAAGCGAATAATTGATTGAACAAATGGTCGCTCATCCGATCTGCACGGGAGTAACGATCAATAGTAATAAAATGTAAGGAAAACGCATGTAAGAGAAAATGGCTAACTGATTTTTGTTTGTTTTAGGTGGCAACATAAAGACACATATACACAAATCATTTTTATAATATAAGAATTTTGTAAATAAACAGTAAAATTTAGCAGCAAAAATCATAGCCACGCTTCGCTTAGGTGGAAATAGGAAAAAATTTAATACATCACATTTATATATATTTTTGCCATTAATTTCGTCTTTTATATTATTTGTGTCAATATATATAATTATTATTAGTAGCTTTACGCTGTATCCTTTTCGCATGGTAAGCAGAGGGAATCATAGGAACCGTCGGAACCTAATCCTAAGATACTCCGTTCCCCACATTCCGCCTTTCGGGGCAATTCTGTTGAGAAACAAACCTTATTTATATTTTAAATGTTGTTATTAAATTAGTGTAATTGCGGTGAATATATTAATTATAATAAAATATATATTATAAATTACAGTGTGTGTATAATCTTTATAATAAAGCAGTCTATTCGTTAAAGATATGTTAGAAATATTCATATTTTTATTTAAGTGATTCTTTTGAAGCTTTATATTTTATACTTTGTATACGGCATTGAAATGTATTCATCGTGCAATTTAAAATACATTCTATAACACAATCGTTATGCGGATAAAAATAGTTTCAAGGTTGAAAATATTAAGCATTACGGATATACACTGGTACAGTTGACAATATCGGACTGAAAAGACGATAGATGCTAATTTGATTTCCAGTAAGTGGAAAATATATTTTTTAAATTTATTCGCTGTGTTTCACCAAGAAACTAAATTTCCCAAATTTAGATGGAAAATAGAAGGTCCCAGTTATAGGTTATCTATGCCTGTCCTGCTTTATTAGCAATTAAGACTGAAATTAAAATAAATACTTGACTTACAGTAGAATAAATGAAATCTATTCTTCAAGAGTAGAAATCAAACTCACAATCTGGCATTATATTTTGCTTACTAATATTTTTAAATATGAATGTTACTGTACAATATTATATAAGAATTAGTAATCTATAATATAATGTATGTATGTGATTTCTTATTTTTACTTATTCTGTAAATCTGTTTTTAAAATGAGATGAATACTTCTTAATTATGAAAAATAAATCAACGTACAAACAATTAAACTAAAAAAGCAACAATATATAAATATATAAAGCACTAACAAACATAAATTGTCACTAAAAAGATATTCCGACAAGCCATTGTATGTATATGTATAAAATGTCACTCATGTTATATCCTTATAGCTTAGTTCTGTAGCCACTACGGCTACTAGAACTAAGTAACTATATATATATATATATATATATATATATATATATATATATATATATATATATATATATATATATATATATATATATATATATATATATATATATATATATATATATATATATATATATATATATATATATATATATATATATATATATATATATATATATATATATATATATATATATATATATATATATATATATATATATATATATATATATATATATATATGTGTATTCTAATCCCACTATAGGATAATTAACTATTTAAAATTTTCGCTGTGTTATCACACAAAGGTGGATAGTGCAGGAAAGGTGAGTTCCCTCTGCCTAGTTTGCAATATGCGGGATACAGAGTGATACTAAAAACATAACAAAAGCACAAACTATGTCGCAGCCTACAATATATACAACATATAAATTACTAACGTGCAGCTCAATCTAACAATACGCGAGTAATGGGAGGGCTTCACACGTTTTTTTTTCAACAATAACAATGCAAAATGTCAACATAGTTCAGCCGTGATGTGCTTTATGGTACAAAATTATTATCTTTTAGCTTTTATTAACCATATACTACATTTGTAAAGCAAATTTTCATTTAGATGTCAAAATAAAGATTAACGACCTCTTTGACCTATTTGACTTTAGATTATATTAAGAAAAACAAAAGAAACAATGGTAATTATTATTATTGCAATTATTTTAGTTTTTAGTGTCCGTGACTCTGATTGTAAATTAGAGCTGTAGGTTTGATTTCTTTATTTAATTTACGTTAATATCAATATGAATATATACATACATATGTTTTAGAGAACTGCGATAACTTCTGTCTGTAAACGCGATGATTGTCGTTTCCTGATTCTATCCACTTTTTCAACGATAAAACAAACTAGGACGTTGAATTCCATCAAATAACTCGCAATTTGTGATACATTTAGGCGAATACAATATGTTTACCTTAAACATATTGTATTATTAATATACTTGTATTAGGTTCTCTCTGCCTACCCCGCTATAGAGGGATACAGAGTGAATTAAAAATATCCTAAAATTTATAATATTATACGCGATCACTCCGATAAAATTGTTTTATTTTAAATTTAAAACAAGATTTTCTTTTCAACAGCATTAATTTCAATCATAATAACAGTAAATGAGAAAACAACTGAGTATTTCTTCATTTAACAAACGTTTATAATTTATTAAGTGGTTTTCAATAAGAGAAAAACAAGAGAGAGGGAGTACATTAGATTTAATACGATAGAAGCTTCACAGTCAAGATGTTAGAATAATTGACAGATTGAGTGAAATGCCATTTAAGGTACAACGTCACTGGAGGCAATACTTTTGAAGAACGTTTCTTTATTGGCACTACTTATAAGGTAAATGTTTGTAGAAATTGATTAGATTGATCATTAGATAAATAAGTAATGTATACTTTTTGTTTTGTTAGAAACACTGTTTAAGAAAATGCAGGATACGCAAAGAGGACTTTGTGTTAAAAGTCTTTTTTACATTTCTATCACTATTCAAGCGCGGTGTAAAGTTCCACCAGTCTATATGCATTGTTTAAAAAATGGGTGGAGAGTGGTCAACGCAGTGTTTTTACACCAGATTTTTCACACTAGGTGTTAGAGAGATTGAGAAAAAAAATTTCTTTTAAATTGTAAATAATTACAAATAAGTTAAAAAGATTACTATTTTATATATTACAATAATTAAAAGATATTGTAACCTAAATTTATGGAAATATATATCAACCTTCGGATTCGAAAACATAACACTACTACCGTGTAAATTAAGTTTAATCTTTAATAAATAATATTTAATATTTAATGAAGTTTTCGTTTAAATAAAATAATTTAACCTATTGGAACTGGTATATTTGCTATATGAGAGTATTACAATTAGAAAGTATCACAAATCACATTACAAAGAAAAATCACCCCAGGATTTGTTAAGTTCTTAAGTGGTATTCACTCAAACTGTCAATTAGCACATTATACAATCGAATACGATACTTAGACCTAACTCTTGCTTGAAAATGTTTAATCAATGGCTTTCAAAACTTTAGGGGTAATTTAAAGTCTCTTTCTCACGTCTATATAGTGCAGTATTGTACATTATTAATGGACATTTTTAATAAAAAAATACCAATATATTAATACTTATGCTATGATTGAAAAATAATAATTATAGAAAACATGCTCACAATGTGCTTTTAACAAAATTTAAATAATGTTAAATTTAATAATATAAAAATATTAAAAAAACGTATCACTACAATTAAAGTGTTGTAATTTTTCTTATCACTTTTCCTATTATAGAGATATACTTTCTTGTAGTGTATGAATATCTAAACTGTAAGAACATTCATAATAAATATCATCTTTTTAATTAAATTACTTCTCAATTCCTGAGATATATATTTGAGTCACACTTTACATATACCACATATAAGCTAACTAGGTTCTTATAGCTAAGTAGATGTCATCAAGACATTGCGTGTTCAGTGCCGAAAGAAAGCAGGGACAACACTAAAAAATACTTTATAAAAATTAAACACGTTGTAGAGGCCAACGTGGCGCAGAGGCGCAACGTCTGCCTGTAACGTGACGGTTTTTGGGTTCGATCCCCAGTCGGGGAAGATGGATTTTTCTTCGCTCTGGCAACTAAGGCAAAGAGCGGCGTTGAGTTCCGCCACTCAACACGCAATGCCTCGAAAACAGCGGAAAGCGGGGACGGAGTAAGCAAGGACTAAGTAACAGAGTGTCTTAACACTAGGTTCGTATGTTCCTGCAGTTCCCTCTGCCTACCCTGCCATATGCGGGATAAAGCGTGAAGCTAAAAAAAAACACGTTATCAACGTGTTCACAGTCAAATTGTAAACTATTGAAACAAAGTCAAAATAATATATTGTCAAAACTAGGCAGCAAAATTAAGAGTACAATTTAAAGACAAAGAAATTACTAAATAAACAGTGAAACCAAAATATATAAAAAAAAACGAAAAAGTATACAAAACCGACCCGCATATACCCCTTGCATGAATTCGGTCAGCGACTCTACATCCATACCATCTGAACGTTCTGAGAGCGGAAATTTTATTTTCTTTGAATATAACAGCGCGATATATCTAAAGGGGCGAGTTTATTTTCAATTCAAACAACAATGCGATGTTTTTCGCGCAAACTACCCACTTAAATATAATGCGGGCGATACTGGAGCGGCGATAGGTGGCTTTTTTCGATTTAACGCTTGGTACAAAGTAATTTGTGGGGCGATTTTCGTTAACATTATCATTGCTAGATATTATCTTGGCTGTATTTCTTTTTGAACACGTCTAAAGTAAGATAGCAGGTATGTACGTCACAATTAATGTGTTAAAGCATTAGCGTCTTATGTTACGCATTATGAAGTGCTTGATATTTTTAAAATATTCATACGTGAAGTAAAAAGTTTGGGCCCTTTGTTAACAGAAAATTGTGAAGACGGAGTAATATGAAATTTGGCACACTTGTAGCTTATATGTAGAAAACGTGCAGAGACTATATCGTGACATATACGTTTCTACGACAACGCCTATGCCTCGCGTTAATGACAAATATTAAAAGAATCTACCAGACTTCGGTGGTTTTTTTTAATATTTGTCAAACTGATACAAGCTGGTGATCAATTAAATTTAAAGCTATAGCAATATATTTTTAGTTATAAATTAACTAACATTTCTGAAATACGTTCTATTTAAAACTATTAGATATATCAAAAAATAATTTACGCTTGTGGAACAAAAACTTTTTCTCAGTTTCCAACACAGGTATTTTACTTAGAAATATTGTTTCCGTAGACACGTGAGCCTCCGATACGCGATGCAGTATTGGGTTAAGGATAGGGAATGGAATGATTTAAATTCTTATTTTCTTATACTAGGTAATGCTGTTATTTCAACGCTTTGTATGTGAAATGTGTGACTACATTCCAAATCATTTTGCCATTGATTCTATCGAAACAGTTAAAAAATATCTTTTTGTAATAATAATAATTAATTATAAAATAGAATGTAATTCAAATTTCTAAAATATTTATATTGTATATAATATTTAAATAATTACATCCATTTATTTTCACGATTTATTCAGCAGGCATTCCATCCAAGCCTGTTTAGAAGAACTAGAAGTTCATCGCTGGGAAGTATTCCACAAGTAGAAGCAGCAACTACAATGTCACAGAACAAGACTCCTGACACAGCAGCACCAAAACCACCAGACTGGCAAAGAGTCCCAGTAAGCCGGAGCAATAAGCGAAAACGGCAAAAACTCCAGACTCCTTCACCAGAAAAAATTACAACAAATAATATGTTTAGTGAATTACCACTTGATCCTAAAGAAACATCTAATAAGCCAACAGAAAAACGGCCAAGTAAACCACCACCTATAATATTATATGGCATTGAAGACGTAAATAAACTTATTAAATTACTTCAATCCACAGCCGACAAGGAAAGCTTTACCATAAAAATTGTCAACAGAAACCAGCTAAGAATAACTTGTATGGACATAGCGGTATACAAAAATATTATAACTGTTGTCCGTAATAAAGGACTCATAGGGCATACTTTTAACTTGAGAGATCAACGATGTTATAGAGTAGTTATAAAAAATTTACACCATACAACTCCACATAGTGCAATAGTAGAAGAAATTGAAAACACCGGAAACAAAGTCTATGGTGAAATAATAAATTCAAAATTTGGACCTGACAAGAAACCAACCTCCACATTCTTTGTCAATATCGAACCAGGACCCAATAACGCAGCAGTCAAAGATATTAAATATATTTACCACCAAGCAGTAATAATAGAAGATCCAAAAAAGAAAACAACATTGCCACAATGTCAAAGGTGCCAACAGTATGGTCATTCTAAAAACTACTGTATGAGACCCTACCGATGCGTAAAATGTGCCCAGGGCCATAAGACAGCGGATTGCCCAAAAAAAGATCGCAACACACCCGCACAATGCGCTCTTTGCCATGGCGCACACCCAGCCAATTATAAAGGATGCGAAGTCTACAAAGAGATCCTAAAAAGACGTACCAACCTTACAAGGAACCAACCATTCAAGGGTAAAACCCAGGAGGTGCCAAATAAAAACACCCTTATAGAAATTCGACCACATCCCAAAGAAACGCAAGAACCTCAACTCTACTCCGATGTACTGAAAAAGAAAAAACCAGAACCAACTACAACCAGCATAAGCAGCAAAATAGAAGAATTATTAATAAAACAATCGGAAAAATTCGATTTTATCTTACAACAGATGAGCACTCTGATGAGTCTCATAGCCACCCTGGTCGAAAAAATATCAAAATGACTGCCTTGAGAGTGGGCACCTGGAACATCAATGGACTTGCCGCAAACAAGGCTGAATTAGAACTCTTGATATACAATAACCAACTTGATGCTATTCTAATCTCTGAAGCACATTGTACAAATAAAAGTAAAATCAACATCAAAGGATGCAGTACTTATGTCACTACTCATCCTGATGGAACGGGTCATGCAGGAACAGCCATTGTAATAAGAAATTCTATTAAACACCAAGTGCTCCCAGAATATAAGACAAACCATATTCAGGCCACGACCATCGCGGTAGAAGGGAGCTGTGGACAAATAAACCTCTCAGCTATATACTGTCCACCGAGACATACAATAAGTGCTACAAACTTCGCAGAATACTTCTCAACACTAGGAAAAAGATTTGTGGCTGGTGGTGACTGGAACGCCAAAAATATATACTGGGGATCGAGATTGACAACAACTAGAGGTAGGCAACTAAAACTAAGCCTAGAGGAAAACAATCTCAGCTGTATTTCAACAGGAGAACCTACCTATTGGCCCGCGGATCCAAATAAAAAACCAGATTTGCTGGACTTCTTTGTACTAAAGGGACTGTCTATAAATTATTTGAAGGCTGAATCTTGCTTAGACAGTAGTTCTGACCACACTCCTGTTATTCTAACTATTAGTACATCTATCATTTGCTACGAGAGGCCTGACACCTTGTGTAATCATCTTACTGACTGGGAAGGATTCAGAGAGTATATTGAGGAAAGAATCGACTTAAAAGTCTCCTTGAAAACACCTGACGAGATAGATGATGCGACCCAATACATTACTAACTTGATACAAGTGGCTTGCTGGATTAATACTCCTCTAAAAAAGGAAATAAACTACCAAGCAGCTGGAAACATACCTCTCGAATTAAAACGTAAAATACTAGAGAAGAGAAGACTGCGTAGAGTATGGCACCAGACTGGGCATAGAAGTGATAAGACCGCACTTAATAAAGCTTGTAGAGAGCTGAAAGCCTCAATAGACGACTTAAATAATGCCACACTACAAAATAAATTGGAAAATCTAACTGCCACAAAATCGACAGAATACTCACTCTGGAAGTTTACTAAAGCGTTAAACAGGCCCCAACAATACAAATGTCCCATTAGAACCCAATCTGGTTGGACCAAGACAAACAAAGAAAGAGCCGACATGTTTGCAAAACACCTAGCTGCCATCTTTACACCTAATGAAGGCAAAAATGCAGAGTTTGACAACAAAGTCGAATGTACTTTACAACAGGACTTACAACTTTCCCTTCCACCAAGACCAGTCAAAATCGGAGAATTGAAGAGGACTATAAATGGACTACAAAACAAAAAAGCGCCTGGATTCGATCTAATCACAAAAGAAGTTATCATGCAGCTTCCCAGGGTAGCATTGGTGTTTCTGGTCGCTCTCTTTAATGGGGTGCTGCGTGTACAATATTTTCCCAGATTATGGAAGGTATCCGTAGTAACAATGATCCACAAGCCTGGGAAGCCCCCGGAAGATGCATCATCTTATAGACCTATAAGCCTGTTGCCTGTGCTGTCTAAGGTATTTGAAAGGATTCTCCTAAACAGAATATTACCCATACTCAATGAAAACCTTGTTATACCCCAACATCAATTTGGGTTCAGACAAAAGCACTCTACAATAGAACAAGTACATCGTGTGTGTGATAAGATAAGAGAATCTTTGGAGAATAAGGAATACTGCTCTGCAGTGTTTTTGGATATTCAGGCAGCATTCGATAAGGTGTGGCACAGAGGCCTTCTCTATAAATTAAAAACATCTCTGCCACATAGCTACTATTTGTTGATGGAGTCATACCTCACATGCAGAATATTCCAGGTTAGGGAGGATGGAGAGTTATCCAATATCCAAGATGTATTGGCTGGAGTCCCACAGGGATCTGTACTTGGGCCCGTCCTATATACCATTTACACAGCTGACCTACCTGAAACACATGGGGTAACAACAGCTACATTTGCTGATGATACCGCTATTCTAGCGAGCAGTAAGGATCCGAACACAGCATCTGCTACCTTACAGAATAGCCTTGATAAGGTTGATGAATGGATCCAAAAATGGAAAATTAAAGCCAGCACAACTAAATCTGTACACATCACATTTACTCTGAGGAGGGGAAGCTGTGCACCGGTAAAACTGGGCGATAATATCATACCGCAGAGTGACTCTGTTAGATACCTTGGTATGCACCTGGACAAAAGACTAACCTAGAAAAAACACATAAAGTCAAAACGAGATGAGCTGAGCATGCGGTTCAAAAACATCTACTGGTTAATGGCACGTAACTCCAAATTATCAATTGATAATAAACTTCTGATATATAAAGTGATCCTCAAACCAATATGGATGTACGGCGCACAGCTATGGGGAAGCGCTTGCGACTCCAACCTAAACATAATACAAAGGCTGCAAAATATTATCTTAAGAACTATTTCAAATGCACCATGGTTCATTACCAACACCGAGATCCATGAGGCCCTGAGCATAAGAACTGTTAAGGAGGAGTTAAAAATAACAGGGAATAAATACAAAACACGGTTAGAAAATCACCCAAACGACTTAGCCACCGCCTTAGCAACTATTAGTTACACTAAGCGACTGAAACGCCATGATATCCTGAAACTTGGCGACAGATGGTAAAGGGTGAGGTGTCTCCTGCTGGGGAGCTCCTTAGACGTGACATAATTTACATAAAACAAATCTGCTTATAGTTTGGGACTGATTGCAGATAAGCACGGCAAAAAAAAAAAAAAAAAAAAAAAATTATTTTCACAGCCTGGTGTTTTTAAAACGTATAGTTTTTAATGGTAGTAGGCTCAAATGCTTTACATTATTATTACTAACATAGTCTAATAGCATACGGCGTTTAACGCCGCCATTTGACGCGTTATATTACATTTCAGAGTAGAAAAGAAAACGAGATACTATATCAGTTTCTCCCTCCTTACTTTCATAATACGAGACAACAAAAAAATATACATATAAAATTATATAAAAACATTGTAAATATATATAATTAAACATAACTTGTTCTTACATCATACATACACATACACATATATATAACAACTCAACGTCTAAACGTAATGTAAACACACCAAAAATTTGACACGAATCGTCATTTAACAAAACTGTCTCTCAGGTACAGTCATTACCGTGACGGAACAACTCTGTACAATTTATTCAGTTTTCATAAGATACCTTGTGCTTTGACTTCTAAGGGTATGCGTTGGCTTAATGATGTAAGAAATATGAGACGACCGCTCTCTACAATGTTGTATAATATTACTATTAGTGATGTGTAGCACATAAATTTATAATATCGACATATTTCAGTCGATATAATTTTACAGTAGAATAAATGTATACTTTTACCTTTTTAAACATGAATATTTCATAATAGAAATCAGATTCCGTGTGTTTTAAATTAAAATATCTATCTTTGTTTTTTAGTGAAAGTAGGAAAGTGTTTGAGCTAAATCATAAAATTTCATCGATAATACGTATACATTACTAAAATACTATTTTCTCACCCCTAATGATGCAGACAGCGTTTAGGGGATGAAATTTTGCGGTCTCGATAGAGTTCGTAGTGATTCTTACTAAGGGCGGTTCACGTTACCTTAATCAGTTTTTCTACGGCTTCATTTTAATATAAGTAGTACGTACGTACTCATTTTACCATAATTAAATTTTAGATGCTACAATTACCATTTTTTTGTTCGTCGAATAGAAATTTAAGATTTAGTATTCAACATTAAAAAAATAATGTCTTATAATTCAATTCATACAAAACAGAAAAGAGAGAGAAAAATAATGATTGTCAATCATGTCACATATAAGTTTGAGCATCAATCTTCATATAGGAAAATTGGAAAAGAAACTTTCTACGGTCGTCCCGTGGGAACTCTTTGTTTTTCTACCAAATTTATCTAAATATATCAAAATTCATCTGTAAGTTTCTTATATATCATAATATTAATCCCATTGGTATTCTGGGCATTCCATGTTCTTATGGAATAGAACAAAAAAAAAACAAATTATTATACGATGTAGACAAACTTATAATATACAAGCAATCTCTTAGTGACAGTGTAATATATAAGGAGCAAGAAGAGTGCAAAAAGTATAAATGGAATTTGAGTCAATATATAAGCAATTATAAGCTATTAGATTGTATACTTATAATGAAAAAAACTATAGCTTTATGCTTTTTCCGGCGTATGGTACAATAGACAGATGAAATCTAATTTTAAAACACTACGTTTTTTAATTTTAAGTCACTGCGCATCGAGTAGCGGAACTCAACGCCATACTTGTGCCAGAGCAAAAAATTAAACAATTTTTCCCTCATAGAAATCGAATACATAATCACTCTAACATTCTGGTACTGTGCTACGACCGCCTCATACACTGATGAAAAGAAAAAATGCTTCATACCATAAATCTTAATATTTAAAGAATTTAATTTAACCTCATTTACATAAAACACTAGTGTCCTCAGATCTTCTTATTAAAATGCTTAAAATAAATGACTTCGCTTGGTGAAAAATAATTACTAAGAGAAAAAAAATACTCCGTAGTAATAAACCGTAGGTAATTGCGTTAATGAATCACATCTGCTACATCGGTGCGCTGGCAGTCGAGGAGGTACAAGTGCCTTTTGAATGTAACACCGACATTTAATTTACCTCTATACTTTATGTTTAATATTTATGAATTTAATATAATATATAAATAGTAAATAAATGCACTTTTAGCCTTATACAAGTTCTGAAAAAAATAATTGTAAGTAATTGTAGTCCGTATAGTCTAATCTATGTAATTGACTATAATAATGATAGACTTAATGATGACTATAATGACTATAATGATGATAGACTATACTGACGGTAGAACATAGAGGCGGTTGTAGGTTTAATTCTTACTCTTGAAAGACAATGATCAAATTTATAAATAAAATACAATAAATAACAAGATGAATACTTGATGTTTATAAAATTTGGTAGTGCAAAAATGCTATATTAAATGCAAGAACAAATAAAGTCTCGTAGCTGTATTTTTTTTTAAATTTTATAAAGTTGAAGGGATAAAACACAGAGATGCTAAATAGAAGTTATATATAGGGTTGTTATTTATATAATCATATTTATCCATATTAGTATTATAAAATTGAAATTTATTTTTACTCCCTAATCTCAGAAACTATTATTTTTTTATTTTTTTTAGCTTCACGCTTTTATCCTGCACATGACAAGATAGGCAGAGGGAACTGCAGGAACCATAGAAACCTAGTGTTAAGACACTCTGTTGCTTGGTCCCTGCTTTCTCCGTTTCCGCTTTCCGATTTTTTCGAGGTATTGCTTGTTGAGTGGCGGAACTCAACGCCGCGCTTTGCCTAGTTTCCAGAGCGAAGAAAATGGAAATAGAAAAATGTATCTTCCCCGAGTGGGAATCGAACCCACAAACCGTCGCGTTTACAGGCAGACACTTATGCCTCTGCACCACGACGTCAACTATTGAAAGCAATAATAAAAAAAGCTGACCGTAAGTTTAAAATGAATAATATATATTAAAACATCTATCATTTCATTTTAATCAAAACGTCGAACGTTAGTGTACGACCAAAACTACCCCTAACTGTACGCTTTACCACTATAATTCACTACATTGATTATATACGTCAATCCCTTAGGGGATAATTTGCACCCTACGAAATCTAACAGTCCCCTTACAATATAATAGCAGTGCACATAATTGTTGTAACACGACTCCTTTTGTGAAGACAACAAAGCACGGCGTGTGGTATGTAATTTTTTCATAATAATATTTTCCAAATTAAAATTATATATATATATATATATATATATATATATATATATATATATATATATATATATATATATATATATATATATATATATATATATATATATATATATATATATATATATATATATATATATATATATATATATATATATATATATATATATATATATATATATATATATATATATATATATATATATATATATATATATATATATATATATATATATATATATATATATATATATATATATATATATATATATATATATATATATATATATATATATATATATATATATATATATATATATATATATATATATATATATATATATATATATATATATATATATATATATATATAATTTTCCTTTGGAAAATATTATTATGAAAAAATTACATACCACACGCCGAGCTTTGTTGTCTTCACAAAAGGAGTCGTGTTACAACAATTATGTGCACTGCTATTATATTGTAAGGGGACTGTTAGATTTCGTAGGGTGCAAATTATCCCCTAAGGGATTAACGTATATAATCAATGTAGTGAATTATAGTGGTAAAGCGTACAGTTAGGGGTAGTTTTGGTCGTACACTAACGTTCGACGTTTTGATTAAAATGAAATGATAGATGTTTTAATATATATTATTCATTTTAAACTTACGGTCAGCTTTTTTTATTATTGCTTTCAATAGTTGACGTCGTGGTGCAGAGGCATAAGTGTCTGCCTGTAAACGCGACGGTTTGTGGGTTCGATTCCCACTCGGGGAAGATACATTTTTCTATTTCCATTTTCTTCGCTCTGGAAACTAGGCAAAGCGCGGCGTTGAGTTCCGCCACTCAACAAGCAATACCTCGAAAAAAGCGGAAATCGGGGACGGAGGAAGCAGGGACCAAGCAACAGAGTGTCTTAACACTAGGTTCCTATGGTTCCTGCAGTTCCCTCTGCCTATCTTGTCATGTGCAGGATAAAAGCGTGAAGCTAAAAAAAAAATAAAAAAATATAGTTTCTGAGATTAGGGAGTAAAAATAAATTTCAATTTTATAATACTAATATGGATAAATATGATTATATAAATAACAACCCTATATATAACTTCTATTTAGCATCTCTGTGTTTTATCCCTTCAACTTTATAAAATTTAAAAAAAAAATACAGCTACGTAACTTTATTTTTTTCTTGCATTTAATATAGCATTTTTGCACTATCAAATTTTATAAACATCAAGTATTCATCTTGTTATTTATTGTATTTTATTTATAAATTTGATCATTGTCTTTCAAGAGTAAGAATTAAACCTACTATCGCCTCTATGTTCTACCGTCAGTATAGTCTATCATCATTATAGTCATTATAGTCATCATTAAGTCTATCATCATTATAGTCAATTACATAGATTAGACTATACGGACTACAATTACTTACAATTATTTCTTCAGAACTTGTATAAGGCTAAAAGTGCATTTATTTACTATTTATATATTATATTAAATTTATAAATATTAAACATAAAGTATAGAGGTAAATTAAATGTCGGTGTTACATTCAAAAGGCACTTGTACCTCCTCGACTGCCAGCGCACCGATGTAGCAGATGTGATTCATTAACGCAATTACCTACGGTTTATTACTACGGAGTATTTTTTTTCTCTTAGTAATTATTTTTCACCAAGCGAAGTCATTTATTTTAAGCATTTTAATAAGAAGATCTGAGGACACTAGTGTTTTATGTAAATGATGTTAAATTAAATTCTTTAAATATTAAGATTTATGGTATGAAGCATTTTTTCTTTTCATCAGTGTATGAGGCGGTCGTAGCACAGTATCAGAATGTTAGAGTGATTATGTATTCCATTTTTATGAGGGAAAAATTGTTTAATTTTTTTGCTCTGGCACAAGTCTGGCGATGAGTTCCGCTACTCGATGCGCAGTGATTTAAAATTAAAAAACGTAGTGTTTTAAAATTAGATTTCATCTGTCTATTGTACCATACGCCGGAAATAGCATAAAGCTATAATTTTTTTCATTATAAGTATACAATCTAATAGCTTATAATTGCTTATATATTGACTCAAATTCCATTTATACTTTTTGCACTCTTCTTGCTCCTTATATATTACACTGTCACTAAGAGATTGCTTGTATATTATAAGTTTGTCTACATCGTATAATAATTTGTTTTTTTTTTGTTCTATTCCATAAGAACATGGAATGCCCAGAATACCAATGGGATTAATATTATGATATATAAGAAACTTACAGATGAATTTTGATATATTTAGATAAACTTGGTAGAAAAACAAAGAGTTCCCACGGGACGACCGTAGAAAGTTTCTTTTCCAATTTTCCTATATGAAGATTGATGCTCAAACTTATATGTGACATGATTGACAATCATTATTTTTCTCTCTCTTTTCTGTTTTGTATGAATTGAATTATAAGACATTATTTTTTTAATGTTGAATACTAAATCTTAAATTTCTATTCGACGAACAAAAAAATGGTAATTGTAGCATCTAAAATTTAATTATGGTAAAATGAGTACGTACGTACTACTTATATTAAAATGAAGCCGTAGAAAAACTGATTAAGGTAACGTGAACCGCCCTTAGTAAGAATCACTACGAACTCTATCGAGACCGCAAAATTTCATCCCCTAAACGCTGTCTGCATCATTAGGGGTGAGAAAATAGTATTTTAGTAATGTATACGTATTATCGATGAAATATATATATATATATATATATATATATATATATATATATATATATATATATATATATATATATATATATATATATATATATATATATATATATATATATATATATATATATATATATATATATATATATATATATATATATATATATATATATATATATATATATATATATATATATATATATATATATATATATATATATATATATATATATATATATATATATATATATATATATATATATATATATATATATATATATATATATATATATATATATATATATATATATATATATATATATATATATATATATATATATATATATATATATATATATATATATATATATATATATATATATATATATATATATATATATATATATATTATATATATATATATATATATATATATATATATATATATATATATATATATATATATATATATATATATATATATACAAATACAAACATTTCGACAGCAAATAATAAGGACAGGGTGAAAGGAAAAACCATTGCTCTACGTCTCAAGAAATTAACTATTCATTTTGCAAAGCTCTTAACAAGCTTTAACAAAAACGGCCTTTTGTTTTTAGTTCACAGTGTACGTACGGAGAATATAAATTTAGCGCTTCCTATGGACGTTGTGATGTTTTATTATTATCATCTCTTACGTTGTGAGGTCGGTACACTCATCGGCGTTTATATTTTTTATTAATTTATGAGTAAATTAATACTATCATAAACAATACTAATAATATTATCATGTATTTATTCCCTTTATATTATTTAGTCTTAAGAGCCTATCTAATTTAAATTAGGTAGATCTTGAGCCGATATATGAGATTTAAAGGTATTATTAGTATCATATTTGTAAAAAACCATTTCATTAAAATTATATTTTAAGAGGCCGTCATTGTTTTAAATACTAACAGATTTGTGAAATGTTTTATATAAATAAGTAATAATTTAAAATTTTGCATTATAATGCCAAAGTGCAGCGTTGAGTTGCGCCACTCGATACACAATGTCTAAAAATAGAGCAGTAGGTAATATACTAATTGTCTTATCACTAGATACGCTCTATATAAAAACAAAAAACTAAAAAAATATATAAAAACAAAAAACTCTCCGTGCACGTAAAAAAACGTAGAAAATAAGAGAAAAAATAATCTTTCAAGCATTTTCACGTACGACAACTAGTTCACTAAGCATTATACACTAAACGAATGTTAGTAAATGACTCGTGAACAAAGCTATTTCGCCATTGATTTATGATGTGACCCCATTAAGGTCACGGCCATGGCTCCCTTGGGAAATAACATATCATTCCTCATACAATGGTCTGATGTATCGGTTTATTTCAATGAAAACGATCCTAAGAGGTTCCCTGCCGATACATTTATTCTGTGACATTTGGTCACAAACAATACTCATTAAGTGAATGCTAAGTAGAAATACAGCCTTTTTATTGCGTTATATTAAGAGCGTGTATTTTTTTTATAAAACAATATAATAATACAAAGATTCGTGAGAAAATATTTTATACTACAAAAAAATTACAAAAGACATTTAAAAAAATATTATTTTCATTTTTCATAACTAGAAAATATAAGGAAATATTATCAAAAGCATTGTAATAAGTACACAATCTAAACGTTAATACTCACCGAATCCAAAAAGAGCATGCCAATAAAACTACCATCAATAAATAAATTAGTAATAGAAGGTCGGAATTTAATTATTTCCAACAAGTTGGCGGCAAAGCCTTGGGATTGAACGAAATAAATTTCGCAAAGCTCCCCCGCACTAAACACTGTTATTCACTGGTATTGAACGTCAAACAATTGTTTCAGTAGATTAATAATTGTAAGTATAACATAAATATAGTTACTTAAAGAAAACATACAAAAATTTGAACGCAGCGGGACTCGAACACGCGCCCTCTTGCGAACCGTGCAATATATATATAAAAAAACGCGACGGTTTGTGAGTTCGATTCCCACTTGAAGAAGATGGATTTTTCTATTTTCATTTTCTTCGATCTGGAAAGTGGTTGAGTTCCGCCACTCAACACACAATGCCTCGAAAATAGTAGAAAGCAGGGACGGACAAAGCACGGACTAAGCAACGGAGTTTTTTAACACTAATTTCCTATGGTCCCTGCAGTTCCCTCTGCCTACCCTGCCAAATGTTCATTAAAAGCGTCAAGATTTACAATAAATGTACTTTTTTAGCTTCACGCTTTGTCCCGGACATGGCAGTATAGACAGAGGGAACCGCAGGAATCATAGGAACCTACTGATAAGATATTCTCTGCATTCCGCCTTTTTTTCAAGGCATTACGTATCGAACGCAACGCTGCGCTTTGCTTAGTTGCCAGAATTTGCTCTGAAAATGAAAACAGAAAAAGTATCTTCCTTGAGTGGGAATCGAGCACACAAACCGTCGTGCTTAAAGTAAATAATCTATTATAAATTTCATCAAAATACTCAGCCCACTATATAATACGTAAATAAGCGTAAATAAATTCTATTACCGTAGCCGTAAACGTAACCATAGTTCCATAGCACATCGACATTGTAAACGAAAATTCGAAGATTTACTGAATGGTCGCGTCTGCACCGTAACGTAAATCTGCCATGGTTAGGCCACGCACACTCTAGCAAAAAACTCATTAAAGCATTAAGAGCGCCCGAGGCCTGTTTGGAGCCATATTACTAGGGGTGCCTATTGAACACGTAAATAATTATTAAAATAGTTAAAAAATATATTTTTACACTAAGTTTAAAAAATAAAAAAGAAAAATGTGTTATAATTCCATAGATTTACAAATTGGCTTCAGATAATAATAATCATGAGCAGGCAAAGTGCATCTACTGCAAGAAAATTGAGAATCACATATTTCCTTTGCATACTCATAAAGAAATTAAATTAAAAAAATCACCTATTATTTTTCCTGTTTTTCCGGCAACCCTCAAAACAGTCCAAAGTCCAAATAAAGGATTCCTCTAATAAAACTCGCTTATTGGCATTCCTTTCGATTGGCAAAGACTTATAGGTAACAATGAATAATATTTATGGGGCCATCAAAATATTTGTTATTTATTTAACGCCATACAAACTGTCCTGGAAATTTTTGGAGTTCGAATTATAAGGGAAAAGCAAATTGTTCAAGCATCAATTGCCATGCTTATTACTTTTGCCTATATTATTAATATTAATTGAAACGTTTGAGAAGTATCCTTTCGACATTTTGTCAAATGTTCTTATTGAATTTTTGATCATAATTCATTATGGCTTTTCTTAAAAGACTATTTAACATAGAAACGATGTTGAAGACAGAAGTTATTTTCAATGAATTGAATGTTACAAAATTTTAGAACGCATTTGATTAATCAGTATTGTGTCATAATTTACAGAAACAATGAGGGTTATAGTTTCCATTATTGAGGAATAGTTTTACCATTTTCAAATTTTGATTTAAGCAAAAAAATATAATATAGGATGTGTCTTGGTACAAATCTGTTTGAGATAGTCAACTATTTATCAAGCAGACAAGTGAAATTGTTAGAGATTAAAAATAGTAGTTTTCTAGCATATTACGAACCATAAATACTAAATAATTTCTGTAATCAAAAAATAAATAAAAAACAATCTTAAAATATATTTACACAAAAACAATTTCAATAAACCGAACCCCAAGACGAAATTTACAAATTATATACGTTAATCAAAATAAAAATGTTATTAGGGACGATGGATCATTAAAAAGTCGTTTCCCACAAACTTCGGGGGCTATCGCCCATAATTTTGTCCACGTGAATAAACAAGCGAGAGAGCTCACTTTGCGGAATTTACGATGATCCATCGATTTCCGTGAAGTATTATCATAATAGGCCTAAGGTGAAGAATACACTAGTTGTTTCTCATGAGGCATCTTTATTTAATTGAAATTTATATAAAATGGTTTGTAAAATTTGGAAGCAATTAAGCAAGTTTACACATGAAGCCTCCTACTGAGAAAATTTTCAAAATACTAATGTTTTTTTATGTTAGCTATATAAACAATTAATTGTGAAATTAAAAGCCAAAATAATATGAATTGTTATGGTCTTTACAAAATCATTGAACAGTGTCTCTAACAGTAAACGCGTTGATAACTGGTTTAATTCCCCGCTATGGGAGTACTCGTAATAATTAAAACTGAATTAAATAATTTTCTTAGAATTAACTAAGTATTTTATTTAGAAGAATCCAGAACGAAGTGTTGTATACTAAGGAGATACTTTTCAATTCAAAACCCAAGGGATGCATGAAGGTGAAAACAAAATAAATAATATATTATGTTCGTGTAGGCAGCAGCTTAAAGCACTTTTTCTGAAGAGCCCGGCCATACTTACCTAAATTATGTCTAAACTTCTTACCCTCGAATAAAAACTTTTTTACTACTCTAGTAAGAGTTTAATGCTGAGAGACGAGTCGATCCTAATAAAACACAGATTTGCCAAAATAGGAAAAACAATCAAACTTTTGCAAACTCTCCACAAGATGATTATAATAGCGTGAAAGGAGATTGAGATATTAAATTGGATAGAAACATTGAAACGTAATATTTCGGAAGAGTCAGCTGAGCCCGTTAGCTTTTTGAAAGAATATTTTATTGACAATGGACCTGTGGCCGTCGAGGCAATAAAGTTGGTACAATTTTTGTGCCAATCGAGGTAGTAATAGGTAGTGATGATAGGTAATCTAGGTAATAAGGTAGGTAATGGAAGGTAATCTAGGTAAAAAAGTAGGATGGTAAGTAATCTAGGTAAAAAAGTAATTATAGACAAAGCGTTACTTTCTTCGTTACGATTACTTTCATCTTGAAAAGTAAGTAAGAAAATGGTACCTTAAGTTGCAAATAAGAATAAAATTCAAGAGAATTGTCAAGAAAATATTTGACATCTATTTAGAGGACAGATCCTAAACACATCTCGTCCCAAGTAAATTTAACGCCCACTTAAATATCCAAAAAGTGACCTTTGTAGTGACAAAATTTAAGTAAAAGTTGTAAAAAGCTCTCAAAAGCCAATACAAGCAATAAGATACAAGTAAAAGAAATGTGAAATAAGAATATGTCATAGTGCGCTTTTACTGGATTGTCTTATTTACATGTTATATTATATGTAAAGAATATTATTTTTGTCCTAGTAAAAAAATCGTTTGACGTCAGTTCTCATGGCCATGCTATATGCTAGTATTACTATACACAATTTGATTTCTTTAAATCCATATAATAAAAACACAAGCCCTATATTTAGCTGCATTTCGCTAGCACAGACAGGCAGATATTTTTTATTTATAAAAATACAACTATAATTTCAATTAAAATTAATACATTTTACTCGATGATATGACTGACTTGACTTTTAGTTGTATTTCGTTATAAATAAAAGAAATAGCTGACGTATAGATATTATATAGTTTTTATTCAAGTTAATTAGTAAGTTTCATTTATACATATTTGTTTTATGACGTGGCATGAAAATACTACTAGTTATTTTGGAAATTCTGTTTGCAGATAGCGTAATGTATGAAAAAATAAATAAAATAAGAAGAACAGACTAATCAAATCATATTAAATATAAAAATTACAAAAGTTTACTTATTTTGAACCTATTACTATAGTGCTGATATTATTTATTACACAAAAAAATTATATAATGTACAAAATAAATGGCATGTTAACTAGAAAAAAATTTTCTTCACCTGGCTGTTCTCATAAGAAGGGTCCTACCAAAATATTTGAAGAAAAGGCAATAAAAAACGACAAAAAGCATCTCTCAAACAAAGGACATCGCCAGAGGGTCATAACTTGTGTCGTCTATTTGCAGTAGTGACATTGCTAAATCCAAAGCTGTATATTATTCACGACAAGATCTGAATGCCGTTTGTGATACAAAAGAGTGGGTGGCATTTGTTTTTCGTGAAATCATTGTCATCTTTACATTCTTCCGGTGTGGATAAAAAAAATTAGTAACAATTCCGTTTTCCGCTCTAGTTAAATGTTTTGCGTAGTTAGTGGCTCATGTCAGAAAAAATAAAATTTACAAATTACTGTCAAATACTAATTAATAACACTTCATTAGGATAATTTCCCTGGATTACTATGTATAGTATAAATATATACATATATTTTTATAAACACAGTGACATAAAGATATATGACACAATTCAATGGCAACAATATCCTTTTAAATATTTAGTATAAACTAAAAATAAAACATTATATTTTGGCTATTATAAGCACATACGTTGTATATATACATTGCTACAGATAAAATCGAAATTCACAGCACAGCAAAGGACGGCCATGATGGATTGTAAAATGATAGATGTTGAAATGATGATAAATTACTGAGATTCATCTATTGATACATCAAGGTGAGCTTTCAATAATAGATGGCCGAGATCCTTTTCCCGTATTCCTGTATTTTACATATTATTAAGAGTATTATTGAAACTAGTACTCAAATGGAGCTTAAAATGTATTTATAAATGCATACTAAGAAGAGGATTTTTTATAAGAGAAAATATAGCAATTTGAATAAGATGCTTTCAAGAGACCTGGATTCATATCTGAAACAAAAAATTGTAAATTTGGTTCGAACGACAAAGCACTGGATTGAGTCTAACTACTTTTTCACGCAACGTCTCAAAATCATGCAGAAATTAAAGACAGAAGTCATATTGAATAATATTAACATAGTATAAAATTAGCATTGCTGGCACTATTATTCACTCAATGTCATTTTCAAATGACCAATTGCCTTCTTCCACAAAAACGGCCCAAATTACTATAGTTATATTTTATATGTTACTATAGTTTCATTTAACTTTTAGCTTTAACATTTAACTTTTATTTAGAGAACCGTCGTGGCGCAGAGGCGCAACGTCTGCCTGTAACGCGACGGTTACTGGGTTCGATCCCCAGTCGGAGAAGATGGATTTTTCTATTTCCATTTTCTTCGCTCTGGCATCTAAGGCAAAGCGCGGCGTTGAGTTCCGCCACTCAACACGCAATGCCTCGAAAACGGCGGAAAGTGGGGACGGAGTAAGCAGGGACTAAGTAACGGAGTGTCTTAACACTAGGTTCTTATGGTTCCTGCAGTTCCCTCTGCCTACCCTGCCATGTGCGGGATAAAGCGTGAAGTTAAAAAATAAAATAAAATAGTTTCATTTTCACAGAAGGAAATAAATGAATGAATGAAATAAAGTTCAACGGTTAAGTGATACATTTTTTTAATTATAATATTTAGTCTAATCGAGTAGCATACTAAAAATATAAAACACCTTATTTTATGCATAATGTAGTTTAAAATTAAAAAAAAGCTATTACCACATGTTCAGTGTAAACAAATATAATGCAAGCAATTTTCTAGTACTTACTTAAAATAAATTGCTTTCTCATAAAAGAGTCAAGTTGTGTATTTCGGAGTCTAATAGAGCGTTGTAAATCGTTCTCTAGGGAGAGATGTATGGCCCGTCAACACAATTTACACTTAAATATTTTCAGTTTATTCAAATTCAAAACAAATATGTACATATACAAAGAATTGAGTAAAAGAGACTTGTCAATTTTATCACAAAGGAGTTAATATTTTACATGCAAATTCTTATTCTGAGCTTACTCTGGTAAAGAATATTACAACATTTTAGTGCAGTGGGACTTGATCGCTGTCGCTCAAGGGAATTCATAATTTTCATCTTTTTGGTCTGGCAAGATAAGTGTTAGCAAAATAGAAGCAGACAACAAGGTGTGTTGACACTGGATTGTCTTTATGGTAAATCTTTACTAGAACTAAATAATAATAAGTGTATATGCTTAATGATTTGAAAGCTTTACGTTTTATAGTATGAGTATAGCAGGGTTGGCAGATGGAACCGCAGAAACCGTAGGAATCTCTGTTTCTTACCGTCCACGTAACCGTAACCGTTACTTGTTGAGTGGCGGAACTCAACGCCGCGATCTGCGTAGTTGCCAGTGTAAAGAAAATGGTGATAAAATAATCCATCCTCTCCGAGTGGGAATCAAACTAACAAACATTTACATGCAGATGCTAGGCATCTGCGCTACGACGGTCCTCACTTTGTGTTCTGCCTATTTTCTTACTAGATATGTAAAAGAGAATAGAGATCTACGAAACGTGAATGAAATCTATGGAGTAAAAAGGAAATATATTGAGTAAGGAGGTACATATTTAAAACATCCAGACCATTAAAAAATACTGCTACAGAGCCACACAGGACCGCCCGCTAAAATCAACTCGTATAACTTTGATTTAATGGAGTAACAAACAGAAAACAGCACAAGTTTCCAAACTATATTTGGGAGGTGAGTTGTGAGATTCGATTATGAAGTGCTGAAACGTTGAAGTATGGAAAGGAAATGTATCGCGAAATTGTCAAACTTTCCGCAAACTTCCACCGAGCTTTGTTTTGTTGTTTTTGGTTAATTAATTGGATGGGTGATAAATTCGAGCTTTGTGGAGATTTTTCCTTTGACTAGCATTTCGAATTTTTAAATTCACTTATTAAAGTTACAGTTGACATTTGGCTTTTTAGATTTTTACAAGATTTAAATAATTTATTGAGGGCTGTCGTGGCGCCGAGGCGTAAGCGTCTGCCTGTAAACGCGACGGTTTGAGGATTCGATTCCTATTCAGGAAGATGAATTTTTCTATTTCCATTTTCTTCGCTCTGGAAACTAGGCAAAGCGCGGCGTTGAGTTCTGCCACTCAACACACAATGCCTCGAAAAGGCGGAAAGTGGGTACGGAGAAAGCAGGAACTAAGCAACGGAGTGTCTTAACACTAGGTTCATATAGTTCCTGTAATTCCCTCTGCCTACCCTGCAATATGCGGGATAAAGCGTGAAGCTTAAAAAAAATTAAATTGAAAAAAAAAAATTGAAATAAAAAATACTTTGAATCTACTTAAATTATTATTTGAGTCCAAAATCCGATTGAAACGTTGCTGAGGTAAGGGAGCATCTGTCTATTAAACTTTTGCTATGGGTTTGATCTATACTCATGTGAAGGAAGAAAAAACGAAGTGCTAAAACACTCCGTTTTCCATTTCATTCCAAATTATTAACTTCTATTGTCTTTATATTATTTTAATCAAAAATAAATTCACACAAATTCTAGCTTTTCTTGACTAGCTTAAGCTTTGGCTCCCTCACTTAGATCAACGTTGTCTCGTTTTGAATTTATTAACTTTATTACATCAGGGCAGCATTAAAATGGAATATCCATTATACAAGAGGACATCTTGATTAAGTTTTTCCTGAGAGCACCTGTGACGGCCACTTTATAAGTTATATTAAAACAATAGCTTCAAGTGTCAAGGTATCTTTTGTTAGGGTGAATTAAAGGAGAAGAATGGAAACGCTTTATTAAATACCCTCTTAATAGGTTTGCAGTATTGCTAAGGTAAGGTTTACCTTAATCTACAAACTTCTCTATCATCTCACCACAATTGTAATATGAAAGTATTAATTATTAATTTAGTTTATATTTTTATTATTAGCTATTACTAACTTCGCACATTACTGTGGTATAAAAATAGTCAATTGCTTCTATGTAATGTAAAAATATTTGTATAAAATATGCTGAATATACATGGCCTAAACATCGCGTCTACTTTGGAATCGTGAAATAAATCCGACCATTCCTTACACATAGCTTTTGAGGTGAAAGGTCTTGGTTAGTTTCCATTGTATTTCCATCACGTTTATAATGTTTTAAAAAATTATATAATAATAAATAAATGTTATAAAACTTTCAAATTCATTTAAAAAAATTCAAATTCGTACTTTTTCTCGTAAAATCAATATTTGTATCTGTATATATTTAGGGTGAGGTTTTACCTGTTGCTTGGCAGGTAAACAACAATTTTTTTGTAGATAACACATAGAAATATCTAAAAATGTTTTTTAAAACCAAAAACTTGCTTTAAATCTTTAAAATTACCAGCGTACTCTCTGAAAATTTGTCCGTAACCTATAAAACTGGCCTTTAGTGTTACAAAGCAATATTGAAGAATATTGAAGGATCACTATCAATTCATAATTATGTCGATTAGTCACTTTCTACCTGAAAAGAACAAATACGTTAAACGTAACAGATTACAAAAATCAAAATAATTATTTGAAATATTTTTTATAAAATATCTAAAAGCACAGCATTTCTTTGATATTTCTTTGAATCATCCGAAATCTAACAACGGAAACGGATTTCAAATCTCAACTTGAATACAGATTTCCCTCGCTACATTTGAATGCGGTATATTAGTGAATGGTAAGATTTATTACTTTGCACGTCGCTCTGTCACGATTTATGTTGACTCCTTATGCGTAACGCATTTCCAGATCCTTTGAAAATACGTCGATTGTCGATACTTGTTAGGGCAAATTTGATGACATTGTTTACATATAAGTTCAAAGAAGAGAAACATGTATATAAAATTTGTCTTTTCATGCTTCCTTAGATATAAGTGATAACATAGACTTAAGGCACTCTCTTATCCAATTTAAATATGTTTTAACATATAAAACATAAAAATAAAAAACACGTTTATTCCAGAACAATTTGAGTGACCAATTGTGACTGACCGAGTAATTACTACCATACATTTTAAATTACATTATAGAAAGTAAATTTGAAAAGAAATATATTGAACCTTGAACCTCAGTGTTGAATCAGACATTCATTTGACCCAACTTTAAATAAAAGTAAAAAACACCATCAAAACACGCCTCGAAATATAATTTGACTGGCAAAATGCAAACTTTCCATTGCCACTCATCTCGCTGAGAAGTTATAAAGTCGTAACTTGCCCGTCATATTTAAGAGCTAAGTTACGTGGTGGATATAAAAAACGGATCTTACTTGTCACCTTTTTTTTCTGAAACTTTGTTCAAAACTCGGATAAATAACTGTAAGCCGGGCTTTGTGTTAGCGATTACCTTCTTTTGTTTGTATGTGGGTTGGCATCTTGATGGCTTTCGATATTAACTAGGGTGGTTATCGATTTTGAATGTATATGGATAATCCATTACATTAATGATATACCTACACTGATATACTGTGCAGTAGTTCACCCTATTATCATATAATGTATTTGAAAGCAATGTGTTCCATTATAAGAATTACTAGTAGTAAGTAGTAGATTAGTAATATACTACGTTTTACTTTTTTAAATTAATGACATATTTCAGATTTTTTATTAATTTGTCGTTAGTTTATTTATTGCTAAAGGCTATGCAGGTTCTGATATGCCTTGATGGTGGAGCTTGTCAGTTGCTCTCATGCCAAACTGTCTTCTGTCTTTCTAAAAACAAATTTATTTTTTATGCTTAAAATATTATTTAGAGATTTGCGTATAATAGAAGAAAAATGAAATAAAAAAAATCGTCGAGGAGTCAGCTTAGGCGACGAAATCCGTAACAAAAGTTACAAATTAAAGAATGGTAGGTACCAGCAAGTTGTCACAGTGACAATTAGAAGAACGTGAACGTGAAGAAGTGATGAAAAAATGGTAAAAAAAAGATATATGAAGAAAAGCATGAAGTACGTAGTAACTTAAGAAGCATGAAGAAAGGGGTCTTATGAGGAGAGTATATATGAGGAGGTTAGTGACAGTCGACGAGGTAAAAGAGAGGTAGAAATCGCAGCGTTTGGCGCTCCGTTCTCTCTAACTCGCTAGAAATTAAGCCATGTATGTACTTAACTTAGGCATATTAATTCCAAACTTTTTGATGACAAGATATCATTTACAGCTTTCTCAACTCAGCCTCTGGATACTGGAATAGGATATATCTATATATTTATAATAGCATACATTTATCACACACTTAACCGAATTTCGCCTAACAACGCACGGCATTCTGTATTGAAGGCGGTAACAAAACGGTCGGACGAACAAATGGTGTACAAACACATTTACATTAGTTCCCGTAATGGGCCACATTAGAGAGGTCGTTCGCTCAAATGAGATAATATGGATAGCGAGAGCTAATGTTTATGTTTTTCTTTTGTTTATACATGTTTCAATTTTTTACTATAAAACTTTGGTAGTGAACTTTTCCAAATATACTTATATAAAGAGAGAGAGACAGAGAAAGAGAGAGAGGGAGAGAATCCCATTAAATGGGAATAAAGCCCCCAATTACAATGTTCACACTCATAAGTTATTCGACGTGTGATATAAGCGTTGCCATGACAGCGACAGGCGCGCGCGTCACGCGTCATCTTGTCTAGTACTAACAATACGATATTAGAAACGTATGTATTACAAAGTCGTTAATATATGCCTAATTATGATATGAATATGTAGTTGGTAATAAAAGTTCAATATTTTTATTATACATTCATGATTTACAAGATAAATTTAATTTAATTAAAAATGTAGCAAATTGCTTGCCAACTAATTATAGTTTTTCCAATAGTTGACTGGAAATAATTTTTCATAGAAATTTTTAAGTTATTGTTAAAATTATGCTAATTTCAAAAAAAAAATAATTGAGATATATTCAAACAAAAGAAAACATTTAAGAAATCATATAAAAATACAATTGTAAACGCACCTAAGCGTAACCACTCAGCCATCCTTTTTTGTTAATCCTAAATTCTTATACTTATACTTGTATTAATAATATGCGAACATTTCCAGTAAAATTTAAGCCACGATTCAATAGATTTTCCTCTAGCAAATCCCAGTAGGACACTTCATGCACATAACCCTAACATACTAACTTTTAACGAATCAATATTGAAATTTCAATACACCAGAGGCTACGTGGCCCGGAATTTGAATAGTACCTGAAACAAGAAAACAAGTCGTTAAGATAGTAGACCAATAAAATTTTACGTTGTTTACAGTTACTGTGGAAGTAATAAAGCTATCGATATTTTCGTTATAAAATTCAACTTTTCTGGTTCCAATACCTGATATATTCTTAGTACAATGAGAATTGCGATGAATAAAAGCTCAATACTCAATGGGGACTCGTATTTGTAAAGCTCCGATATACCTACTGTTTTCAATTTAATTTGTCCTAAGCCTAGTATTTTTTTCGTTTTGTACATTCATTTTTTGTTTCATTTTTAAAGTAAAACGGGCAAAAAATCAAAAATATACAATTTTATAAATTTATGCATTAAATAATAAATATTTTTATTACTATCACAGTTCACACTGTTTACACTGAAAGCTTTAATGTTTATAAATTTTTGTCCTTTTCATTTTGTCGGATCCCAAAATAGGGATAATGTACATTAAACTAATATCTCACCCAATAAGTACAGAAAAACATTATTTTATATTCAAGTTACTTTCTTTAATTCAGTTCGTTAGATAGATACATAGTATATGTAAAAGGATCTCTCGTTTGGCAGTCGACAGTTAAAAGCATACTTTACTTAAAATACTAATACAATATATTCTCATATCTGAAATATATTATAAGCGTTCCAAACAAGTTTCCATCTTGGACAATTTGATAAGTGGTCGCCAAGTTACGAAACTGTTGTTCGAGATTACAGAAGGTTTTCAGTTTTGCTCTTCTAAATATATTGCATAACTAGATTTAAGGGCGGAGCTCATACTCGATTCAACAACTCAGCTATGGGTATAGAGTATAGAGTATCTAAGTGTTATAGATGTATAATAATTAGTATATATATAGATAATCAGTTAGTTAATTAGAAAATTGTTATTATTTAAAAAGAAAAATATATATGGATATTAAAGCTTCATTAGTTTAAATAGTTTTTTTTTCTATTAAATTATAATTTTAAAGTGTTGTCTGTTTTAATATAATAATTGGTAACAGCTTCACGATTTATCCTGCACATAGCAAGATAGGCAGAGGGCACAGCAGGAACAGTGGGAACTGAGTGTTTATTTTTTGAAGACACTCCGGTCACCGCTTTCACCATTAGAGGCATTGCGTATTGAGTGGTGGAACTCAACGCCGAGTTAAGAGGTAATGGTTACTTATTTATAGAGAAAAAAGTTATAATTGTATCACGGTCCTGAAAACAAAATAAATACCACTGTAAAATTTCAGGAAAAATAAATAATTAACGATACACTTTAAGGGTATGAAAAATACTTAAGGAAAACTTATAGATATTTGTTTCCCATTGCGTTTAAATTTGTATATATTTTTTAAATATAAATATAACCTTCGTCAATATAATATATATGATAAAATATGAAAAGAGGTAAAATAAAGCACAAGAACATAATTAATTAAAAAATAATAACCTTACATTGTACAGACATATTAACATTTCATTCGCAATATAACATAAAATTAAAGCGACATTCGACAGTGAGAGTACTAAAAGTTTGTAATAGCTTTGTAATGCCGACCAAAAGTTTATTACGAGATATAAATTCTTAACTTAATTTCCATTTGGAGTTGTCAATCCATATACTAAGGGTAATTACATAAATCTAAAATCTTATTAAAGGTGATAGATTAAACTAAAATCTAATATAAATATATATAAAAATTAAATATGTTTGTTATTTTTAAATAACTATATATATATATATATATATATATATATATATATATATATATATATATATATATATATATATATATATATATATATATATATATATATATATATATATATATATATATATATATATATATATATATATATATATATATATATATATATATATATATATATATATATATATATATATATATATATATATATATATATATATATTAAATAACAATGTCCAGAGAAGCTAAGCCGTTGGCATCAAGTTAAGCTGTCTTATCGTTATACGCGCTCTACAATTAAGCCATTAAGCGTATTCTATTATATTATATACCTGTCGCTGAATTTTCCAGCAGCACATCACACAACCACACACAAGCTTGAATGTCATTCACGTCTGGACACCTAGCACGCATCTACTGTGTGGCCATGTAGGACTTTTCCTAAGGATCTCTCGATTGGGTAATACCCTCTGGTGGCAGTGTTTTCGAGTTGATATGACATAGTTATTTGTGTTTCCCAAAAAAAAAAAAAAACTAAACCAATTTATTCCAGATTTTCTTCAGAAGATGGGAGGTTGTGAAGCAGCATAAAGGCTACTTTTAAAACCCCAATTCCCACAGGATCGTAATTTACGCGCGAGTAACCGCGTTCACCGCACGCGTTTCCATATCTTTTCGAATTATAATATAGTAAAAGCGAAGTTTTGTGTACTTTATTTTAGAAATAATGCATATAATAATCATTTAGATCATTTACATATATGTATTTTTAACATTATAATGAGTAGAAACTTTATTATATAAGATTCGAGTCCATAAATTTTATCCGACGATGTAGAATAATATTCACAAATTGCTATAAAGTTGGAAAAAGAACTGTAAGTATGTGATTTTTCTATACACTCATAAATTTATAGACAAAGCTTGAATCAACGTTAATTTACTGTCAAAAAGAAGCCAAAAGTAACAGGTACACAGTGTACATAATACAGTATTCCACTCACCTTATAATTAAACCGCTAAATTCTGAAGCGTAGCGCCGACGCGCTAATATAATAAAGCCAGTATAAACCGCTCTAAACCGGTTTAATATCAAGAGGGCGGTGGATGGTTCAACTTTTCGCGGCGGGAGGAAACAAGTTACAACCGGATCGGATTAACGCGGGTGTGTAGTCAGCTTAATATTACTACCAGTTTCTTTGTTTGCACATTATATATTATTACATGGTAAAGGTGTTATTTATGATGGTAAAGTAAAATTAATAGTAGTATGGTAAAACGGCAAATATTTGTAGTGACTCGATTTTAAGGTACCTAAATACCTAACCTAGTTTAAAGAAATACTTCTTCAAAGTCCGTATTATATTTGTTACTTGTGGCCAACGTTTCAATAGAGAGGCTATTGAAAGAATCGTCTCTCGTTTTCTGGTAAAACTTTGTAAGTTTAGTAGATGAGCTCAAATGGTCTATCTGTTAACACATTGTAAATAATCTCTGAAGCCGAAAGCCGGGACAAAAACCACTACTCTGAGTTCTTCATCTTGCAAAAATAATTAATTGTACCCCCACGTGGTTTATCCGCGGACAACTGGATTCTTCTGTTGTAGGAAGCCTTTCTTTACTCTCTATCTACATATAGTGTGTTACAAGTTATGTCCTTATCAATTACCAACCACCGATTACACACGTCTACCATAATTGAATTTAAATACGAATTCGACGGTTAAAGTTATACCTTAACGGGTATAAATTTAAGTGTATATTTAACACTACACAAACTATATATATAATAACACTAAACAAAATTCTCTAGAACAACTGTAAAATAACGCCCATATAAAGAAATCCCTGCAAATTGAATCTCAGACCTGCTACACCTAAACGTGACCCATAAAGACAAAGGTCCACAACATTTTTATCACCCGTTGGCCTCTTGCCTCGTCTCGACCTTTTCTTAAATCTTTTATTATTTCAGTATTCGTATACAAATTGTGTACATTTTAGGAGCAGTATTTTCGTGTTATTTATGTGGAATATTCATGATTGAATGTCATTCTTTGTCCCTATGATCATCTTCTTTTATTTGACGTGTAGGACAGGCAGATGCAACCTAGTGCTTCCCTATTTCGTTAAGATATTACATGGAACTTTATATCGTATTTTCATCAGGTGTAATTATTCATATAAAAATGTAACCTATTCCTACAAATAATATATTTTTAAATAATTTTAGACTCCGGTACAAAAATCAGTGTATAACTTTTTACAAATAAATAGATATTCGTCACAATATTGTATACTTTATTAATTACACACAAATTTGATAGAAATATTGTTAATCCAAATTGAGCAAATATACAATACTATCTATATACTATATAAATATATCATATAATCATATATATTATTATTATATTAAGTTTACTTCGACATATTAAAGTATAATAATGTAAATATTATATATCATTACTATATTACAGTTTTTTTTTGCTTTACGCTTTTGTTGCCATAATAGGTAGAAAAAATTCTAGTATCTTAATTTTAGATATTTTATGTCAAGTCGCGTGTCAAGTCGTCGCGTCTCAATGTCAGTAAATATTTAAATAAAATAGTATATTAGAAAATAATTCATAAATCTATATTAAAAAGAATTTGAGAACCGTCTGCCTGTAAACGCGACGGTTTGTGAGTTCGATTCCCACTTGGGGAAGATGGATTTTTTTATTTTTATTTTCTTCGCTCTGGAACATAGGCAAAGCGTGGCGTTGAGTTCCGCCACTCAACACGCAATGCCTTGAAAAAGGCGGAAAGCAGGAAACACTAGGTTCATGTGGATCCTGCAGTTCCCTCTGCCTACCGTGCAATATGCGGGATAGAGCGTGAAGAAAAAAAATATTTATAATCTATGGCAGTCAGATTATATATAATTAATAATTACTTATCCATATAGGTTTAGATATGATGTTCATTTAGTGGTTTTCAATAAATTATAAATATTTATCTCTTTTAAATTAATCTCATTACATTACTGAAAGAAAAAACAAAATATAGTTCAGGTTCAATCCTGACATGTTCAAATATTATTCCTATTTAAAATAATTACCAACAATAGCTAAAATTTCATGGCAATTAAAATTTTCAATTTATCCTAAAATATTATAATGTACTAATGAGATAAGAACAAAAAAAGTTAAATCAAGTTTCAGTAATAAGTCGCCGCTCCAATATCCAATTTATTTGCATAATTCAAAGGAAAAAAACTCCACGGTCCGATTACGGGAATTGCATGTTAATTACGTTCAATGTTGCCCAGCCTTATTACGCATTGCGGAAGAAATGAAGCCAACATTTTTTTGAATAACTAAGATTATTACTTCTATAGTAATTTGGATATTATATAATTACTTCTGTCTTCGTTATTTAACCGTTTTTTTAAATACTACAAACTTTTATTCTGTGCCATTTTTGTTATAATCAAATCACTTCAAAAAAGTTTATTAACGTTTGGTTTGATTAAGAACAATACTGTTTTTATTTATGTCTTTTTGCCTTGTTGCCAGAGCGAAAAAAATAGAAATGAAAAATCTATCTTCGCCGAGTGGGAATCAAACCCACAAACCGACGTGCGTACAGGCAGACGCCTAGTAGAGGCGTAACGTCTGCCAGTAACGCGACGGTTTCTGGGTTCGATTCCCAGTCGGGGAAGATGGATTTTTCTATTTACATTTTCTTCGCTCTGGCACCTAGGCAAAGGGCGGCGTTTAACACCGCCACTCAACACGCAATGCCTCGAAAAAAGGCGAAAAGCGGGGACGGAGAAAGCAGGGACCAAGCAACGGAGTGTCTTAACACTAGGTTCCAATAGTTCCTGCAGTTCCCTCTGCCTACCCTGCCATGTGCGGGATAAAGCGTAAAGCTAAAAAAAAAATATTTTTACTATAGTAGGTACTTCCACTGCATAACATATTAATTATTATACCGAATATCAAATCTAAAACGTTATTATATAAATAAAGTAGAGCTACATAGTAAAAATATTACGTAAATATTTTTGATAAGCATTTATTTCAAACATAGATATTCTCAGTTACATAAAAAAAAACACATATATTTTTAAAAAAACAAAAGCTTCAATCCGCCCACGGAAAAAGTGTTAAGAATACTTTTTTCCCTCACACACAACTGACTGTATAAACTTCATTTGCTTTGTATGAAAGTTGAGGCAGTTATTTTCTTCCGCTGAAATTCAGATAAGTTGCCGTAAGACTGCTAAAAGTAAATATGCGGTAACATAATAAAGGGAATGTACGCATACGTATGGCACATGTTTGTTATATGAAATAGTATAAACTGTTTGATTTCTAAAGAAGCTTTCGGAATTACTCTTGTTAGTAACGTATTAGTGTAGTTATACTTTAAAAATATGTTAATTATTAATATATCAGAAACATTGCAACTAATTAGTTATATAGATTTTTTTTTTGTTCTGTATGTAGTATATACACTATGTTTTTTACTATATGAATATGTTTATGTTATATATAGAAATAAAATAATAAAAAAACATTTTTACTCTTCTAGATAAAAAATAGTATTTATGAAACAACTCAATCCACCAAAAAATTATATTAAACCTGTACTGAGAGGTATAGATAGCTTTCACAGAAATATACAGTAGCAAAATCCATTAACTATGGATTTTTTTTTTTATGGGAAGGACAAGGCAACGACGCCCACGGCCTTGTGTCACAAGAGTTACAAGAGCATTACAAGAGCGTTGCCGGCCTTTAAGATGGAGGTAGACGCGCTTTTTGAAGGTACCTATGTCGTATCGATCTGGAAACACTGCCGCAAGTAGGCTATTCCACAGTAGTGTGGTACGTGGAAAAAAGAGTTCCTCGTGTCTAGATGGTGGGGATGATAATTTAATTTATGTTGTACTGTGTAGTTGGAGAGTTCAGCGGCAGGCACCAAATCAAACAGTTCTCCAGAACACTCCCCATGGTATAAGCGGTAGAGAACGCAGAACGAGGAAACGTCTCTACGCAACGCCAAAGTATAATTGGGTCCCCAGCGATACGAACAGTTTTACGCTGTATGCGATCAAGTGGTTCAAGTCAATATTGGAGTGCACCAGACCAGAGATGTGAACAATACTCCATGTGAGGCCGAGCCTGGGCTCTATACAGAGCCAATCGGTGTTTAGCCGTGAAGTACTGTCTCGCTCTTCCGATGACAAGAAACTAAAAGTTACTAAAACATACTTCATAAGAGTCATAAAAGTATATTCATAGCTGTCTAAGTAATAAGTTTTTTCTTAAAAATGTTTGAAAACTGCCTCGATTTTTAGGTTTCTTACATATTTCAAATCTACAATTTTTGGCATGCAGTCAATACCACCAGCACTATATCAAAAGATTGGATAATCAAAATGCGTATTAAAATAAAAACACCAAAGAATTTCATAAAGATAATTATATTTACAGTACATTTTTTCGATCATAACCTATTTTCCAATAAATTCCCTTTTGTACACTATTCCCATCGCTTGAATAACTCGCGAGAATCTGCGTTATGAAACTTTATTAGTAAGTTAATTTTATTCTTTCATCTTCGCGAATTGGCCTCACTTTACGTTCTTCGTGGTGCTCTAAGACAGTATTCGCTGTAAACGGGACGGTTTTTTGTAGGTGTGAGTTCGATTTTCATTTGTGGTATATAAATATTTACATTAAAAAAATATCCACTCTGGTAAATTTCTCATGCAGTTGCGCAACTTAAAATCGAGGGGAACGTATCAATCGTGATATCAATAAGTTGAAATCAATTAAAAAATAAAAGCTAATTATAATTTTTATATAATCAATTATATACATTCATTATTATGCATATAAAGAAATAAATAATAATTTTATCATAAAAAAGGTATGGAGCAAGTGTCTGCAATGTTAAAAACACGCTATAGTTTATAACATATAATGAAACAAAGCACTTATATTATTGCCTAAATATCTTATCTACTTGTGTAGTAGAAAATATACAGAAAATTGAAAAAATCATCCCCTCTTATTGCACAGCACAAACACTCCCAACGAGAGCCACTTCGATACGTTTGTTCTGAGTAAATATATCTAGAAACGCAATTGAAAAATGTAGGGAACTCGATATAAATAATTACACAGATGCATAGATAGGGGGGAAAATTGGATAACGCATTGCTGACATTTCCGTTCGAGGGTTCGAACGAAACTAAAGTGGCAGAGTGTAAATTCAATACGCTTGGCGTGTATTCTTGGTTAATGAAGATCGATATTTACTTGAGCCATGTGTGGGATAAAGCGTGAAACTAAAAAAAAAGGGGGAAATTGAGAGAAATAGAGAGAGAGAGAGAGAGAGAGTAAGAGAGAGAAAGAAAGATAAAGTATTAATCTATTCTAACAACTAAATATACCACTCAGTAAAATCACTGTCTATGTTAACAGCTTTTCAATACTGAATAAAGTAAACATAGAAATATATAGCTTTAAAAATTATTATTAATACAACATTTTATAAGATATACTAAAATTCAACCTAGTTTTTATGTGATTAATTTTCACATGACTAACTATCTGATCTCGTATCAAAAGTTTTACTTAACGAAATCTCTTTCGCAGGTAACACGTTCCACTTAAGTCTAAAACTTTTGCTTAAGATTTCCATTTACTTGTACGACATAAGTTTGTATCAAATATCAAGTACCCTTGTACATTACATTACCTAAGGTATTGTTCACACAATAGTAATTATAATATGATGAAAATTTAAAATTAAAGACATTAAAGATATTTTTTTTAAATTTCCTAAATAATGTTTATACTATACTAAAAGTAATAATGAATAAAATGAAAAATATAACGCCAATTACATACTAACAACTAATAGCAACCTAACGTACCCAAACCCTCTAAAGTAAGCCTGGACAGATTCTTTGTCAAGAATAATCTCCAGGTATAACCATCGTGCGATCGCTTATTTAATTTAGCAACAGGATCATTGTACGAGTATATTCGATGCCACGCCAACCAATTATCCTAGCTTAGCCGGAAATCCTGATTTTATCAAACTACGTGACGTGAATCATTTAATTATTGCAACGTAGATGTTTTTTCACACCATTTTATTAATTATGATACATTTCAATATTCACGGCAACGAAATCCGAGACCCGGTAATATATTAGCGAGAAAGTAGAGACATCTGTTTTTCAATATTCAAAATAAAGCATGACGCAGGAAAATTCATATCATATTTATTGGTTTCTTATTTTATGGCTTCACACTTTATATTGCTCATAGCAGGGTAAGTATAATCTGCGGCTGCATCCTCCCCAAGTAGGAATTGAACTCACAAGCCATCGCGTTTACAGCTCCGCTACGCCTCAACGGCCCTATTGGTATAATAATTCTATTTTTCACTTAGAGCACTGATGTAGTCGGTAGGTGACAATAACCAAACATATTACTACTAATGCCATTTCGTAAATTGTAAAACTTCCCAATATGCATTGTATATTGATGATTAAATATTAGATTATTCACAAGTACAGCAGTTAATGAGCTTATATAAAACACCGTACAACTCTCAAACAGCATTCCGAAAATATAATTTAAATCAACATTTAATGAATTATTTCCAAAATAATTATGATAAATTAGCAATTATTATTTTAATTTAATACAAAAGGCAAATCGCTTCAACGGTTTAGATAAAATACGCTTACCTGACAGACGGTTGAGATTTAATTTCTAAATCAACCAAGAAACTCTCAAATATTTCATATTTTGAAAATTAAATACAATTCTATTCGGCAAAGTCAGGAGCGTAAAATTTTAATAAGCCCCGGTGTGAAAACATTGACGGGAGATGTAAGAACCGCTTCTTAGTTTACCATTCAGGGTGAGGCCAGTATAAAGTAATTAAAGTATAAGTAACTATTGAAATTTGATTTCTTAATATATTTTTGTGTTTTAGAATTTATTCTTGCTAAGGTTTTTTGGAACCGGGCTTAATTCAAGCCCGCTAAGAATTGAATTTTATATAAATTGTGAATTGACAAATAAACAAAACTGTTCAATTTTTCGATTTAAATAAAAATACTATATTATTTAAACATGAAACTTCTCAGAATTTCTTTAAACTCCTAAACGTAGCTAATCAATATTACGTCGCGTGTCAAAACATATTTCTTAATCCATGAACATAATGCCATAACAGCCTGTATTAGTAGGTCATAAAATTTAAAATATTTTCAACAGTCGAGCGACTTCTTGTTAAATTTCAGGGGAACGCAGCCATAGTTACGGCGCGGCGGTCGTTTCTCACCTCAATTTCCTTCGTTTTACATAAATTTGATAAAGTCTGGCGAAGATCCAAATATCGGGTTGGAGCCCGATGTGGGCTTTTCAATGTTCTATTTGTTTCTGCATTATAGCTCCGTCGCTTATCACTATATGAGATGTGAGCGAGACGGACTACGGGATCGAAAGACCTATCTGCTACGGCTAGGAAATGATGTCGAAGTACACAATACAGTTTCGCTTTATAGGAACCGAAACTCGCAATACAGACTGCTCATTGTAGCATCTGATTGAAGGGTTGAATACGTAGGGATGTCTATCGACACTTTCTAATTACGGATTTTTCACTAAAGTTTCAGTGGTGTGGAAATGTATTTTTAGAAGTTTATATATTTTTTATAATAATCTTTCTTCATAAATAATAACAAAAAATAATTAAAAAACCAATTAAAAATATAATCCAACGTTACTATCTTATAACATCAAAATCAAAAATAAGTAGCAGAGTGAATTATCTCCCTGTCATGCTATATAAAGGGTCTCTATTTTAAATTTTCTTCTTTTTATCATCAGTTTCATATCTCAACAATACTAGTAGTAAGCAACCTAACACTTTAATATAGACCAGTACAACAATCTAAACCACTTACAAATCTAATAATCACAAATTAAAACATCCAAACTTTTTTCAAAAAAGTCGAAGAACACTCGCATATACATATTCATGAGAAGAACTCCTGATATCCGATACCTTCCCACTTGATATTGCGTTTTATTCAATTAATTCCTGATATTCAATCGATTCTATCTTCACAAACCACTCAATGCTCCCTTTTAAAAGGTTTCCCGGTCTATGAATATTCCGAAAGTGCTCGAGCTAACAAGTTCCATGAGGATTGGCGGAACGAATATTACTTGTACAGTGATTGTAATGTTTTCGTAGTGGTTTATTTGAAATACGGCGGACTTATATGTTACTTGCCTTATTGAGTGCTTCAAAAAAGTATAAGAAAGTAACTTATTAGTTCAAGATTTTATTTATAATTGAAAATGACAAATTCATTATGTTGTTAAAAGTTTATGTATATATTAAGTTTATGTATAGCAACGCTAAACAGAAGCTTTAGAACTTTTAGTAAGGAAATATAGAACGAAATTTATTAAAGAATGTCTTCTAAAGAGAAGAAAGTATAAAACACCCACACGATTAACAATCTTATATGAAATTATTACAAGTAATTCAGACAACGCAATAGACCTCAGGCTACCATCGCCCTACAATTAATTAGTATATTAATAGTGTATAATGTATCAGCCATATTAATTACTACTGCTATATGAATAATAGTTCAAGATAACGACGTTACACGGAAGGTAGTATTGGGCGTATATTGTAATCAAGAATATACTTGCTTGTTGCTTTATAGTAGTTCTTATAAATAGCAGTTGTTGTAAATTGTATTAGATTTCATTTTAATATCAGCTAAACTCAATTAACTATATATGTTGTATTCATTTAACATATAGCAGAGAGAATTTTCTCCTTTCTCTCCTAATTTTTATCTAAGTTCATATGTGGCGGAATTTGACGCTACTGTGCAACAAAAAGGTTCTCTAAGTAAAGGGATTAAACATAAAAACATTTCTTTTACTGTGAGTCACTATTCTACTATGTCACGATATTTTTACGATATTATTGTCAATATTTGTCATATTTATCTTCATATAGCTTTGTACTCAATACCTATAACAAATAATATAATCGATCGTCTAATAATTAGGATTTGACGTGTTTTTCTATTGAAATAAGCCAAGGTGTTACAATCTCGTAGCAGCTGTTACGAGTGCGTAACTTGGACCTCTACGGCGTAGACATGTTATGTATCTCGTAACATTACTATACTGTATCACGTTGGCTTTTAGTGATATTAGGTGGTTAGTACAAACACGGATTTTGGTGAATGTCTGATATTTAGAGTGATGTCCTATCGTTCAGTATTTATTCAGAAAAGCTTTGTGTTGTCTATATAGTTTTTAAAAGTGTATTATAACTATAAAAATATATTTTTATATATACTAATAAAAAAATAAGCTTAGAATATATGCATTTTTTATCTTTTCACTATATCATGAATTAACCTAATGCTAACCTAACCTAAGACACTTCGTTCCCCAGTTTCCACCATTTCAAGAATTGTGTGTGTTGAATAGCGGAAATCAACGCCACCCTTTGTCTTATTACTGGAACAAAGATAATGGTTCAGTGTTCCCGAGTGGGGATCACATCCACAAACCTTCGTGTTTATTAGCAGAAGCTGTGCTGCGTGGGCCGCAACAATTATCAATATACAATTTTTTTTAACTTATAAAAAAGAAAAGTAGTTTGACCTCGTCTGAGTCAAATAATAACATGAATTTACTACAGTAACATGGTTTTTAACCGTTTGTGTTTGACCTCCTTTAGTAATCAAGACGCCTAAAAATAAAAAGTACTCTGTAATTAAAACCCAGTAACTAAAGTTAAAAAAAAATTGAATTTAAATTAATAATAAAAAAAGTAATTATTTTGTGACTCTACCATCAAGTGCTCCTAATTTATTACATAATTTAATTTTATTTATAACACCAGAAATGAAATGTATGAACTTGTGTAATTCGCTTATCAGCCATATAGATTCATTATGATAAATATTAATTCTATATATTATGTATTAATATAATCAATATTTGTAATAAGAACATATAGTATAAGTAAAAAAAGCGTATGGACCAAGTGTCTGTAGAGTATATTATTTAAAAAAAATAGTTTTCTCTTTAATTATTTGTGAGAATATTCAACTGTTGTGTATTTAATAAATACAATTCTAATTTCATACGAAATTATACCAAATAGTATAATAAAATACCTAACAATTTTGTAATAATTAGATAATATTCATAAAATTTCAATATTTATGAAAATTTTACTTCATTATTTAGATGAAGATAATAATAAAAATCATACATGAATAAATTTGAAAACATAACGATGATTTATGATACCAAAAAATGTATATATATGTTATACGCACATGTATGTACATGTTGAAATATAGTTACATACATCCAAATGTATTTACGGTATCCCCAGAACTTACAAGATCCAATGTATGGCTAGTGTCATGCTTTATGCATCAATCATTTACTCGCTCTGACAAACGTCCTTTGCAGATGAAAGCTGTTGTGCCTGATTAGATAGCGAGCATTCAATATACACATATGCATATACATATATAGATGATATTAGAATATGAGTAAAGTAACTTGTAACTAACTCTTATATTTTTATCGTTACTTACTACATTAATGGAACTCTGTGAGAAAATAGTAAGATCTTTGATTTTCGCGTTTTTTATACATTTAAAATAAAACAATTTAACTGCATTAATCGCGTATATTTTTGTGAAACCCGAGGTTTCGATCACTTTGCAGTAGTCCGTAGTCATGATAATTTATGTATGTATATATACATACATAGTGAATGTGTGTGTGTATGACTCTATAAGGTAAAAACTTAAAAAATTAAAAGGATATTTTTCTTTATATTATTTCCTGATATTATAATATTACTATAATATATTGACGACGACATTTCAATATCTACCTCCACGTAAATAACATGTTTAATCATGGAGCACTCAACCTAAACGCAATTTAGTAAGAAACTCTATCTATTAGTGCTTTATTACACGAACTGAGCATCCGATCCGTCTTGCAAAGTAACCGTTGCTACTGTTATGCGAAGTTTAACGTGCAATTTGCATAGAAATTATATCGCGTCCGCACTGCTTGTTCATAGGAAAATTCCCTAATTAAAACGCCTTCGGTGGGAGGATTTTGTTCTAATTAAAAGTTACGCGGCACGTTCAAGCAACTGCTGGTGAGGCACAGTCGGTAATGCGGAGTAGTGCTGTAGACTGTAAATACTGACGTTTTATTGTTTTCGTTTTTTTTTTAAATAAATACTTATTTATTTTGATCAATGCATACAGTGATTCTGCCATTTGCCATTATTTTACTAAACTTTTCGATTAATTTTTAATTCCATTTTTCACCTTTTTTCCAATAAAAAATATATTTTATATTTCAAATTATTTTATATTCAAATATTCATCGTGTCAGCCAGGAAATGTCAACTACTGAATAAAAGCTTCCTTGTCCATCGGATTCCGGCGACTTTCATCAGGTCTTCGATCCACTTCGTGCTTTGTACTTCGAAACCAATATACAGGATAAAAGCGTGAAGATATAATTTTTTTTTATTTTGAAGATTATTTTACCAAGGGAAAACTTGATTGATTTCATTGAAATAATATTGTTAAATACCATAAACAGCATGGCGTTTTATCTCTACGCCACTAAGAGCTTCGAAATGATTTGTGAACCTAGTCTTTGTTAGCAATGAATTTATTGTACGACTTGTTTGGACATTACCCACTCGGAAGAGCCCGTAACGACTTACATTGAGATGACTTATTAGGGAATCGTGTGAATAGTGGAGAAAGTTCTATAATATACGACTCTTCTATTACTTCAATAGTTGTTTTAATTTAATTGTAGTTATATAACAAATGTATGATACGTAGATATTATACACATAAGCACTTCAAATAATAAAAATAAAAAAGCTTTGATAGTACGTATTAATTTTTAGACAGCTATTAAGGCCCATTAATCGAGGGGAATGGATATCAAAAACAAAAGCGATCAGTTCAATAGTGAGCTACGCGTTCACGTAATTGCCACAGATAAAAGACTTTTTTTTACTATAATATTTTTGTGAATCGCACGCCATGGCAAAGCTAATGGAAGCTAATAGTTTTTTATTGCTCAAACTTTATTGAATAACTTAGGACACGCTAGCATATCGTACATAATAGGCACTTACGTGTGTTTTTACGTAGTAAAATATAATTAATGTCAAAGTAACATGATAGCTTACTTATGCGAAATTTCTATAAGTTCGGTTATTATTTTTACCCCTAATGGGGTGGTCCATAAGAGCCAAATACCAAACAGTACTATCTCTGCTCACCTCTTTTAGCTCGTTTCCTTTCATAAGCCTCTTCATACACGAGCTTTCAAAGGTCTACCGAGATTTCCCCTATATATATAACTAACACTTGGCTCTGATTTGCTTGATCATTCTCTTAAACATTCTTAGTAAAATAGATCTTATTTAATAACTTAAGCTGAAGCACATACAGCGGAACTCAACACTGATGCTTTTTTGCCTGAGATAAAAAATATTTGGTTTCTTTGACTGAGCATCGAACCCATAGCCTTTGCATTTACAGTCAGACACTTTTCCTTTGTATCACATCTGATTTATATTATTGTATTAAGGAATGATCTAAAACAATCCTATTCTATTAATCACATAGCGAAAACTGCGTACAGTGTACTAATGCAATTTGACGCCGTATCCGATTAGTGTTCAAATGAAGTAGACACATTTGAATTCACTGTGAACTTTGACCTATAAAGTAATGAACTAAAGAGCTTACGTTTTTTTACTAATAAAAGCCTTGCTAATGCATTTTACAGCTATATTTTTGGTAAGTATGTACATCTATATACAATGATTGAGTCCGACATCGTGCAGCGGCTTGTGATCTGAATGTAAACGAGTGGGTTTGATTCTTACTCATGTAAATAATTTTTTTTAATTTTTTACTTTATAAAGACTAAGTGGAATATTGATGCTACATTTGTTAATAGAAAACAAGAATATAAAAATAATTAACTATAAATAATAACATATTTGTAAATAATAATATACAAAATTGAACCCCGTGTCCCTTGTACATGTTTACAAATAACATATTTTGTGAAAGATATTTTCTGTATACTTTTGTAAAAAAGAATACACTGAGAATACAAGAATAAACCTATATTAAGTATTTTTATAATTTTTAAGGTGATAAACGATACTAAGAATAGAAAAAAATATTTAAAACAGTATATAAATTTTAACAAAGCGGAATTCGAAGTTGATAAATTATAATACAGATATTTTTAATAAAAATAAAGTTAAGCAAATTATTAAACTAGAAATATACTCATACTTTATATCAATTATTATATATCTCCTTCCATTGTCACAATTTGCCAATGCATATTCATCGCTTTCTGCTCCATTCAATTTGCATCTATTACAATCAATTTCTCGTGCGGACTTGTTTGGTACTTTCTTTAATCGAGTGCTAAATGAAAATTTTCTAGAACTTTATCATTTATATATATATTTTACTATTTGAATCAAATATATATATATATATATATATATATATATATATATATATATATATATATATATATATATATATATATATATATATATATATATATATATATATATATATATATATATATATATATATATATATATATATATATATATATATATATATATATATATATATATATATATATATATATATATATATATATATATATATATAATATATTGAACCCATCGTGCTGACAATAGCCTTTATCATGACAATTTTTGGTTTCATCTTGAATCGCAATAAAGAATTATTTTCATGTTTCTGACCAAGTTAGACAAATTTAACACGGTGTTGAGTTCTACCAATTAAATACAAGTGTCAAATTCAAGGTAAAATTAGAAAATGTAGTGTTTTAACACTTTTAATTTGCAATCCTTGCCTCATGAGTGAAATTAAAATATATCTTTTAATTTAAAAAACATCTTTAAAAATTTTATTGATTTTCTTTTATTAAGGTTAAGAGAGATCAAGTAAGCTAATAAAAAGGACAAGTTAATTTTATGAGAAATAGAATAACACTTCTAAATACTAAAGGTCAAAATCGTAGTTCAATGACAAATATCCTTTAGGTTTTGATTGCGATTCTCATTTAAAATGTTTCAGAAATAAAAAATAAGCTTTCATATTTAATGATTGTGTTGATTCCTTAATTAGATCTTTAATTTCTTGATAAAATTCGTAACATGGTATTGCTAGATGAATGCCGACGAATAGCAAAGTGATATAAGGTGTCCCTTTTTTTTTTCTTTTTCACTTAAGGAATCCTAAAACAGTATCTTGTTAATGCATTTACATAATTTAGGAAATATACTACTTATGATTTTTACTACATATATTAGTTTATTAACATTTATTATTCAGCTTAAAAAATATAAAAATAAATAATTGAGAAAATATTTATTATGATAATTAGCGAGTAATTTGTTTGCAACTCCTATAATTTCCTTTTACGGCCAATCGCCATTATTTTAAAGAACGTTTAATGAAAGCACTAATTCTTGTAAAGCTTCATTTAATTGGAATCGGTGTTTGTCGTTATGATAACGATAAAGGGTTTTTGTGTAAAAGCTACATCAGCATTTAAAATGGATTCTGAAATGTTCTTGATGTATTTTGATTCACCTTATTAATTATTATATTTACTTATTATTTACCTAATTGATCAACTATTGATGTATACATAAACAATTTAATTAAATTATCCAACTTTTACTATGGTAATTCAAGACTCGATATAAAAAATATACCAAATTATAAAATCTTCTTAATCTTATTCAGGTACTTTGAACTAGCTTCAATAATAATTCATCTTGTAATTGGTCAGTTATAAAAAATAACCAAAAAACACAATTATTACAGTCTACTCAATCGAAGAAAAGTGATTTAATTACTATTTATGTATGTAATAACACATCTAATATGCGTCACCAAATTGCTCATATTAAATTGAACACAAACTATTGTTAAGGCATTGAGTTAATAATAATTAGCGATCAGAATAACATATTAGCAATTGTTTGTCTATTTGCTTCGCTCAAACTGACTTTGTTCCTTAGGTAAGCTAAATGTTGTAAATTATTTATTCGAATGTCGTACGACGTCTTAGGTATCACGGACGGCGAATAACGGATAACAGATAACGGATGACGGACGACGATGACGAATTACATTTATATTGACAACAATACAATTATATATATATATATATATATATATATATATATATATATATATATATATATATATATATATATATATATATATATATATATATATATATATATATATATATATATATATATATATATATATATATATGTATATGTATATGTATATATATATATATATATATATATATATATATATATATATATATATATATATATATATATATATATATATATATATATATATATATATATATATATATATATATATATATATATATATATATATATATATATATATATATATATATATATATATATATATATATATATATATATATATATATATATATATATATATATATATATATATATATATATATATATATATATATATATATATATATTATCTGTATTTGGAAATCAAACCTACTAACTCCGTTTAACTTAACATGCAAAAATATAATTTCGTAACATATCGCTAGCACCATAATACGTCCATAAAATGGTCGAATTCAAATATTTAATATTGCTATCTGTGGCGGATTGTACATATCCAATTTAACGGATAAATTGACAATCGATGAACTCGTTAACAATAATATTGGCAATAACAATTTAACTTTAAACTTATTGTTACTGTCGACGTAACTGTATTATTTAAATGTAAATAAATTAAATATGTACAAAATTAAAATGGAATTAAAGTCGTATTGTGTTTATATTACAGATATAATGAATAGATTGTACTATAGGTGTTTAAAAAGTTGTTTCAAAAATATCTATTGAGCCCGATCATTCTTTCTTTCAAATCTTACAAGAGTATTGATTTTTTTTTAAAAAACTACAAAAATAATTAAATATTTATGTAAATTATAAATTGTAGTAACAAAATAAAACAGAATGAAAATGACTACTATAAATGAAAGAAATAACATTTTAAAAAAGCTATACTTTGAAAATGGTCCACTTAGCACCAATGTAAAGAATAGCTGGAATAGAAGATTTCTATTTAATGGAAAGCAAGCAATTTAATCGTTATCACTATAAAAAATCTTTAATCATATTATACACAATACAAATTTTAATCAAATTATTTTAAAAATACTTTTTAAGCATACTAAGAAAATATCTTCATTTCAGTTAGACTAACCAGTATATGGTCTGATTATATCAAATAAAACTAATCAATTAAGAATGCAAAAATATTTTTTACTTTAATGCCAAATTTTAAGATACCCTTTGCTCTTTTAAGGCAAAGGAGTATCTCTAAATGAGCCGAAATTATGTAATCGAAAGGGGAAAGTTAAATTATTCCATTATTATAAATACAAATTTGGAAATTCGAGTTTTTGATCACCAATTTCAGTAAAACGTTTCAAGTTCCAAATAAACAAGACAAAAAGATTTAAGCTTTAACTTCCAAAATAGAACTATCGAACTAAATTTCACGAATATATCCTCAGGCGACTATACTCGGCAATCAACTCACTTATAGGTATAATAGATGAAAGGCCACCTCTTGAGTATCTCATTCGCTTTTTCAAATACACTACTAACGAGGTGCTTTACACTTCCTCCACAAGATAGTACAGATCTAGATTATGTGAATGTACACAAGATAGATGTTTGTGGCATTCAGATATGATTTCTTTAGGTTTTCAGGGCAAGGCTTGGAAATGTTGACTGCGGTCTCACGTGATACAGTTTTGCAGGAAAATGTTTTTTAACTAGAATTTCTTAGAGATGAGTTCTAGATAAACTAAATAAGCTAAGTGATGCATTTGCAACTTATGTTTAATAATGTTTTAAATATAAAGCTAGATATTTTGTCTAATTATTTTTTTCAATTCTAAACTTATCATTGAACGCAAAGGTTAATAATCAATGAAACCAAGCTTAGTCTCATATATACAAATGTAGGCAGAGGGAACATTATTTTAAATCATTCCGCTCTCTGCTTTACGCTAGAATTAGAAAATAAAAATCCTAATTTCTAAATCCTTTTTACTCGCATCTATACTCATTCTGTATATTATACTACAGTAAAGTTGATTTAAAAATTTAACCGATTTTTAACAAATTTGATCTATACCTTCACTTCAATATTAACAGAAATGCTTTTAAAATGTATGTCCTCCAGTACAAAAGTATTGCCATGAGTTTAACTGCTTACAAAGAGACATCATGAAATATATATGTACCTAGGAGTGGATTACGTACCTAATATTAGCGCGAGTGCTCTACCGTGGCTTTCTCATTCCTTGCAACGTGATTCAGTTTTATGGGCAGTGACGGCAACACAAGTATTTATTTTTTAATTTAATATATTACTAATGTAATAATAAGAAATAATAAAAAAATATTAGTGATAATAAAAAATTAAATTTTTATTATTTTTTTCCTTTTTTTTATCTTCACGCTTTATCCCGCATATTGCAGGGTAGGCAGAGGGAACTGCAAGAACCATATGAACCTAGTGTTAAGACACTCTGTTGCTTAGTTCCTGCTTTCTACGTCCCCACTTTCCGCCTTTTACGAGGCATTGCGTGTTGAGTGGCGGAACGCAACGCCACGCTGTGCCTAGTTTCCAGAGCGAAGAAAATGGAAATAGAAAAATCCATCTTCCCGAGTGGGAATCGAACCCTCAAACTGTCGCGGTTAACTTTTTTTCCATATGTACAAAAAAGCGCGGCAACTAATTATAATGTACAGTACTTAAAATGTTTTAATACAGAGTATTTGAAAATCGTTATTCAGTAAATTTACATAGATTTAGATATAATTTGAAATATTTCATTAAATCAAGACTAATTTAATAATATATTTTAAACACAAACATTTAACCGCTAATTTTGTAAATTTTCGATGTAAATACCAAATACTTATGCGGCCATATATACAATTCTCCTTTTATTTCACCTTCCTCGGCGTCATGCCAATGGAATGCCCAGTCGTAATCGTCATAATGTCGCTCATCTGGCCTCCACGAACTCTACCACTTCCATTATTACTTTATTGAACTTTGATTTTCTAGTAACATTCTACAGATGAAAGCTTTAGTAGAGTCGTTCGTAATATTAAACGATGATTTCAGACTTGTTTACTAGAGATCATAATATTTATAGTAATAATAGATTATATTTATTACTAAATTTCTAATATATTTTAAAATATAATACCTACTACTCTTTCAAATCTTATTTAAGAGCATAAAACAATGTTATTTCAATACATGTCTGTGGTCTAATATTTTACCTCTTTAATTTAATAAAAAGATCAAGATTAAATTTTTATCTCAGATTTTTCAATTATAAAAATTATGTTATTTACACAAATTGGAAATAAATTGCAAATAAAAAAATGCTTGTAAATTCCATTTGTGCTTTCATTCACACACTATAAATGCAGATGGTGAAGCTGAGTCATACGTGGCCTATTTCTTTTAAGCACGGTCTCTGTGGGTGGACACTTAGCGCATTAGAGTCGCCGTAGACATTAACTCACCCATTATTGTTGGTTACAAAGCGAAGCTTATATAAGAATAGTTTTTGTACTTATATCTTAATAAGTTATAATATTCAATTAGTTAATTCGAAAATTAGCACAAATAGAGACTGATATAGTCAAACTTTTATCAAAAGAAAAAACACCTCATTCTCATTATTACGAATATATATATTTTTTTATTTTTATGACAAACGCGCCCCAGATATGTGTAACTTAAGAGAATGCGGATGTGTTGTCAGGCAAAGCGCGGCGTTGAGTTCCGACACTCAACACGCAATGCCTCGTAAAGTGCGGAAAGCGGGGGTGGAGAAAGCAGGGACTAAAAAGCAACGGAGTGTCTTGACACTAGGTTTATATGGTTCCTGCAGTTCCCTCTGCCTACCCTGCCATACGCGGTATAAAGCGTGAATCTAAAAAAAAATAATTTTGTAGAAAATGTATACATAACGCTAAAAGCCTCTAAATTATATTGCTGAGGGAAAACCTCAGGAGGTACTCTATTCTATCGCTTGTATTTACATGGAAAGAAAGATCTAGATGAACGCACTTTGGATGCAAAAATGTCACCTGAGTGGTATCTGCTTTTTAGATGAGAGGTGTGATGGTAAAAAGAAGATGGTGGCAATAAATTATATAATTCCTGTTAACATGGACCTTATTCTAATATTGAATGCATTTAATTTTCTAGACTCTGTTGTGGTGCAAGTGCACAGGATTTGACTGTAATACGAATGAGTTCTAAAAATAATCGGGAGATTGAATTATTTCATGTTTCTTGCTCCGCTAATAAGACATAGGACACCGACCCACACTCAGGCTCGAAGATTCAAATATTAGGCGTAACGGAGCGTCTTAACTACTTTGTATATCCAAGGATTAGTCACTGGTACCTTTTACAAACCTGGGTTGAAACAAAAGAATCATTCAAAATACTTCATTCCTAGCTTTCCGTCCCTTTTTCGAGATAATGCCCTATAAAGAGAAAGTGGTAAAACTCTATAATATTAGTTTTAATTAGTCTTATAAATAACCTACATCTTATTTCAGTACCAAAACCAAACTAAAAAGCTTTAAATCCAATTTATAGACCAATTAAAGCTTGACAATAATATTATTCATCGTAAGGCTATATTTCACAAGCATTTAAGTTGAAATTAAACAAAAGAGGAAGTCAAAAATGTTTACAAGAACTTCGGACGTAATGAGCTCGTTATAAAAGCAATTGACAACCTGACTCGAAATAGGTCGGCCTTTGATAAATACATTATCTGCTGGTTCGATTGCCGCAAGATTTTATTTTTTTATCTGTATTTTTGTTTTATCTGTTCTGTTTCGTTTACTTATAGTATAAGATTGAAGAAGTTGCTTGTGCAATATTACTTCCATCAATAATTTTTATTATTAATAAATGAATATATCTTATGTTATTATTATTTTTTGTTTTAACTCAATATGAATATGTAAAAGTTTAAATTAAGCTAGTTTTACTCAAAATTAGAAATGGATTAATTCTAAAATGCCTTTATAAGTATATTAATAGAAGACTGTCTTTTAAAGCTAGGCTAGCAGGGCAATAATTAATTTTCTTAGTGGGGATTAAATTCACAACTTTCGCGTTTGTAGTCAGATCAGTCAGCCCTTCCCTTGCGTCACGATAGCCTCTATTCTTAAAACATTTCGTGTTTCAGAGGATCCAAGTCCTATTTATAACATAGTTTAACATACCATCTATAAATATAATAACAATATAAAAAAATCTTGTCTTCGATTCGTCGAAAGTAATAAAAAAAACACTACTACAGTTCCAATTAAGCTACAAAACTTACACTCGCTAAACCACAGTCGTTTATAAACATATAAAAGCTAAAGCTGGCATTTAAATCTGTGTGTAATTTTCTAAGAGAGAGTACAAGCGACATCCCAAACAGAAATAGGTCAGGCGTTGTCACACTACTATGGTATGTATGAAACGTTCGTGGCAGTCGTATTTAAAAGCATAACTGACCGCACACGTTTTAATAGTCAAATGTTGTGATGGAATGTAACAAAAACATATTATTATACTTATTATATACATACATTTTGGTTTTTGGTTGGAAATAACTAAATGTAACTGTAAATTTTGTAGCCGCATACTAAAAATAGTCTCTTCGATATTTGGTCTATCAAGCCAAGAAAGATTTTTTATAAAACAAACCCGTTGTTTCTGAGATAAGACGACTCATCCATACATAATTTCTAAAAAATATTACAATATTATAGAACTCTATGAAAATTTTAGCCAAATATATATATTTTTATGGCTTCAACACTCACCTTACTACTAAGTACACCTTTAATTTCTATTTCTTTAAATGTCATTCAAAAATATATACTTAAAATATATTTTAGGCACAACATTCGATTGTGTTGTAAAGTAATATTAAATAATTACTATATTTAATATGTAATTACGGTTTTACGTTACAATTACGTATTGCAACTCAATAGCCTGAAGCAAATATGATTTATTAAAATATGTATATTTATTATTTGTTATAAGTTATTTAATGAGGACCGTCGTGGCGCAGAAACGTAAGCGTCTGCCTGTAAATGTGACAGTTTTTGGGCTCGATTCCCATTCGGGGAAGATGATTTTTCTATTTCCATTTTCTTCGCTCTGGCAACTAGGCAAAGCGCTGCGTTGAGTTCCGCCACTTAACATCAATCCCTCCTCAAAGGCGGAAAGTGTGGATGGAGAAAGCAGGGAGCAACGGAGTGTCTTAACACTAGGTTTGTATGGTTCCTGCAGTTCCCTCTGCCTACTCTGTCGTGTGCGGGATAAAGCGTGAAGCTAAGCTAAGTAATATAAAAAAAAGAAAAAAAATGTTATTTAATTTGTTTTATGTATATGATTTATTACGTTATAGACTTTAAAATGGAGAACTTTCCTCTGTATAATGTCCTTTTATAACAAAAACAACCTACTAACTACCAACATATACCTTACTTTATTGGGTTATTGCAACTCTTAATTTAAATTAATAAATCATTAAATAAAACTACATTATACAGAACGCGACATATACTGCGACGTGGTACACTTAATTATTCTCAGTCTCTAGTGATTTTACGAAATCAAAATTTATCGAGACATTCTGTAAATAAGTAACATCATTTATTTAAATATACATAATTTTTTTAATTTTTGTGTGTATGTATATATGTATATATTAAGCTATTTACATATATATTTATAAGAAGAAAAATGTTGTATAATGATTTAGGATCACAGAAAGATTCCTTATTAAGACATGCTTACCTGAGTCGAAAACTAACAACCATTTAAAATGCCTCTGCCTTCCCTTTACTTAAGACAGTAAAAATAAAAAGCTATCGAGAAACGATATCTATCTTTCATAATAAAAACACAAAAGCTTCGCATCCAAGCTTTCAAAGACTACATATTTCTACTAATATATATATAGTGTGCAAATATAAATATATTTACTATCCGTAGGGCTCAACAGTTAAAGAGAGGCAAGAACGTCCCTCTCGAGGAGCGTAAATAATTTAACAAACTGTATTTTGTGTCATACTGGCGCCATTAAATTTGGTCTCTTTGTTAGGCTAATTTTCCAAATTGCTCTTGGGAAATCTGCCGTCGAAAAATGTTGCAAAATTAAAATGTCGGACCAAGGTGAAAATTAATATCAACAGTGTAAACGAGCCACGGGTATTTTTTATTTATTCCGTTGCGTCTTCGTATTTTCTTTGTGGTAGAGCGTCTTTGAGAACAATAGGAGCGTTTATTTAACTTTTTTTAATTTTTTTTTTCAGTATTTCCTTAATGACGACTGTTTAAATATTCAAAATGATCATACCATCATTAAATCTGTATAAATCTCTGGGATATATATAACAATATTAAATACTACTTAGATTTTTCTTAATTTATATGATACTAGCTAGTACCGGGGACTCTTCACTCGTAAATTATATCTAGTGCAATTGGTCTCTATAAATATATAAAAATCCAATATATCTAGGTTCAATACTCGTAATTCAAAAAAGATTCCACCTAATGCATCCAAAACTTCAAATGAACAAAATAATAATTTTATTATATGACTGAGTTTTCACGATTTCCTAATAAAGCCATTTGATGAATATTACTGAATAATTGAATTTATTCTTTTATTTATTCATATAAAATATTAAAATATTAAATTATATACAGTACTTGCAGCAGCAGAGTTAAAACAAAAAAATGAAGATATCTTCGATCAAGCATAAAGCAAGAAACATTTCAAACAGTTGTAATATCAACATAACAAACTTAAATCTAGTATAACGATATCCTAACTCATTAATTTTTCCATTGAAATCTGTACATTGAAATATTTTCTTTGAAATATAAAAAGAAAATTTTATAAAAATAAATATACGGTAAAGTGAATACTGAATGTATTACATTCTAAACATGTCCCATTACTATGAATCAAAAGAAAATAAAACAAGTCGAATGCAACTTGCTCTTGGTCCTCAGAAGTCTGGTCTGGAGCGCAGGACAAATTAAAATGTACTCCTTTGTACTATATAACAAAGACATAAATGGAAACGTACACAAAAACCTCCATAAATTTAATATTATTAAAATACCTAGCTACTAGCCGTGCTTTTGCAAAATAATAAAATTCAAATTAGTTTAAGAAATTTAGAGTAACATGGCTTTATATTTTATTGTCATACAGAAGTATAACTAATATAAACAATTTTCACATTTTTAGTCAATTGTTTTACTTTTCCTTGATATATATATATATATATATATATATATATATATATATATATATATATATATATATATATATATATATATATATATATATATATATATATATATATATATATATATATATATATATATATATATATATATATATATATATATATATATGTATATATATATATATTTGCTCTGTTAATGAGTTTCCCTCCTTATTAATGTTTGCCCCGTATTTACTCCTGTCGTTAATCTCCTTTACGATCTTGCTCTCTCACTTTTACTATTATCCTCTGATTGCCATCCATAGATAAAGTTCATTAGAGTCACGCACCTGACGCTGTAAATTACGTTGAAAAATAAACAGTTGATTGTACTTAAGGATTTTGTTATATACTATATATATATATATATATATATATATATATATATATATATATATATATATATATATATATATATATATATATATATATATATATATATATATATATATATATATATATATATATATATATATATATATATATATATATATATATATATATATATATATATATATATATATATATATATGTATGAAAACTATAGCTTTTCAGGTATCAATAATAGGTAGTACCAATATATGACAAAACAAACATATTAAAAAAAAAACATTCTCATTAAATCGCACCGTTGCCACTTTAATTTAGTCCACATTTCTATTCGAACCATCGACAATACTCACATACCCGCAGCCCCGCTAATCCTAGCCCCGTAATAACGCGTGGATATCGTAGCCGCTCGCAAGGGCGGCATTGAGATGAGAGTCCTTGCATCCCGGTCCATTCATTGTGATGATTGCTCCTCCCTCATTATCCCTACGAGACGTACAACAGTCGGAAAATAAACAAAAAATAAGCAAGCCTCGGTGAATGAGTACTATAGAGAGAAGAGGAGATGTATAGAACTGCAGGAACCATACGAACCTAGTGTTAAGACACTCCGTTACTTAGTCCCTGCTTACTCCGTCCCCACTTTCCGCCGTTTTCGAAGCATTGCGTGTTGAGTGGCGGAACTCAACGCCGCGCTTTGCCTTAGATGCCAGAGCGAAGAAAATGGAAATAGAAAAATCCATCTTCCCCGACTGGGGATCGAACCCAGAAACCGTCGCGTTAGCCGCGTTACAGGCAGACGTTGCGCCTCTGCGCCACGACGGTCCTCAATCCTTCCTTATTATATATCTTAGATAATACAGTTCGGGGCTGTTTCATACAGACAAAGGCCTGTATTTATTAACTCAAAACATGGTCTACGTGTATTTATTGTCAACTATTGTTTTTTAATATATATTATAAAAAAAAAGTGGGGACGGAGAGAAAACAGGAACACTAGGTTCGTATGGTTCCTGCAGTTCCCTCTGCCTACCCTGCAATATGCGGGATAAAGCGTGAAGCTAAAAAAAATGTATTATAAACATTACTTATAACGTATACATTAACAAATATACCTACATGTTTCCATAAGGCTATGCAATTTAATATTATTTTCGATTACCCGAGTGCGTTTCTTTACATGAATATAAGTTAACCAAGTAATCAGTAGGCAATATGAAATCTAAAATGTAATATGTTTCAGAATCTTGTTTGTACCATTTCAAAGCTGCACGTATACTGGCGTAACAGCAATTCTAATTAATGACGCTACCATATCAATAGTATTAATGTTTATTCCGACTAGTTTCACCAATATATATATATATATATATATATATATATATATATATATATATATATATATATATATATATATATATATATATATATATATATATATATATATATATATATATATATATATATATATATATATATATATATATATATATATATATATATATATATATATATATATATATATATATATATATATATATATATATATATATATATATATATATATTCTATTTATTTGAAATATAAAAAAAAATTACATTATTGCACATTTCGACAGAATTGCTACAAATATGCCAATCAAAACAAAACCGCTATAATTTGGATTAACTTCTCCTTATCCACTTCATAGCAAAGCAAAGAAAAGAGCACATCTCAATCGAACTCGGCAAGAATAAAATGTACGTCTGCCATTACATCATACGCATTGCTTGCGTCACATCAAAGGGACTGAAGTACCTACTGGAGAACGAGTGGGTGAACTATGTGCAAATACTTGTAGAATCTCAAAAGACGGCATACGCTTCCTATACTCGAGGTCTTTTGTAAAAATAAAAGAAATACGTAATTTTTGAAGTAAAACGTCTATTTGTGAACGAGATGGTTTCAGGTTCGACCCTCAATCGAGGGAATATTTTGATATTTCATACCTTCTTTACGATACGACAATAATCGTAATAATTTATGTTTACACCTAAAAAATTACCATTTTTTGGACATCAAACTGCAAGTTGCATATTGTCATATATTAATATACATATTACGTGTTAAGTGGTAGAACTAAAAGCTGCGCATTACCTTAGCACTATCGGTAGCTGAGCTTGGTAAAGGAAAATAATTTAATCTCTCCAACTAAGAATCGAACCCATAATCATAGTGTGTATAGTTAAAAACTGTGCCGCTGCACCACATGCTGGACATATATTTTAGACTTATATATGAATATGTACATTATAAAATACACATACATTTGATAAAAAAATACATACAGTTACTATACATGTGTAGATATATTATAACTCAAGTAATTCACCTTACTTTACAGCTAAAGGGGCAAAGAGTCTTAAAACTAGACGTGCACTTCCTCAGTTCTCAGTCTTACAAAAAGTAGTGAACCGTCTTTTATGACGTCGTTACCGAGAACATTTTTGTTTGTGGCTCACACCGCCTTCTGTGAGTGACGATTAAAATGTGAAAATCTTGAATCTTTTCTTTGAAGTTTACGTCTGCTTTGACGGACTTTGTGTGTTGATATTCACGTGTCATGTATTTAGAGAATTCAGTATGAAGTTTTAAAATAATATAGGAATTTCTAGTTATTGTTTTAATATTTATTCTGTATTTATTATTTCGCGTGTATGTTATTTAGAAATTAAATAAAAAATATGCGTCTCACTTCTTTGTATATGTAATTTAATTATTATGTTTCTTTAGTAACAAGGTTTATTTTGAGTGCACTCTGTATCCCGCAGAGAGGCACAAAACGTGTTAATACACTCCAACTTTCCACCCAATTTTCCATATTAATTTATACTTCCCTAATAATCTAAAATACTTCATATGCTTAAACTATGCCAGCAATGTACAAGTAAAACCTTAAAGAAGATGTACGCTACTCGAGCACTCCTTGAGATCTTTTCAAGGGAAGTAAGAAACCGCCTTTGTGATGTCAGAGTTATTTACTATGAAAATATTTAACATAATACGGAGCTTTTCAAATTAGTCGATGCTTTATAAAAGCTTCCGCTTCGGTAGAAGAAGCTATATACGCATATGTCACTTTGTAGCTTAGACTTCTTGATAAATTTCAACAAGTGAAAATCTAATCCAGACTTATCGACTTATTATTGGTAAACTACGGAAACACAGTGACTATAACAGTAGTGTAGAGTAAATGAAAATTGTTTTATAATGTATTTTTTGAGTAAACAATGATATGATGCTTTCATTTATTTATTTTTTATTACATACAACTAAAATAATAGACGTACAATACGGCGGGCTTAACGCTACAGATCATTTTCTCCCATCCAACATTGCCATGTCATGCAACAACAAATGTGTAAGTGTGTAGAACAATGTATGTGCCCATGTATATAAACATACATATATATTCATATGTACAATGTAATTAAAATATTTATAAGTATACATAAAATAATAAAAAGCATAAGTTAAGCATAAGTGCTATTCTATATTTTACGTGATTGCTGAAAATAAAGAATTCATTTTTAAATTTTCTTACTTTCTAAATTTATATATAGCAATCTCTATTTTATTAAACTTTCCTAAGTCTAAGTCAACTTGAATCGTTATTCAGAAAAGTCACAAGCCATAAACTACTTATACTACGTAACACTAGTTAATTACGAGAAAGCAAATTATTAACGCGGCTATTATTCATGTAATTACATAACAATATCATGCCAATATCGTAACCAACGTTAGAACTCACCGCAACACGTGAGTACGCTCCCATAAATTGCTACATTTTGAGGTTTAAAAGCCGAAATACAATGGACATGAATGTAATGCATACATCTCGGCCTCCTACACTTGTGATAACATGTTTCTAAATTTAACATTTCTACGTAAAGTTATAATTCTTTAAGGTAGTCAAATCGATAGTGAAATAAGATTAAAATAATTATAATGTTTAAAAATCTATATTTAGTACAAATAATAATTAGATCACTATAAACACGAGGATTGTGATGCTTTAATATGAAAAAAAAGCGCGGCGCTTATTTCGATAACTCAACACGCAATATCTTAAAGATTGGATGTAAAGTGCGATATTTTTTAAGATTGGATGTAAAGTGCGGGACTGGAGTATCTAAACATCAGGTTTCCTCTGATTACTCTATTACTCGAGTTACAGCGTAATGCTAACCAGGCTATATTATAATATAAGAGTTGGTATAGCTCGATTAGATCTTTCACTGTTACCAAGTATGAATGAGTTAAATATATCTAAAGTGATCATACAAACATAAAAATAACAAAAAATATGGTCAGACACATGATATACCAAAAGAAAATTATATGAAACGTTATTTATATATAAGATTAATCCATGTAATAAAACTAAAACTAACTTTAAAACACAAACTGTACTTAGCAAAATTTCACAAGCAAAACACAATATACATCCAAACTCATCAAGGCAATCCCTCCAAATCCTCCAATACATGAATGACACCGCAAGAACGAATCGACCATCTGGCATAACCGCATTAATTATTCATAACGCACAGTGGCCGAGGGTGTAACGAGCAACAAATGTATGGCCTGCAAATCTCTGGCCCCGTGAGGATTGTAGTCTTCAAATTAGACCGCGCTGAAGGGCGAATCGTTGTTGCTTATGGCGTTTTATTTAAGCGTGTAATTATTTTAAGTTTTTTTTTGCTTCACGCTTTATCCCACATATTGCAGGATACGCAGAGGGAACTGCAGGAACCACATGAACCTAGTGTTAAGACACTCCGTTCCCTGTTTTCTTCGTCCCCGCTTTCCGTCGTTTTCGAGGCGTTGCGTGTTAAGTGGCGTTAAGTGGCGTTGCGTGTTAAGAGCGAAGAAAATGGAAATAGAAAAATCCATCTTCTCCGAGTGGGAATCGAACCCACAAACTGTCGCGTTAACAACTCTGCTACGAGTATATATATATATATATATATATATATATATATATATATATATATATATATATATATATATATATATATATATATATATATATATATATATATATATATATATATATATATATATATATATATATATATATATATATATATATATATATATATACATATATATATAACTAATAACAAAAAGATACATATTACATATTTGATACATATTTAGTAACTTAAACATCGATCTTCTTATTTAATTTTAATATTGTTAACTTCCTCCTACCTTATTTAGTCATTATTCCAAATAATTTCATAAAAGGAATGTTGAATTTATGTCAATCGTGGCAGCTGCACGTAGGCAACGGCCTGTACTGGAAGGGAACTACCCTGAAGTACTGATATTGAGTGATTTATGTAATTTAATGTAATTACGAGGAATCTATGTCCGAGTGTACTCGAAGCATGTGATCTATGTGCGTTTCGACGCATTCCTTTTAAAAATTAACCTTAACCACTTCTGTTTTTCCTAACAAAATATTATTCAATCTTCATTATATACTATATATATGTAGTTTTGATACCGCTGGAATTTATGTACCAAAGAGTATATTATGTTGCTTTTTCCACTATTTTGTAGCAAAAGCAAAAGTCCTATAAAAACTTTATTTTATAAGACAATATTTTGATATTAAGTATTTTACATTACATCTAAAATCAACAGATACTAATATATGTGTACACATATATTACATAAACATATACATATATACATATATAATGTTGAAGTTATTTTAATAGAATCTCGCCGGCGGGTCCCCACTATGTAAATTGCGACCCGATTGTATGGATAATTGTTTTCGCAACGAATTGACACGCGCGCGATTTAGTTTTGACACGCGTCGCGTCACGTCGGCCTGTCATCAATTTACGAATTTTTCCCCTAAAGACCTGTGAACGAATCAACTGAAAATATAATTTTGTGACAACTTAACATTTATAATATAATTATTATAACATTACACAGTAATATGTTAAATATTTTAAAATATCATAAAACACAATGTATATTGTAATTCAAAGCGAAAAATTCTGCTAAAAATTGTTTTATTTCAAACAAATTTTGATTTATGACATATCACGTCACGACAATCAACTTTTTCTATTACAAACCTGTTAAGAAAGTGCTTTAACAGAAATATATCTATATCTTTCAATAGAATACTAGAATAACTAAGCTCCGACTTAAAAATGATACATAAATTATGAAATTAAGTATGACGGATACTTTTAAAAAATAGTTTCATTTAATATATATATGCAAATTGTATTGGGAAGGTGCCTGGGGTTGTCGGGTGGCGTCGTGCCATTCGGAAATGATGCTAATCATCCCGCCCCTGTTTTTTGCTTAAGCGGAAATTTCGATTTTTTTTGAAGTTTCAAGGAATTCATGATTTTGCTGTTTTCTTTTTTTCTTTGACTTTTATTTATTTTTATTTCAAAAGAAGTGAGATCTACGAAGTGGGGTATAAATTTTGCTTTTTCAGCATAAAGTCAACATTTAATTACTTATTACGTATTATATTACGTGTCATATATATGTAATATATGACACGTATAAGAAAATATGTTTTTTTAACTTTTTAAATTTTTTAGTTAACACAGCTATTACACAGGTAAATATAATAGGCAAAGGGAACCTTGAACACTCCGTTCTCCACTTTTCGTGATTTAAAACGCTGAATGACGGTCAGTCAACTCCAAATATGTTTTTTTTTCATAGCTTCACGCTTTATCCCGCACATCAGAGTGTGCAGAGGGGAACGCAAGAATCGTAGAAACGTTGTGTTAACCTGCTCGCTGACATTTTGAGGCATTGCGTTAAGTAGTGGTGATCAACGCCGCGCTTTGTCTAGACGTTCGCTAGAGCGAAGGAAATGGAAATGAAAAATTCCATCTTCCCCGAGTAAGAGTCGAACCATAGACTCCACATATCCTATTAAAAAAGCTAGAAACTTAAACAAAAAAGAGGAACAAGAAAATCGAACCCAATAATAGTGCTTACACTCAGACGCTGCTATAAGAAGATGGCTACAAAATCGTGTTAAAACATTTAATTTAAATCTTTTTTATGAACGTCTTCACATTTCTAGACACATAAAAATGAAATTAAGCAAAACACCAATAAACAAGCAACAAATCTCAGATAACTCGTAACTCTACTTTACTATTTGCTATTCACTTTTAATTATGTGCTACTGCACTCTTTATTGCTTAGAATATTAAACACAGCAGTAATCTGGGAGTTGTGATCCCATGTTAACTCTAAAATAAAAGTCTTATAAATATAAACATTTTTCAATGAACAATATACAAAATTCATCTGAAAATTCCTTCTTCTTTTATTTTACAACTTCACGCGAAATGGCAGGGTAGACAGAGAAAACCGTAAGAACCGTGCGAATCTGGTGTTAAGACAGTCTGTTCACTGCTTTCCGCCTTTTTCAAGAAGAAAATGGAAATCGAAAATCCATCATTTCTAAGTGGAAATTGAACTCACAAATCATCTACAGGCAGACGCTACGCGTCTGCGTCACAGCGATAATCGCCCACATAACATATAAAATATATTTTAATATATTAAATATATTATAATATATTTAACATATTAAAATTATTCATAATAACAATCAAAATAAATAACATATACTATGTACTTGCAAAAAAGTAACCTTAGTATGACCTGCCCAGAAAAAGCATATGAAAAAAAACTACAGCCCAAACTTCACACGGCAAAGTGTGGCTAAATCAAAAGCGCGGCGTAATGGAGCCGTCAACGGACGACACCTCGTCATCGGGACGAGGGCGGCTGTTTAAACTTTCCGGACGACTACGTATGGCGAATATTAAATGTGATATTGTTTATATGTCATGCACATATATGAGTGTCAAACATATAAATTACATCATACAATTATCATTTTTAAAAAATATATTATATTTTTTTTTTTAGCTTCACGCATTATCCCGTACAAGGCAGGGTAGGCAGAGGGAACTGCAGGGACCGTGGGAACCTAGTGTTAAGACACTCCGTTGCTTAGCCCCTGGTTTCTCCGTCCCCACTTTCCGCCGTTTTTGAGGCATTGCGTGTCGAGTGGCGGAACTCAACGCCGCGCTTTGCCTTGTTTTACCAGAGCGAAGAAAATGGAAATAGAAATATCCATCTTCTCCGACTGGGGATCGAACCCAGTAACCGTCGCGTTTACAGGCAGACGCTTACGCCTCTGCGCCACGACGGTCCTCAAAAATATATAAATATATTATATATTTTTAGAAAATTTATGTAAGCAGTTTCTAAAAGCGAAATTCAGAAACCAATTAGTTGAAATTTTTAAATTATAGCGGATTAATTGCATATGACTGTTTGTGTATTGAAAAAAATATTTTTTGTAAAACTTTTTATGATCCTAAGTAACTTGTAAGATTTTTTAGTATCCAATTTACAGTTTAGGTTATAGTAAAAATTACGAACACCATATTATAAACATACATAAGGTTTTTTATTTAGTAGACAAAATGAATATGCTACTTTGCTCTATATATTTTTATTGAAAAATTTTGATTATAATTTTTCATACTTTAAATAAACAGATACTACTTTTATAAATAAATTAAATATTTCCCCTAGCGGGATTTAAATGTACCTACTTACCTACCGAAATTACCTACTCGTACCTTTTTATTTAAAGTTGTACGCTTCTGTACTATCTATCGCACGAGAATATTAACTTTACTAAACCAATTGATATTACTCTATTATTTTATTATAAAAAAATGGTGCCGACATAAACATAGATTTATTTAACAATTACAACAATAATTTTATACACAATAAAAATAAAAAAAAAAATAAATCGTCGCAATCTTTACATATCATATTAAAATGAATCCAATACCACTTAGCTGAGCTAAAATCTAAAAGCACTGTACTATATACACTGAATTTCACATAATAGAACCGTCAACGTGTCACATCTCGTCAGTGGTAACAAGGACCACCATTTAAAACTTTACGGACTCACAAACGCCGCAAACACCGAGGGCAGTTTAAATTATTTGAACTAAACACTTCCATTATATTTGACGTATTACTTAATAGAGTAAAGTAGTCATGTATTTTGTTATTTCCGACAATAGACTATTTTTTACAAACTTTAACAAATATGGTATATATGTTAAACTTTATTTACTCTGTCGATTTGAATTTTGGTGATATTAAAAGCATCTAAATTTATTTTATGCAGGTCGAGTGAAAAGGCATGGCGATTAGATGCTACTTAAATTTAAGACAATTGTTTCTTAGTAAAGGTGGCAATGTGTCAAATAACATATTATAGTTTTCACTTTTTTAATACGTACAAGTAAACATACAGACAAATAAATTTATTTATTAAAAATATAAATAGAATTAATAACATATCATCTGTTTCTCTTCCCAACAGCTTCAAACTAGACACTGCATACGTAATGGTGGGGCTCAACGTCGTACTATATAGTTACCAGAGAACAACATTTACACAACAAACCAAGAATAATTACTATTTTGGAAAACTGATTGGAGAATAAACTTTCATTATTGGAAATGGTAAAAGTTCACTCTACAAAATAATAATCGAACCCAAAACTACCCCATACCCAAACGCTGTCATATAAAGCCACGATAATCTCACAAAATAAAAATCATTCATACATTTCCTACATTAAAATAAATATATTATACATAGAAAAAGTATAAAGAATTATAAAGCTCGTATACACATAATATATTTAATATGAGATTGTCTGTTACGAAGACAATCAATTAAATCCATATAGAAAGCTTACCTGTGAGACAAATTACGGCCTGATATTATTACCTCTTTATATAAAAGCTTCTTTATTAATGACAGCCAGTAGGAGATTTATTATCCCGCTTTATTCAATAACCGGGGAAGGTAGTCGAGTCAAAAGCTACAAGACTATTATTTATCGTCAATGAAAATTTTAGGTTCAAGTCGTGATTTAATACTCAAGTGTAAAAATATAATATTTGTATATCTAACATTTTACTGTAGTGGCGCAGAAGCCTAAGCGCCTGCCTTTAAACGCGACGATTTGAGGATTCGATTTCCACTCGGGGAAGATGAATTTTTCTATATCTTGGAAAGTAGGCAAAGCACGGCGTTTAGTTCTACCACTCAACACGCAATGCTCCGAAAAAGGCGGAAAGTGGGGACGGAGAAAGCAGGGACTAAGCAATGGAGTGTCTTAACACTAGGTACATATGGTTCCTGCAGTTCCCTCTGCCTACCCTGCAAGATGCGGGATAAAGCGCAAAGCTAAAAAAAAATCTTTTTATTACTTAATATTCACCTATTCCTAACTTGTTTACTTATTTTCGTATACGTAATTAATCACAGGAAATTTAGAGTTATCTTATATTAATAATAGAGCATATCTATCTGTTTCCTCGAGATCGATTCTTTATCAATTAGTTATGCACCACAGTACTAATAATTCCATAGTACCATCATAGTACAAAAATACGGCTACAGGAATTCCATTAAAAATATCCAAAATTAATCAAACCTAATGTTCCTAGCATATGACGTCGAGGGTGGGGCGTCAAAACGCGAAAGCAATTTAAGTTTAAACAATAGTCGCGGTGCACCCAGCTACAGTGGCTGTCACGCACAGTTGTACAACAAACACTTCTATTGCAATATATAATAGAACTATAATGGCTTGTCGTTTGAGACGGGGACAAATGACACGACGGCGTGTAAGTATCTCAATGTCAACGTTAATACGAGCTACATATGATTTTTCTTGAAGTTGTAGTTCTGTTGTATATTACAATTTATTATATAATATACATTATAAAAACCCCTCATTTTGCAGGGTAGGCAGATGGAACTGCAGGACCATATGAACCTAGTGTTAAGACACTCCGTTACTTACTTCTTGCTTTCTTCGTCCCCTTATTCGAGGCATTGCATGTTGAGTGGCAGAACTCAACGCCGCGATTCGCGTAGTTTCCAGAGCGAAGAAAATGGAAATAGAAAAATCCATCTTCTCCGACTGGGAATCGAACTCAGAAATCGTAGCGTTACAGAAAGACGTTCCGCCTCTTCTCCACGACGGTCCTCATTGTATTCAACTCTTATTCTGAATTAGATATTTTTACCTACAATAAGTATATACACAGTACTAATACTATAAACAAAAAGCTCAGTTTTTCAGTGCACTCAAAAAATCCTCACAAAAAAGCCCATCCTTTTCATATTACCAAATGAACGGCACGTAATCAATGTACCGGCTGGGAAATCAATGAGATGGGCGGGTAATATAAATGTCAAAAATACCAGCCGAAGGCGTGCGAACGCATAACGAACTTCACCATACTCGCACGTAAATACAATGTAGCCAAAATTAAAAATACATATGCAAAACGTTTTATTTCATCCCGTAATACCCGTTGGATATTGAAATATCGTAATTTGAATTGTATGATATTGTCCCCTTTGCCATTTCGATACGTATCTAATATAACAATGGCTTTGTGGTGTTAGACTAAAATCTGTTAATTGATCATGAAATATTTTGGTGTCATGTAAAAATTTGCGTGTCGTATTGTTTTATACAAAAATATCGATGGAAATAATATAAGTATACATTTGTATGATATATTTTTATAAGCGTCGCTTGCAACTTTATTTACATAGGAAAAATATTTTTTAGCTTCACACTTCACTTATATCGAGGTCTGCCAAAGGAGTTCCGCGTCTTACGCCTTTTTGAGATATACGTATTGAGAGGCGGAACTGTACGCTGTGCTTCTCTATATCTATATGCCGGATCTCCCCCGAATGGGAGTTGAACCCACAAACGCGATGGCGTTAGCAGACGATAAATCAATTATTTTGTAACAATTTCATAGTAATAATATTGTAAAATTATAAAACTTTATTTATTTACCGATTAAAATAATATTATGATAGACATTTTTTCATAGACATTTAATTGTTGTTTTAGGTTTTACTAAATTGATAAGCGCCCTAATTAGTAACAGTTTTTAAATGTATCCCCCATATAAAGACAACGAATAGTTGCATTTTAATGTAATTACAGATTGCTAAACTCATCACGTCTAACAGTATCTCGAATATTATCTTTAAAGTGCCTGTTACGACACCTTCACGGGGAGTATAAAACTGAAAAAAAAAATGGAATCTATCGTAGTGAAGATAGAGAATAAGAGAGTAGTGTATTACGGTATATTATTTTGTAATTTCCTCCCATTTACGCATAGATTTTTTCCTTACTCATTTAGCACCGTCGTGGCCAAAAGAAACGGCATCACTCGTATAAACATTTGAACAGTTGAGCGTCGAATATCCGCTCGGCGTTATACGATATTCTCCTTTCCTAACGCAAGCATACATTGCGGTGTTGAGTTCCGCCTATCAATCAATCTGTATATTTATATATAAAAAAAATTAAGCCATTAAAAGAAAATGTTACTTAGATTATTAGAAAATGTTACTAGATTATTTCTATGATTTAACTTTAATCGAATAGGTCAATAACAGAAGACATCCTAAGACACCAGTAATAAAACATTACGTGGGTCATTTATAATATTGATTTCTAAATATATTCTTAGAAATGATTTCATAGAAATCAGAACGCTTCTATTTTGAGGTCTACGTAGCTGTTTATTTATATCACACTTGAGCGATATCAACATCGTATAAAGTGTGTTTATAAATGTTATATAGTGGTTGTACTTAAGAGCTATTCACAAGCTCTAATATTATACCGACTAATTACAAATCATATTCTGAGTGGGATTGGTATCAAAAGTCGTTTTAAGTGGGTACAATTTCCATTGGAAGGAAGAAATATTAACTAGAAGATAAGAAATATTTGTATAAACCTTTAAGCTTTTAAGATAAGGGCTGATAGTTTATACAAATGGTAATGGTATGGTAGGCATCAACAAAAAATAAACGACCTGCCGTCCAGATCTGATAATTTTATTTTTTCTATAATCTATTTATCGATTTGGTGCATATTATAGACAGGAGGCATAGATAAAATAGTTATTGTCCACTGTTCAATTTTGTTCTTATTTGGTGCAGAGTTTCTTATTGTAGTACCTTAAAGATTTTTATTTAAACACAAACAAATTCGTCATGGCACAGAGGCGCAACGTTTGCCTGTAACGCGACGGTTTCTGGGTTCGATCACCAGTTGGAGGAGATAAATTTTTCTATTTCCATTTTCTACGCTCTGGCAAACTAGGCAAAGCGCGGCGTTGAGTTCCGCCACTCAACACGCAATGCCTCGAAAAGAGGCGAAAACGGGGACGGAGAAAGCAGGGACTAAGCAACGGAGTGTCTTAACACTAGGTTCCCACGGTCCCTGCAGTTAAAACATAAAATTGAAAATTTATTAATTATTACTAACGAAAACGTCTATTAAAATGAACGAAATGCAAGTTATAATAAGTATTAATACCGAAAACTTCTGAGAAATAACAAATATTTTGGGCAAAATAGCTATAAAGAGTGTAATCAAACAATTTTTATTATATACTATGTTTATAATATTTAATCAAATATCTTTGACGTAAATATAATTGCTATAAAAATAATAATAATTTGCAAAACTCAACTATACCAGATCAAGCTTAATAATTTTCTAAATTGAACATTATTGTAGGGTGGCAGAGCTAGAATTACATGATTATATTCACACTGCGTGCTACCACCGTAATATAGATTACAGACTACCAGTAATAATATTGCCGAATTAGAATATATTATTACTAGAGTCAGTGATAAATGAGTGAATTTTTCTTTTAACTATAAATTTTGGAAACCTTTGCAGAATTTATAATATTACGTGAAAGCTCATCAATAAGCTTATAATAAATAGATTCATAATATATTTTCTAAGCACTCCTTGAGCTTTTCCCTACAGCATAATAGGAACCCACACGGTGATTCAATGGGACTCTAAGTTGTAACAACAACTAACAAGTAACCCTTTTGTAACAATCAAACTGTAAATAGTGGTTATGTATACAATATCCATCTATTTTAGCGGCGACATAACTATTGCATTATAATTATAAAAAATACTTCTTATATAACCAATATCATTTAACATATCCAACCAATATCATTCAAAAAGACAAATCATATACCTACATATATACATATTTTAAAGGTTTATACAAAACATATATATATATATATATATATATATATATATATATATATATATATATATATATATATATATATATATATATATATATATATATATATATATATATATATATATATATATATATATATATATATATATATATATATATATATATATATATATATATATATATATATATATATATATATATATATATATATATATATATATATATATATATAGCAGGCAGACAAAAGCTACTATAAATCTTATGTAAATCGAGTGCAGGTGTCGTGATTCAGTACTCTAGTACGTAGTCCTCCTTGCTGCTAATGTGTTTACCCTATTATGCCTGGATATCTTACAACCACTTTGACATGAGCTACGCGGTTTTATTTTGTTTCGTAGTTGTATTTGTTTATTTCTATTAATTTTTAAATATTTGACGCAGTAAAATTTAAATATTATGTGGCATTATTATGATATTTTTATATAAATATGTAAATAAAAATTTTTGAACGCAGCTGGATTTACGTAATGATATAAGCTATATAAAGCATATAAGAATTACGACACGTGATGAAGAACGCATGGTTCAGTGGACAAAGAGTTTGCATGGTTTGCAAGAGAGCGCGGGTTCAAATCCTGCTGCGTTCAAATTTTAATATTTGAATTAAATATCATATGGGATTTTCCAGTTGAAATAAAATATGGATAAAACAAATTTAAGAAGAAGAAACAGAAGATTTCTAAATATATCAATCTATCATATCTTTAATTCGGCTAACAACACAAACGAAATATTTACATAAAATTTTATATCTTCCCATATAAATTATAGGTGCCCCAGTATAAATATACACGATGTAGTAAGACAGCGGAGTAGCTATGTGTTCTCTTCGTGATAAAACTGTAGCCGGTCGTTTCCGAGGTGTTTCTCTGTATTTATGTTATGTTATTTACTGTTATGGCGCGTGTTATTTTAGTGACTGTGGTTTTTCCTAAAGTTGTTATTTTATTTAACATTTATATGACTGAAAAAATATAAAAATAATATATAAATAACTATTGTAGTCGTATGGTAATGGACTTATTTTGATCCATTTGGAATTTATATGTACATGATAGTACATACATATGTACACACATAGCTTCATGCTTTAATCCTAGCTTGGTAGTCAGATCGAACAGAGCACCAAACGCTGCGGTACCTGCATCTCTTTCGCCTCGTCCACTGTCATTAGCCTTTTCATACATGCTCTCCCGGGAGTTCTCACGCTTTTTATGTGACTTTCGTCCAGTATCTTCGATACTGTGTTTTTGAAAGTCAACCGAGGTCTCCCCTTACCTCTCGTACTATTGCTTCATATATCTTTTTTAGCAATCTTTCATCACTCAATCTTTCGACGCGCCCAAACCACCTGTACATGATAGGAACAATCATAGTAGTAGAAACTTTGTAAATCACAAAGAACTTTACTTTATCAATCTTAATCAACGAAATGTTCGGAAGACAGAAATACGCAAAATAACAATATGTTTCAAAATAAATATTTAGGGTAATTTACATTGCATATAAACTCTGGTCTACTGATACACCTTCACATGTGTACAGTTCATTAGAGGTATTGAATGTTACGCGCACCGAATGCAAAGTACCGAGTTTCTAGTTATGCTTATTTTATAGTTTAGTTATTTAGTCGTTGTAGTTTATTCTGTCATCGTGGTTAGCTGTAAAGCTGTTAGTTCGTGTGGTCAGTAGTTCTTTACATTTCAATTTACCTAGGTGAAGCTCACTCTTGTCTTCATCCTATCAAAAACTACTCACGATATCTAACAATACTAACCCTAGTTTTAAGTCCAAAACGTCTTTAGTACTTAAACAATACCGGGTCGTCGACGTATGTATACACGACAAAATAAATTTAACATATGATATACATTTTAATACTCCTCAACCTTAAATATCAAAACAACAAACAGCGCTACTCGAAACTTGAGAAACAACTAAGAAACGCACAAATACTGACATTACAAGTAACACCAAGTAGAAGTATGCAAGGAAAATTCACAGCAGGCGTGCTCTGGAACCAATTGACCGGCGACTGAAACCGGACAGAGGCTAGTGGAATAAAAGCGAAAATGTTGAACAGGAATATTGGTGACACGACACGTTCAGAATGTTAGCCGGCGAATATAGTTTTACGATTTTCGCCGCCAGAGCAGAGTGGGTATAAAAACTTTTTATGCTTTCAGACAAAAATAAAATATACCGAGAGAAATGGAGGAATCTTGTTACAAGTCTTATTTAATTCGATTTTATGTCAAAAAGGAGACCGACGCCACATAAACTTGCAAACTACTTTAAGTATTTCGGGTCACGTGAGTAAATCGCCGAAATTGAATATAACATTCATATCTTACCCTCGGTCATACGCTATTGATGGTTTAACTTGATATTTTAATAGATTAAAACGACAAATAAAAAAATCGAATATGAAATAAATTATAAAAAAAACTCCTTTACTTTTAAAATTTACGATGAAATAATTGAAAGTATTTTAATTATATTTGTACGCAATAAAAACTTTGTTCCTGAAAATTGCGAGGATGGTGAATTATGAAGTTTGTGAAACTTATAGTTCATGCGCAAAATGTCAATATTTTTCAATAAATCAGTTACATAAGATTAAAACAATAAATAAAGTTTTACACACATTAATATTAAATTCTGTAAGGAGTGACATACACGTTACCATGGCAACGCGCATGTCTCACGTCAACAAGCCCGTTAGTATTGATAAACACGCAAACAAAAGAACAGAGTGTCTTGTCACTAGGTTTTTCATTAAAAAACTTGAACTGTGATAATAACTTCAGTGGTACAATTTATATAAATTTTATTGAAACTTAAATCTAACTAATCTCTCTGATGCAAAGCTATATGTATAGACAATGGCCGTTCTCCTATACTACGTAAAATGTTCTATTTGAGAACAAAGCGTACGCTACATGAGTATAAATTCAATTCTCTATACAAATGTCGTTTTATGAAAATACCTTCATATTCACTAGAATCATTTCACATATTGTTAGTGTTTTCAATGCAACGCGATTTTTCCCTATTTTTAAGGCATATTTTTTGACAAAATCGATATGGTTATGTTTCAAATTGTAATTATAAGTTTATGAATATCAATATTATGTACTATATTTAAAAAACAAACGAAATATATATTTGTATATTATATTAATAAATATATTTATATTTAATATGTATTATATACTATATACATTCATATATCCAAATTCATTCATGCAAACATATATACACAGTCCGTCCCGTCTGTAAACGACCTTAAAGTTGCTCATTCACCTATAAGCGTACGTAGCACGGGACAAATTATTAATTTTATTCACTTTGGCAAGCTTCAAGGTATTGAACTTGTATTAGCCAAAGAAAACCAACTTTGTATTAAAATAGGAGACGTTAATTGTCGACCTGTATAATTGATAAAAGGACTAATGGTTATGCGCAAGTTCGATAAATAAAAATAATGGTAATTTACAAAGGCTTGTGAGGCAATGTTGTAAAAAAGTCGTTTCCTACTCCTATAAGAAATCACATATTTAATATAATAAATATAATTTTTTTTGTATACAAATAAAAACGTAATTATTTAATCAAATTTGTTTAATGTAGACTATTGTAGACTATGGTTCCTGCAGTTCCCTCTGCCTACCCTGCAATATGCGGGAGAAAAGCGTGAAGCTAGACTATTGTCACGCAGAGGCGAAGCGTCTGCCTGTATACGCGACGGTTTTTGATTTGTGCGTTTGGAAATGGTTTCCTCATTTCCATTTTCTCCACTCTGACAACTAGGCAAACGTTGCATTGAATGAGTGAGTTCCACCACACACTACCTCGAAAAGGTAGAAAACATGAAACGGAATATCCTAACACTAGGTTCTCACAGTTCCTGCTGTTCCCTCTGCCTACCCTCCTACGAGCGGGATAAATCGTGATGCAAAAAATTAAAAAAACGTAATTAATCTACCATCAGTTATTGACTACAACCCGTACTATACGCAATAACCCATCTGTACTACATTACAATGGGAGTACCATTCACAAAGCGTACATAACGAGGCCGCGCCGGATGCGGGACGGTGGCGACGGCGACGGCACACCGGCGATATTTCCGCCGACATGTTGTCGTGTCAAGCTTTGACTTCACTATCCATTAGTGTATAGCAAGATGCTCATTTATTCCTTAGAAGGCATTTGAAAGAAAATAACTCTTAAAGTTTGCTATATACAAAAGACAAATATTATAAGAATTTCAATATAGATCGATATATCGTATATTGATCGATATATAGTATATTATTGAGCTTGATACTGGAGCGCTTGACGATGTTCAAGAAATGTACGTTCGAGTCTTGCTATGCTTAAATTTTAGTACAATTTCAAATATATTTTTCTTGAAGTAGTGTTGAATAAACTTAAAATGTGTTTTTTAAGTTTTTTTTATAGCTTCACGCTTTATCCCGCACATGGCAGGGTAGGCAGAGGGAATAATACTTACCATCAGGTGACCCGACCGCTCGTTTGCCTTGTCCTTCCCATAAGAAAAAAAAAAAAAAAAGAATAGGTAGGAATCATATAAACCTAGTGTAAAGATATTCCCTTGCATAGTCCCTGCTTTCTCCGCCCTCGCTTTCCGCCATTTTCGAGGCATTGCGTGTTGAGTGGCGGAACTCAACGCCGTGCTTTGCCTAGTTTCCAAAGCGAAGAAAATGGAAATAGAAAAATCCATCTTCCCCGAGTGGGGATCGAACCCACAAACTGTCGCGTTTACAGGCAGACGCTTACACGTATGCGCCACGACGGTCCTTTTTCTGTTATTAAGAAAAATGCTCGTACGTGATATTCTAATTTAGTTTTTAAATATGTATATTAAAAAATCTCTTATATGAAATGTGTTAAATAATTATACAACAGAAATACGTAAAAAATATAGGATTAAAAGATAACACGCAACTCATACTGCGTATATGAAGATGAATCGACATAAGTGATCGATTGCGGCTATTCACAGGATAATTGATAGCAATAATCATTATATATATATATATATATATATATATATATATATATATATATATATATATATATATATATATATATATATATATATATATATATATATATATATATATATATATATATATATATATATATATATATATATATATATATATATATATATATATATATATACACATATTTTAAGTGTATTCGGACAAAGATTCTATGTAATTGCAGTAAATGACATAAATCACAATATTTTGATAATTACACCATCTGTACACTACCAATAAGGAACGTCGAACGAACTGACAAGCAACCGCTACATTTGACATGATTTCGTAGCAATTACTGTCTTTGTCATCTAGCTCTACCCACTTTTACAAGAGATTACCTATGTAACTATATCTTTATTACTAGTGTTTAAACGAATTAGGTATTCGTTAATATAAAAAAAAATGAAATATTGAAGACCGTCGAAACCATCTCAATCAACATCAACTCTTAACAATTATGAATTTTCATACAAAATATATGCATGAGATACAAACAAGAGGGAAGTTCATATAAAATTTCCCTTATAGTAATATGTTTCTTGAAACAATATCCAACGAAAACACATAATGTGTTTTGTTTTGCTATCATCAACGGCTAAAAGAAGTGAATCGTAAGGTACCTTACAATTTAAACTATCTATAAAATATATGGATAAATTATTATTATACTACCTGCTTAATTATATATGTATATATAAAATAAAATTGTAACCAATCGTATAATTAAAATTATTGAGAAAAGCTTTTATAGTTGAGCTTATCTAATTCAGTAACCGCCACCAATTACCACCTGGCTTCCCCAAATCGAAGCATCCAGTAATCCATTGAAATATTGTCGAAAACTATAGTCAAAAACTGAATGTTGTTACTTCAATTAGGTCATTATAAGCTTAAAAATCACAAAATTATATTGTGTCGTCACTAGTGTAGTAATGTATTAACGTCATGTGAAACTTGCATTGACAGCTATTAGAAGTTGTTTGTTGTGTTAGTGTTTTATTTTCATAGCTTCACGCTTTATCCCGCACACAGCAGGGTAGGCAGAGGGAACTGCAGGATCCGTGGGAACCTAGTGTTAAGACACTCTATTTTCCGCTTTCCGTCTTTATTCTAGGTGTTGAGTGGCGTAACTCAACGCTGAATTTCTAATTATTTTTTTAAATTCTCTAACATATTTATAATATACCGAGATCCTTCTTAAATTTGATATCAGTAAATATATAAATAAAAACGAAGTTGCAATAAAATTGATTCGATTAGGAGATATAGGGTAAAAACATACATATATATTATAAACAACTATAGTAAAAGTATATGTATATATATACATAAATTATAAATTCATAATCAGTTACTAAGGACCAGTCGAGTAATTAAGCAAACGAAACAGTGGTCCATTAGGATTACTATGACAAGATTGATTATAACGGGACCCAAATACAGCAAACTCTTGTTTGATTGATTAGTGTAATTTTAAAACGATATATTAAAGCTATTGTATGACGGCTCAAAATAAATTTCAATATACTAATAATGTTTGTTATTAATTAACTGTATGTATACTAAAAAGCTTTTTCTAATATATTATACGCTACAATTGAATTTCGAATATGGCAAAGTTTCTACTTACAAGGACCTAGATCTATTTCCGCTCTATAATTCAATCCAACCGCCGTGGCGCAGAAGCGTAGCGGTCTACCTGTAAACGCGACAGTTTGTAGGTTCGATACCCGCTCGGGAAAGATGGAGTTTTCTATTTCCATTTTCTTCGCTTTAGAAACTAGGCAAAGCGCGGCGTTAATTCCGCCAAACTCAACACGCAACGCTCAACACGAAAAAGGCGAAAAGCAGGGACGGAGAAAACAGGGATTAAGCAACGTAGTGTATTAACACTAGGTTCCTAAATATAAAAAATAAAAAAGGAAAAAAAACTATTTTGATAGCAGAATTCACACTCAATTATATTTAAAAAAAAACTGTTTAAATTCTATAATTTTATCAAAATAAATGTTTCATACATCATCGAAGCCGAATTTGTCATTTTCATTGCTCATTTCAAAACATTATTTACTAGCGAAGACATTTACATGTTCCAAGATTTGTACGTAGCATGTATTTCTTGAGTTTTTCCAAGGATACGTATAGCTCCACTCAGTTTTATATATATATATATATATATATATATATATATATATATATATATATATATATATATATATATATATATATATATATATATATATATATATATATATATATATATATATATATATATATATATATATAATAAATATATATGACAGGATGTATATGTATACGAGAGTAGTTATAATTTATCCAAAGATAATGCTAAGGTTTTTGTCACGCAGAAATTTCAGAATTGAGTCTATAATGAAACAAAATAAATTTATATCCTTTCTTGTTCTAGCCTTAAAAAGCAGCGTTAAGTTACAAAACTTAAAGGCAATATCTCTGGTAAAAAGCGGAGACTGGAGTGTGATGACACTAGGTCCTTTCAATATCGATCTGCTATTAAAAAAAATAAAGCGTGAATTCTAAAAAAACATTCGTATAATTTCTATTTATATGGCACTTCAATACTCAATATTATACAGAATACCATAACATATACTATATCCATGCATAAGTTAATATGCATACATGCACACATACTTGTGTCAGATGCAAATGCAATAAACTATTTTTATGCGAGTGTTTTTGCCCAACTGGTTCAGTTTATTTCCGTTAGAAGACATTGACACGAATACATTTTGAGCGCTGACGTCAGTACTGTATGTATTGTATTTACAAATATTGCGACGATTGCGGTGAATCGACGAATAAAATATATAAATGTATATGTACATATATATGTATATACTTTTATAAAGTTTTTTTAAATTACTATGAAATGCCTTTTTTCTATTTTAGTTTTTTCCTATCACTGCTGGACGTATGCATACATATACATATACATATACATATACATATACATATACATATACATATACATATACATATACATATACATATACATATACATATACATATACATATACATATACATATACATATACATATACATATACATATACATATACATATACATATACATATACATATACATATACATATACATATACATATACATATACATATACATATACATATACATATACATATACATATACATATACATATACATATACATATACATATACATATACATATACATATACATATACATATACATATACATATACATTGTAGAGGAGTAACGGAACGCAACCGCGGGCCGCTGTGATTGGCCGTTTCATCGCAGGACACCACGCAGCGACTATTATAAAACGGAACGAAATTTGAACGAGCTCCTTCTTTTTCAATTACCAGCCGTTTTTGTGTCTGCTACGACATAACTGTTCCTCCGAGCCGAATTATTCGAAAAACGCTAAAATCACGCAAAATTATACGCTAAAATCGAGGAATATACGGAATCATCTGTCCAGTACAACGAAAAGTGCAAGAAAATCGCCAATTAGTATCCTTTTCAATCCTTTTTTCCACTACAGTTCCCGTTTTGAATCAACTTCAACGTTATTCACGTAAGTACTCCGCCTTTTTAAATTCTATCGAAATGAGTACTGAACAGCCACCAAGGCCTAAATCACCTAGAATCACATTAACTGACGATGAAAGCACTAATAAATTAATAAAAGATCTCGTAAAGAAACGAGCAATCATCAAAGGTCGGTTAACGAGATTTTCAAATTACGTTAACGGTTTTAAGTGCAACGAAATTTTACCAAATCAAACTAGAATTGACTTAAAATTAAGGATGCAAGGTGCCGCTAGTATTTTTGCCGAGTTTTGTGATCTTCAAACTAAAATTGAAGAGTCCGTTTTAGATTCAGATTTAGATGAACAATTAGAACAACGCGACAGGTTTGAAGATTGCTACTACGGTACACTGTCTCAAGCTGAATGTACGCTTAGTAGGGGTGAGTTATTTAACGCAAGTTCTAAAAGTGAATCAATAAAATTGCCTACAATATCAGTTCCTACCTTTGACGGTTCATGTGAGCGTTGGTTAGAGTTCAGAGACACCTATTTGTCACTAGTACATAATTCACAAAATATAACTAGTATTCAGAAATTCCACTATCTGAAATCCTCGTTAAAGGGCAGCGCAGCACTAGTTATAGATTCATTAGAATTTTCAGCTAAGAATTATGAAGTTGCATGGGAGTTGATACTAAATAGGTACAATAATAACAGGTTGCTCATTCACAGCCATGTAAAAGCACTATTTTCCATTCGTCCGTTAAATAAGGAGTCACCAGAATTATTAAGAACATTAATCGATACAATTTTAAGAAATTTACGCGCATTAAAATTACTAGGTGAGCCAGTCGATAGCTGGGACACTTTAATTATTTATATAGTTGTTTCAAAATTAGATAAAACTTCAGAACGCGAATGGGAACAATATCGAAACACAATTATTAATAAATCTAATGACACCTCATCACGCTTGAAACTCGATGTTTTATTGAATTTCCTAAGAGACTGGGCAGATATGCTGGAAACATTGCAGGCATCACACAATAATATTCGATCTAACGACAACATACACAATAAAAAACAATACTTACAACCACACACTTCTTCTAAATTGCACTGCAACGTTTCTAGCTATAACACTAAGCAACACAACGCGAATAAATCTTGTTTACTATGCAAGTCGAATCATTCACTTTATGCATGTCACAAATTTCTTGAATTTAACTCGCAAGAAAGGTTAAAATTTATACACAGTAACAAGTTATGCGAAAATTGTTTCCGTACGGGTCATATAGCGAAAGATTGTCGATTCGGAACCTGTAGGAAGTGTGATAAGAAGCACAATACATTACTACATATAGATAGCGAAGGCGACCGCGAGCTCATACCGCACAGACCGCTACGCGACAATAAGGAACCGGTTTCCATAACGCTGGCAGCCGCCCGTGCAGCTATCCCACCTCATTATACGCAACTTAATTCGACGCACACAGAGACACTACGCATGCAATATACATGCACACAGCGGGTTTTGTTATCAACGGCGTTAGTAGAAGTTATAGATAAACATAATAAGTATCACTTAGCTCGCGCTCTTTTGGATTCCGGGAGCGAATTATGTTTAATTACACAATCTTTATGCAATTCACTAGATAATCCAATGATACAGTCCACACAAGAAATTCGAGGGGTAGGAAATACGATAACACAAGCTACAATGACTTGTGATATCGAAATAAAATCGCGCATTAATTCCTACACTACACGTTTACGATGCATAGTTCTACCGCAAATCACGTCTACGTTAGCCGCTATACCTAAACGGGAAGTTTCGCAACTTAAACTTCCAGATAATATTCAGTTAGCGGATCCATACTTTTATCAGGGAGAAAGTATAGATATTTTAATAGGCGCAGACAAGTTCTGGGATTTACTAGGTCAAGGTAAAATGCGTTTACCTAATGGTCCCTTTCTACAAAATACACGACTAGGCTGGGTCATTTCGGGTCCCGTGCATACGACTACGCGCAGCGCGGGCCACGTAAAGTGTAATTTTACGCAAGCTATTAATGACCAATTACGCAAGTTTTGGGAGCTAGAGGAGCTTAAGTTATGTAAGACGCGTTCAGAGGAGGAGAGGGCATGCGAAGATCATTTTGTCAACACAACTACACGCAATAGTGATGGAAGGTTTTGCGTTAACATTCCCTTTAAATCCTCACTACATAACTTAGGTGAAACGTATCCTCAAGCTTTAAATCGATTTCTTTCTTTAGAAAAACGCTTACTACGTGTTTCGGAGTATAGACATTTGTACAGCGAATTTATACACGAATACGAACAACTAGGGCATATGACGCGCATCGATGGCATACCATCGAAACCCTACTGTTTTTTACCACATCACGGTGTGTTTCGCGAACATAGCACCACTACTAAGCTACGGGTGGTGTTTGATGCCAGCGCCACTTCATCTACTGGCATATCACTAAACGATCTTCAACGCATAGGGCCTCCCATACAAGGGGACCTTATCTCTATTTTATTACGTATGCGACAACATAAATACATTGCATGTGCCGATATCGAGAAAATGTATCGACAATGTTTAGTATCAGAAGATCAGCGCAATTTACAACTCATTCTATGGCGCGATCATACGACGGAACCCTTAGGTATTTATCGTCTCAACACAGTGGTGTACGGAACCGCGTCCGCTCCATTTCTCGCAGTAAGATGTCTAAGGGAACTAGGATTAACTTGTGACGATTCGAATATCAAGCGAGTTATTAACGAGGATTTTTTCGTCGATGACGTCATTACGGGTTCAGACGATAAAGACGAATTAATAAAATTGTGTCAAAATTTATATAAAGTTTTACAATCAGGATGTTTTTCTTTACGCAAATGGAATTTTAATTTTGAATGTAATAGCTCGATGCTTAAAAGTATAAAACAATTAAATCTTGACGAAAAGGGCACTTTTAAGACTTTAGGTATCGAATGGGATAATTCTACAGATATATTTACATATAATATGAATATTAAAAGCAACATAAAACCATCTAAGCGCAGTATCTTGTCTCATATTTCGCAAATATTCGATCCCTTAGGTTTATTAAGTCCAGTAATTATAATCGCTAAGATTTTACTTCAAAAATTATGGCTTTTAAAATCCGATTGGGACGATGAGCTGCCGCGTGACATGCTAGATGAATGGAACCGGTTTATCGGTAGTTTTACAGCGCTAAACAACATTCGCATACCGCGGCACGTCATCGTGCCTAATAATTCATTTAATATTGAATTACATATTTTTACGGACGGCTCGCAAGTTGCGTACGGCGCGTGCGCATATGTTCGGTGCATTTCCAATACTAAAGAAATAACTGTGAGATTATTATTTGCTAAATCAAAGGTCGCTCCTATTAAACCTATCACTATACCTAGGATCGAGTTATGTGGTGCGTTATTAGGCGCACGACTATATCAAAAAATACGGGAGTCACTACAGTGTCAATTTAATCACATCGTTTTTTGGACTGACTCGACAATAGTTTTAGGATGGTTGCGAGCGCCTACTAACGCATTACAAACTTTTGTGCAAAATAGGATAGCGGAAATACACGAACTCACAGCAAATATTCCGTGGCGGCATGTCAGTGGGAAACAAAACCCAGCTGACATGGCATCACGAGGGGTTAATTTAAATAACCTTGCCACTGCTACGATGTGGTGGTAAGGGCCCCCATTTTTACACGAATTTGATTTCGTTTGCAGTACCACAACTTTTGATTCGCATATTATACCAGTGGACTTGCCCGACATCAAATCGAAGGCTGTACTCACATGTGTCGAGAAACAGGAATTATTCCCTTTTTCAAGATTTTCTCAATACAATCGATTAAAGCGAACCTTTGCATACATACAACGTTTCATTCATAACACGAGAAATTACGAAATAAATAGACGGACAGGCGCTTTAAGTTCAGTTGAATTGAGAAACGCAGAGTTAGGTTTAGCAAAATTATCACAACTAGAATCGTTCGAAAACGAATATCATTTAATTAATAAAAATAAAACACAAACTTTAAAATCATCGCTATTAAAATTAAATTTATTTATTGATAAAAATGATAACCTAATACGCGTAGGTGGAAGAATTTCGAATTCTGATCAATTGGAATATAGTAAAAAGCACCCTATTTTGCTTAGCTCGAAACATCGATTTTCAACACTATTATTTGCACATGAGCACAAGCGTCTCTTCCATGCAGCTCCTCAACTACTTCTTTATGAAATTAGACAACAGTGGTGGCCTGTTGGGGGGAGAAATCTTGCTCGTTGTATTGTTCATGAATGTGTGCTTTGTAAACGCTTAAAAGGTGATACACTACATCCTATTATGGGAAACTTACCCAAGGAACGCGTGACACCTACCTACCCTTTTTTTATTCTGTGGGGTTGACTATGCCGGACCGATGCTCACATTAACACGGAAAGGTAGGGGTGCAAAAACCGTAAAATCATACGTTTGTTTATTTGTATGCTTTATCACGCGGGCAGTTCACTTGGAACTTGTGAGTGACTTAACCTCGGAAGCATATATTCTAGCTCTTAAGAGATTTATCTCACGACGCGGTAAACCACAGGAGATCTTCTCCGATAATGGTAAAAATTTCGTTGGCACTATGAACGAATTTTCTAAGTTCATCATGAGATGCTCTGATGACATAACTGAATACGCAACAAGTCAAAGCATTAAATTTAAATTTATTCCTGCTTATAGTCCTCATTTCGGTGGAATTTGGGAGGCAGGAATACGATCCTGTAAATTTCATCTTTCGCGCGTTGTCGGTAACGCTCACCTAACCTTCGAAGAATTCACTACTGTCCTTGTACAAATAGAATCCATCCTTAACTCACGTCCTCTCTCACCTAGTTCATCCCATCCGCAAGACTTTCTTCCACTGACTCCTGCCCATCTTCTAATTGGTCGATCGCTCACTGCACCAGACTACGAGGACATGAGAGACAACACTAGCAGTCTACTCAGCCGATATCAGCGAGTAGAACAGATACGCCATCACTTCTGGGAAAGATGGACGAAAGAATACATCTCCGAATTGCAAACCAGATGTAAATGGATGAAAGGACTCGATACTCTACAGCCAGATATGTTAGTGGTCATCAAGGACGACAACCTTCCTCCACTAAAATGGCATCTTGGGCGCATCGTCAACACCGTGCCAGGAAAGGACGGCATATCCCGAGTTGCCGACATCCGTACATCATCAGGCATCGTCCGGCGTGCATTCTCTAAGATCTGTCCATTGCTCTGCGCCGACGACGTCAAGCACGAAGAGATGACTTTGGAACCAGGTGCTTCCAAGGCCGGGGGCATGTAGAGGAGTAACGGAACGCAACCGCGGGCCGCTGTGATTGGCCGTTTCATCGCAGGACACCACGCAGCGACTATTATAAAACGGAACGAAATTTGAACGAGCTCCTTCTTTTTCAATTACCAGCCGTTTTTGTGTCTGCTACGACATACATATACATATCCATTTACATATTATAAAACTCAAACTATAATAATCCAATCTAACCACAACACAAAAACACATTAAAACACTGCCAGCGTTTATATTACAAATACTCCTATAAAAATTACGAAAACATCCTCAAAAAACACAACATTGTACGTTAAAATTTCGCAACGGATGTGAAATTCCGAAAAGAGATATGCATTTTGACGTGAGCCGGGCCAATGCTCTGTTTATTTCATCTCGGGAAGGATTAGGCTTCGCGTCGAGCAACAGGTGAACCCCCTAACAACCCCCCCCCCTCCCCCCAGGTTGAGTCTACAAATGACGAAACGGATAGAAGAAACTAGTGTACATAATAATAACAACATAGATAGATTTAGTTTAGTTTAGTTTTAGTTTAAATCATCACATTGTTTTTAGTTTGTTAAGAATTTTAAAAACCATAAAAATTAAAATTAAAATTTATTATTTTTTTATTATTTCTTTATAATATAAAAAATATAGCATATATATTTTATATATTATTGACATTACAACTATATATGTTAAAATAATTGGTTTCAGATGTTTTTTGGTAATAGCTTTATTTATATACATAAATTACAGTGAAATTAGTATCAAGAAGCCTATTTTTTACTTATATAACAAAAAGAAACGCATACACATATATTATATAATAATACAGTACACCATAATTTATTCAATGCATCAGTGCGTAAACCAACACGCGTATAGCCCACCCCTAGTCGGTTGCGCTTTCGCTAATTAGCCCTCTATATCAATGGCTTATATCTCTATATCAATGGAACGAGACGTATTGGGCTGTCTGAAAGAACTACCCTACGTACAAAATAAATCTGACACGAGTCCATATCATGTTATCATAACTGAAGCATGATCTTCTATGACAACATGCTGTTTTATTAGTATGAAATAATTTAATGTATTATTAAAATTTTCTCATAATATGTTAAAATCTGTTATAAGCAAAGAGTATTTGTGCTTAGATTTAAATATATAAAATATTTAAAGTTGTCTATTACTAAAAACAGTATATTACTAATATTTTCCATAAAAAATCCCTTGTAAATGAAGGATTGAATCGAAATTAATAAAATGAAATATTCTAATGTTACCTACATTTTATGTTAAAAAGTGCAGCTTCGACTAATAGAATTGATTATTTTTTAACAAGTATTATTTTTTTTTCAAAATTAATGTTATTTTATATATCTTAATATATTAAGAACCATTTAAAATACACAATATGTGCGCTGAAATTTTAATAAACATAAAACTTTAAACTTTTTTTTTAGCTTCACGCTTTATACCGCAGGCAGGGTACGCAGAGGGAACTGCAGGAACCGTGGGAACCTAGTGTTCCACTTCGTTGCTTAGTCCCTGCTTTTCTACGTCCCCGCTTTCCGCCTTTTTCGGAGCATTGTGTGTTGAGTGAAAAAAGTAACAACCAAATGGTTGTCGCTAAAACACACAACTATTACAACATAAACTCTCCCATTTTAATTAAAATAGAAAATCCAAAGAGATTCCCATCTAAGTATATTATAATATTGATCGTAGAAATTCAATGGGCATCCCGTTTGAGCGAACGAGACACATTGTGAGCTTTGGAAGGCCAAAACTTCAGTGTACGTCTGACCCTCACTAACTTTGTAATGAAAATAATTCTGCAATATTTCAATGCGGTACATTTAAACAGGTTTCCGTCAGTAAACCTATTCAGTTGTATATAATTAATTGTAAGGTATGTTTATAATACATTCAATATACGTCGTAAAATTATTAAGTGTTTGGCCATTGTAAAGATGATCTAGGTTCAATTTATATTGTAGATAAAAGGAGATGATAAGAGGTTCGATATAGACTTAGAGACTATATTCCAATAATCCCAATGATTGTTCAGTAAAAATTTAAGTAAAACAAAACGAGAATAATAATCCATGAGTCACGGTTTCAAATCCCGCTAGGTTTAAATTTTTATATTTTCCTTAAATATTTTTCCATCTTTGGTGTTGGTTAATATTTAAAAAATTATAAATATATTTCACAAAAATAGCAAATGTTAGTATTAATTTCACTTGACAAATGCATGCTCTTTGTAATAATTTTGGATATTTGGGGGGGATATTTGTAAAATCTCCCTACAAAACAACAACGTAATAAGTTGTAAAACGCATACAAGAATTCTGACGTCCCGTGGTGAAGAACTAATGGCTTAGACGTAATGTAGCAAAGCGTATAGCGCAATGTGACGTAAAGCTTGGACATTGTCTAAGAGCGATCTAATTTTTAAGTTTCTTTGGCCATTTTTCTATCATTCGTGTCGCGATTAACACTTTAAAAATATATAATAATAATATCATAAATTTATTCTCAGAATTTTCGATTGCTATTAATTAATATTCCTTTACGCCGGTTTTGAACCCGTCACCATACTTTTCAACAGGTACAGTTGATTTAAAACGTTAACTTCCACAATAGCGAGGTTCACTTAAATAATTAAAATAGAAACACGTATATATCTGTGTTCAGAACCCTCGTCAAGTTAGCCATTTCATGTATTTAATTGTTTTTCCTTTCACACGCACCGCTGGTTAAGCTTGACTCGTATAAAATTAGGGGTTGGTACGAAAGGGTGATTATTCAAATTGATGATATATTTTATAATCGCCCTTCAAAAATTCCTATAGTGAATTACTAGACTTGGCTTTTTAGAGATTGGCTTTTCAATTTATTTGATTTTTTATAACAAAGCTATTTGTAAATATTTTGAATAATTTAAAATATTATACTGGTTGTTTATTGCTAAATCTTGATTAATTTTATTTCATAAGGGATGTTATATTTAGTTTAGTATGTTATGTATCGCAATTAAAACATATCAAACCAAAAAACGTTAGCATAATATGTAATATCTCGAATGGTTATAAGCGAAATGGTACGAAGTGTTTTAATACTAGGTTTTCCCTGTCTTCCTCACATGCTGCTATCCAGATATAAAAGGGAAATAGCTGTATCCGAAGCAATATAAAAAAATATACATATTAAGCTGCGCAACAACCGTGCGTTTCGAAAGCTACATAACAATTTTGGCAAGTTAATTTTTTATGTTGATAATGTCACACTGCAAAAAATTATAATAAAATAAATAAAATAATAATCCAGATAATATAATATAGGTAATAAATTACTTGGCATGAGACAGTTAAAACTATGCCAATTGATGTTATCGAAAATTACACATTGAAATATCAGTCTAAAAATATTTCTCAGACTTTTATTAACACCTGGTGCGACGATTATTTCATAAATATTCCTATTTCTTTATACTGGAAATTTTGCAAATGTATGGAAAGAGAAGATTGCTTACATTTTAGCTTCACGCTTTATCCCGCACGTGGCAGGTTAGGCAGAGGGAACTGCAGGAACCATACGAACCTAGTGTTAAGACACTCCGTTACTTAGTCCCTGCTTACTCCGTCCCCGCTTTCCGCCGTTTTCGAGGCATTGCGTGTTGACTGGCGGAACTCAATGCCGCGCTTTTTCCTTAGTTGCCAGAGCGAAGAAAATGAAAATAGAAAAATTCATCTTCTCCGACTGGGGATCGAACCCAGAAACCGTCGCGTTAGTCGCGATACAGCCAGACGTTGCGCCTCTGCGCCACGACGGTCCTCAATCAACACAATCTAGATAAATAATTATAGATTGTTTAAAATTTTATTATTATCTTACATAATTAAATAGCAAATGAAAAATCTCTTTATACACTGCAATTAAAACATACAATGTATAAAATCAAATTTCACAGCTTGTAATTTTACAAAGTTGCAAGCTGTATGGTCTCGTCTATAAAATATTTCTGTTTCGATCGTTAAATAAACAAACTTATGTAAGCGGAAACGATAGTTGCTCGCGATAAATCGTAAAATTCATCACTTTCATATATTATACAAAAATAAACTAAATCAAAGTGTGTTTGAAAATTTGTTAACAAATCTTAATCTTTTAAGTGGTTTTTTTATTAATAATGATAATATACTTATTATTTATTTATGTTTTTTTATATATTTTTATTATTATTAATAATACCAATTGTCATAGCAAGCTTCAAACTTACATAAAAAATGTTGATCGAAATTAGTCAGTAAGTGGTAGTGAGTTCACCTACTGAAGTCTCTACGGCGATCCTTGTATATGTGAGTTAAACCAAGAAGCACGTAGTTAATTTTGTTAACTTCATCTATTTCATTTTTTACATACAACAAAGCTTGTGTCCACGATTAAATAATAATATTTTAAAAGTTTATTTTAAGCCATTGTGGTATAGTTCCGTCTGAAGCAAAGCAATGGGTTGATATCCAAAAGTGGAATTATAAAATTTTAGACTGAAAGAAAGATTAGCGTCGAGAATTTTTGGACAGGAAATGGAATTTTAGTACCAACAAAATTTTTTTTCCTGCATAAAGTATAAAAGGCAATCTAAGTACAAAGTATGTTTAAACTATTAACAAATATAACATAATAAAATATTTACACTGATAATAGAAGTACTCATTCAACCTGCTAACTAGATCATCTAGATTTCATTATAAATCCCCTAGTTCTTGACTCCTAAACTACTATACCTAGATATAAAGTGTTGATAAGTGCACATGTACTGGATAATGGGCTTAAATTATCTGAATCGTCTTTGAATTATCGGTCGAGTGCACGCAATTATACTGCGATGTATTATCACTGTTCGGGCGTTTAGCGTCGATTAGAATATGAATAAATCATTGACTATTGCAAGCGATCGGACGTAAATAGCTTTGGTTGTAATGTATGATAAGTATCACATGGGTCAGCTGGTTGTTAGGCATTAGAGCGATGGTAGGTTCAAATTCGATTTTAGATAATTTTTCATTTCAAGCAAAATTATTTTTTTGGCTGTTATAAAATTAGAAGCGAAAGAACCTCGGCGAGTTATTTTTATTTATGTAATGTAATGAATAACTATTTCTGATTTTATTGCATATTTGTATGTGTGACCTCAGTTACCTTATTGGATGTAATAGAGAGTAGAAAAAGTCATTGGACGAAGAGAAAGAGGTATATAAATATATATATATATATATATATATATATATATATATATATATATATATATATATATATATATATATATATATATATATATATATATATATATATATATATATATATATATATATATATATATATATATATATATATATATATATATATATATATATATATATATATATATATATATATATATATATATATATATATATAAATATAAAAAAAATATTATTTTTATATCTAATTTATATTGGCCGTAAGCGAGATCGCGCGTGCTGGGTGCGTTTTATGACCGTCGAGGGGGTCTAATGACGTCAAATAATTGGTGCTTTAAATGTAAATGATGACACACGCCGTCCCCTCTTGGCTGCCTTTATTAAATTTTGCAACTTGTTAAACTTGGCCTCTGGCAGGAGATACTATTATAGTTTTATATAGCTTACAGTATAGAAAGCATTATAAAAGGCTTTCTATTAAAAAGCTTTTTCTTAGACAAAAAGCTTTTTATTGATTTCACATCATATTTCACATGATGTACAATACAAAATATCCCTTACTTATTTTTGTCCTCTTAAAAGACTTTTAAGTCATAACACTAAAAATATATATAAAACAATACAACATTGTTATGGCAAGCGAAGTAAAAGTATATAATCCTACACAATTGTATATAATCTAAGCAAGTGTATAATTAGGAGATCTCAATTACTTACCGCGTAATCTAAACAGTGGATGATTGGTTTTACGGAGGCGTGCAATTCTGTTAAGCGAGGCGACGACAAGATTAGCGGTCGTTACAAATTTAGAACTTAGTTTTTGCTAAAAACGTAATTATGACTATACGTAACTTTGTTTTATTTAGTAATACTTAAAATATTGAAATTGACATTTTTATTCAACAATAAGCGATATTGCCGTTTTGATATAAAAATTTAAGCTGAACAAAAAAAGAACTTATATTATAAATAGTAATCAAATTTCAAGCAGAGGAGTAATGTCTGTCTGTAAACCTGACGGCTTGGAGTTCGATTTCCTTCCCATAATTTCATTTCAATACTTGGAATGAATGTGGAAAGCAAGGAACGGAGTGTCTTAACACTAAGTTTCCAAGACGTCCTTTATACTAAATAAAGCGTGAAGATAAAATAATAGTAAATAAAACAATTAAATGTTGTTTAAACGATTAATATCAGTTTTAAATTCAATCAAACGACCACCTTTCACGTATTATTTAAAATAATTACAATATTTTATAAACTTACCGTCATATTCCTTAAGGTCATACAGATAAGCATAGAGAAATTAGAAATCCAGACAAAGTTTGCTCTTCGGTTTTTGGCCAAATCTCCAACGCAATGTTGAAAATATTAAAATGGGAAAAATGAGTAAGTAACATTATAATATTTACTTATTTCTTATTGTATTTCCTATTATAGTATTAATTTAATATTGTATTTCCTAGCACTGTGACTAACAAAACTTGTTTAGAAATATTTTTATGATTTTTAAAGTGTTAATCCACACTGAAGATAGAAAAAATACTTAAAGAAAACATATAAAAATTTGAACGCAGCGGGACTCGAACCCGCGCCCTCCTGCGAACCGTGCCTCTCACCACTGAGCCATGCGTTCTACATCACGCGGCGTTGAATTATATAAATTTTTATATGTTTTCTTTAAGTATTTTTTGTTTAGAAATGTCCAAATTCCAAATAAAAAATATAATTTATCTCGCCACAAAGCGGTCAGATCGCGGCGCGCCGCCGACACTGAAGCGCGTGTTAGTAATAGTTAGTTGTCAGTGGTACACACATTAATTAATCATTCTCAATGCGAATTGTATTTACAATAAATGCTCCGCTGAAGCCAATTACGCTGTAGTAATTAATTATAAATGCCATATGGTAAATATGCATTAAGTATATTAATTTCTTAACACGACAAAAAGCTTTGTTTCAAATATAATGAGAAGATCGATTTCTTAAAGAAAACAAAATAAATAAAAAATTGTTAACGCAGCGGAATGTGTACGGGTTCAAATCCTTTAAGTAAATTTTTATATCATTAGTATGGAAACTGTTCACCTTAAGCATCATAAAAATAAGATTTATTTCCTTTGTCGTAGTAGTATTTTGTTTTCCATCATAAAATGTTGTATACATTATACATTGATACATGATGGTTAGCAAAACTAAACGCCACGCTGAGTTTAACCAGAAGTAAATTAATTACCGAGAATCCATTATTAATTAATAAAAATTGAATTAATTAAGTCCATATAAGTCAAAAGTAAATTAAGAAGTCAAAAGTTAAAATATATTTAATTCCGCTAACAAATTCATAGCAAAAACAAAGATCCAACGAGTAAATATTCGTGGGATTATGGATGCATTAAGAGTGCATAGTCCCCCTCACGACCCATTAGATGCGTCCGCGGACCATCATTTGCATAAGCGGCTTGGCTCTATACACACTTTAATTGGGATCAATTCGAACTAGCCAATATCGTTTGACACTCATCAGTCTATCTAGCCAACTATTGGTTCCAACGATATGGCAGTTTACAAGCAACTCGGGAGCTCTAATTACACTGGACAGCACAGCCCAAGTTAGCTGGTACCAGTGTTTGCTTTGCACTTAGGCACGCGTTCAGAACCTTGAAGCTTTTAATCGAAATGCAAAATTTTGAATTTGATTTAAATTCGTATTGTTTTACGGGTAATGGAACTGAATGGTTGCTCTCTCAACTCTAAGAAATTTCCATATAAATTTAATTAAACTCTTATACTTGTATGTTGTATTATTTTCTTTGTTTGTTATAAGTAAATATGAGTTTCTACTTATATAAGCTTAAGAAGCTAAGTGTTTTAGATCGTCATGCTTATCATGTTAGTCTATAATTATTTTTAAATGAAATAATTTTAGAATCTTGTTTTAAAAAGAGACAATTTTAATATTACTCCCTTAATTAAAAACAAGTCATCATTGAGCGAGGCACGTATAATTATTTAAAATATATACAAATGTATAATAACATCATAGTATAACAAAACACTATTAACAAGTAGTTAGGTACACATATTAGGAGTAACCTCATACACACTGTTACACACAATATATTAAAGGTAAAAAATCCCTTTAATTTAAGATAAGTTTGATATGAGTGGCGTTTTAGAAACTGCCGTCTATGTGCATGAGAGATTTATCGTTCGCTGATAACAACTTCATTACTAGTTTGAATGTATCGGAAAACTTTACACGAGCTAAATTCTGTTCGATAACTTCTGATAGATGACGCAAATTATAACAAGATTTTAAAGAATATATAGTTTATGTCCAATTTCGTATACTTTTAAATGTAATTACCTTTATTTTATATTACGATAGAAATTTAAAAGAAAATCATAGAAATTATATTTGTATGTAAAAATAATAAAACAGTATTGAGGAAAGCAGGATGACCATTTCTGCCAACATACAAAATCTCTGATACAAGTGCAAAGTGGATAGATTTCCACGTTGCCACATATAAGACTAAAAATAAAAAAATATTACAAACATGACTAATAATCGTGGCGCAGAGGCGCAACGTGTGCCTGTAACGCGACGGTTTCTGGGTTCGATCCCCAGTCGGGGAAGATGGATTTTTCTATTTCCATTTTCTTCGCTCTGGCAAAACTAGGCAAAGCGCGGCGTTGAGTTCCGCCACTCAACACGCAATACCTCGAAAAAGGCGGAAAGCGGGGACGGAGAAAGTAGGGACTAAGCAACGGAGTGTCTACAAAACTGAACACTAGGTTCCCACGGTCCGTGCTAGCGTGAAGCTAAAAAAAATTACTTCAATATTAAGCAAGTAGCTAAAAAAAAATTACTTAAATATTAAGTAGACATATAAATAGACGTCAGAAATTCATTAAAATTTTACTTACATACATATCTCACACATATGGGCCCCTACAGCGGTAAAGGAACGTGAGCCTGAAATTTCTTTATTCACATGGGCTTCTGACACTTAAATCGTCCAATACGTTATTCCACCGACTTTTATTGATGCTTAAATAGTTTAATCGCTTTTGAATGTGTTTATTTAAACATTAAAAAGGCATTATTTTCCGTACTTCAGAAATAAAGGGATAATTGTTACAATATTTAATATGTTGTCACTATAAAACTGTAAAAGGGGCAGCTATAGATTTGCGATTGTCAGTAATAAATTGCTTTCATTACCTCGCTATGGTAACAAAACAATGTCCGGCGTTGAGTTACGTTACTTAGACACGTAATTGTTTAAAAATTGCATGAAGAACGGGGATGTATATTTTATGTTCATTCATCTACCCTGCTTTATGTGAAAAGAACAAAGGTAAAAAAAGGATATTTAATTACAAAAATGTTTTATGCATTATAGTACAGTATAGGTTAGTACAGTATTTCACGATAATCACCATCTCAACCGTAGATTATGAATATATTACTCCTGCCTAATACTTACAACTAAAAGCATGACTTTACATCTTTCTCATTACTTTAAGGCCATTGAAAAATATATGTATATAACTAATTTAAAATTAAATAAATATAACAAGATTCAACTTAAGATATTTATTTATAAAAGTAAATTAAAAGAAACCTATACACTCGAAGAGTACATTCAAAACGCATTAATACAATTACCGGATATCGATTACATCGGCCAAGCATAGGTAGGTGCTCGTACAAAACAAATTGTTTGCGAGGAAAATATACCGATATGTGAAGCTTAAACTTTTTTAATTTCCCCACCCCTTTACTCGCATTGTAGGGTTGAAAGTTAACTGAGGATAATCTTGGAAATTAAATTTGTTAAATAAAATTACAACATTTGTTTGTTCATATTTTGTAGGTAGTACTTTAGTACGTTTATTGTAATTACATTTAATTAAAATAAATTTCTTTAGCTTTACATATTTATAGAGCAGCAGGGATAAGTGTTTTTGTGCCAAGACATCTTGTCCTTCATTCCCAATTTATTAGGGAAACTGCAGTAGAGTGACAAAATTCAACGCCGCAATTTGTCTTAGAGCGATGAAATGAAAATTAAGCGAAGTTTGAAGCCACTAAGCTATGCGATGTTTATGACTGCGTTCGTTGCGTTGAAATTCTTACATACTATATATCTGTGCTAGAAGCTCTCCTAACATCTGCATGGTCGATAGTGGCGTAGTGTTCCGATTTTCAAATTCCATATCAATTATTTTTTCCTAAAAGTAAATTAATATTAAAATTATAAAGACATAAATAAGATACTTCAGTAGGAATCAAATCCAAATCTAACGATAATGCATTAAGTCACAACACAGAACGGCAGCATTCACGGGTGCGCTTTTTAAGAAAAATAAATCAATATTAAATTGAATTAATTATAATACTACGGCATGATTAATTTTATATATTACTTTTATTACGCTATTTCGTTAGTAACTTAAAAAAATAAAATTTTAAATAGAATACAGAATTATAAAATATTACATAACTTTATCCATAGCGGAGTAGTCAGTTAGAACGGAGCGCCAAACCCTGCATACCTCTTTCATCTGATCAACTGTCATCAACCTCTTCATATATGCATTCCAGGGAGACCTCATGCTTACATAAAGTTTACATTGTTATGAAAAGTATATATAGTAAGTAATAGTGATAAAATTTACAGTATTGAATCATTAGCAAAATATAAATAAATATTATATTTTAAGTGTAACAGACAGATCACAAGCTTCTCGTTTCTTTACCGGCGTAAAAAATAATTTGGCAACCCTATCCGGTTCATGCCGGGGGGTGAAAAAACTAATGGGACACAAAGTAACAATGGAAATTTTGAATATTGGAGGCAAATTTTCGAGAAATTTTCAATATTGAAATAGTTTTATCGTGCCTTTTTATAGCTCACTGCGTTTTAATCGTGTTCCTCTGAAAATATTCACCTGCGAAACTTCAATTATGATTTTTTGTTTATATTTTTTGATGAAAGTTAATGATTTTCATACACTCTTAAAAAATAATAAAAGTGGGTTTTCAATTGTTTTCCCGTTTAATGAAAAAAAATGTAAAAATATTTTATTATTCTTCGTAATAAACATTCATTGTTTTTAGATTCAAATTAACGTGCATATTAGAGAAGGAAGAAGGAATCCTATCATCATCACACTGTAAACACCTATTGAAGAAGAAAAATATCGTTTTCTCTTCTTCAATCTAGAGTAAAGTAACAAAAAAAATATTCTTCTTAAAAAAACCTTTCACATATACTAATATGCGATATTTTTATTTATGAATATGGTATTTAAGTCTATATTTATTTCGATGGCCAATAAATAAAACAAATAAAAAAAAAAACAAAAAGCAAACACTATTTCTCTCGAATTTTATTCTCTCGAATTATATTTAAATAAGATTAGGAATATTGAAAACCCCTAAAAAACCTCCAAAAGCCTCTAAAATGTAATTAAACTAAATTTAAAATAAAATTAGCAACTATTAGTATCGATCGCAGATCGTTGTGTTGGTCTCTCAATCACACAGCCATGCATTATTCACGAAGTTAAAATACTCATCTACTCAATTTGTGCTAATATGGGCATAGTACCATCAACGGATTTACATTTAGTTCATTAATTTGTATAGTAGCTGTGACATTGGTTGGATTTTGGTAGGTTTACTTTCAAAGTAAGAAACATTTTCATCTAAATAATAAAATTCGTACTAAGACTGTCCTTTGGTTATTATAATTCGTAGAGTCTAAGTTCTAATTGCAATACTAATATATAAAACATTAGGAAATGCATGTGGCTCTATTCTTGAAACGGACCTTAATTTTCAGGTATGTTATTCAACTTAGAATTACAATTTCATATGTATAATTTTACTGAAATTTTCATATATTTTGTAGAAAACCTGATATAGATTTCCTTAAAAGGCTCGAGTTTAAAATCAAGTATTCCAGTTATTAAAGTCTTTATAACAACAATTGAGGCAACATTACTAAGTTATTTTATTATTTTATTTTAAAATACACTAATAATATAAAATTTTAAAACACAATAACATTAAATTGACCAATTACCTACACCAGGTGCACATTTCCACGTACGAATATGTCCGATGAATTCTTTACACAGCAGGTAAATTATAGCCGAGGGTCACTATCATGGGAAACTATAAATAATTGTCACCTGTTTTGAAAATAAGCCCGACAAAGTGAAATATATGTTGGTTGGTACTAAACTAAATTGCTGCGCCATTATGACACAGTTGGGATAAATATAACAGAGACAGCGCTTGAATGTAAACGCTGAGGTCGTGGGTTTAATTCTTATGAAGAAGAAGAAGGCGAATGAGGAAGAGGACAGAAAATCATTTTCATTTTCTCGTTTCTATGTGACTACTGTACTATATGACTACTGTAGGTACATAGATTGACGCTACGAATATCGAAAATTATTCATATTTGAACTGATGACTATCAGGATGTTTACTTTGCAAGCAAGGCATATTCTTTTGTAAATTATTAAGAAATATTGAGAAGCAACAACATTTTACGTTATATCTCAAACACTTGTGCATATCCTTTTTAAAATCAATAGAAAAACTTTCAAAGTTCACACTAAATCCCTATTGTTGTTCACACAAATTATACTATCCCTAACTTTAGTTTATAACAAAATGCATGTTTTAGATTATTTATTTTTATCATTTTAAGTATTAGAAATAAATCTATGAAAGGCAGAGAGAGAGAGAGCTTTCCAGGTCACTCTGTATGCTACATTTTGTTAATATACAGGGATATTTAACGTCTTAGTATATTTTTATTGAAATATAACATTTAATATTTTTTGATACCATTTAGTTCGGTACTAAAATTCTAAAATTTATATAATCAAGCTCAACTAAAACTCCATCTTTAGACACTCCGTTCTCTCTCTCCATTTTGTGAGTGAGACATTGCGTGTTACTAAAAAGAAGTCATCGCTGTGCTTTGTCTTGGTTACACAACTCATAGAAATCGAACCTCGATTAGGTTTAAATAATCGACATTTTATCAAACACCTATAAAACATTTAATTACAAATCCCATAATGCCAGGTTGTTCCATTATAATTATTTTCAAACGTTAAAATTCACGAGGCTTACCGGCTAACGACACGCGCATGATTGGCTACGATCCGACCACTAATTTAGTGCGTTACATTATTTGAATACAGTGTTTCTATAGCAAGCATGTAGGCATATTTGGTGACCGTGGTCACTTTTCATAATAAATATATTATGCTAACTAATAAATATAGTGTGCTACATATACAGGTATTTTGAAAAAAAGTTTAAATACCCAGCTAAAAGTTTAAACTGCTTACAAAATTTTTAATCTAATATAGTAGAAGAACAAAAAAAAAAAACAAAAAAAGGAATGAAAATGAAAAATGGGAATCGAACTCACAACGACGGCGCTTAAAGTCGTACGCTATCCAACTGATAAATCATTAATAATTACAAAGATATATAGGATAACAACTTTTATTACAAAAGCGCTAAAGTTTAAAATGTTTTAAGGGCTTATTATCGTAACCGCATGTTAAGCGCCTTAAACTAGGTACGGCGTTATTTTGGAATGGATTGTTATTCACCGCGAATGTGGGTATTTCAGATATCCCCTTTAAGCCCTGGGTTTATAGACTATTAGAAGATGATTTTTTTAATTTGCATTGTATATCATTATTACTGTCGATTCCCTTATATTTGCAAACTGTTTTTATAAAAAGTAATAATCAAAATGAAAATAATAATATATATGTATTCATAACACACAATTATTATTTTTTCAATCCCACAAGTAGAAAAATATCATAAATGAAATGTACTCCTCTTAGCGAAAGTGCGAGGTTAGATGATGCTCCTCTATATATTAGTGTTGTAGTTTTACGAAATATTATCTTTTCCACTCGCTCTATTTTCTTTGGCAAATTCACACGCTTAGTTCTTAAAACTCTTGAGTATTTAGGCAGTGTGCTTCAACACTCCAAGACACTCCGTTAGCCACCTTCCACCCGAATCCAATATATATCATATTTAGAGACGAAATTCAATGATTTTTGTATATTTTTTATTACAAATCTGAGAAGTGAAAATTCTGTGCATATTTTTTGTCACTATCCTATTGCACGACGAGAATCTTTAATACTTAAATCATGTTATTAGTCTAACATTGTTCAAATCAATTAAAGAGACAAACGATCACTAATAAAATCAAATTCAATACGTGAAGCCAATATATTTCTACCATTATTTGAGATCAATAGTAAATTGGGTCGTTTGGCACTACACCTGAGGTATTTTATCTAGAACCGAGTTTTGTTCACGCCTTGCCATTGTCTAGGATTTCGTAGCCATTCACCAGTATTTGCCAGAATCGATGATATAGGTACTTTACTTAATATGTTGGGAAAACTGGAAATAAAATGCTTAAACTAAATTAAGTGAAGACACTCAATGTGGACCGCCGTAGCGCAGAGGCGTAGGGTCTGTCAATAAATGCGACTGTTTATGGATTCGATTCCTACTCGAGTAACATGGATTTTTCCATTTACATTTTCTTCTCTCTAGTTACTCAACAAATCGCTGCATTGAGTTCCGCCACTCAACACACAATGAAAAATGCAGAAAGTAGTGAACGGAGTGTCTTAACACTTAGTTCCTGGTTCTTGAGAATCCTTCTGCCTAGCCTGCCATATGCGGATAAAGCGGAAAAAGTCACTGGAAAAGTAAAAGAGTAACAACCACATAATACTACGACTTACAATTAATTTATACGCAGGTGCTATGTTATTGATTGTGATATTCTAATTTTTGTAGAAAATATTATCTTTTATTGCGCCCCTATGTTTGAAGTGTACTTACAAGCGTAAGTGATTGTGTGTGTGCTTATATATATGAATTTATTTTCCATCATAAATATCAACCAAACAAATTGCAAAATATCTGTCACAGAGAACTGATATTTAATAAATTAAATATACTTTTTCGAATAGTACATAGAGTAGTTACTCCTAGTCAGCCACTCGAAACTAGTACCTGTCTGTCAATCCAGTTTACTCAGATCCTGGTATTAGTTTCAGACCAGTAATGGTACCAAATTATTATTTTATATATACCTAAGCCACATATAAATGCCAAGATTCATGATAATTAATATAAATTATTACAAGTTACATGTTTAAAACTGAAAGTGAAGACCGTCGTGGCGCAGAGGCGTAAGCGTCTGCCTGTAGTTCCTGTTGTGTTGTTTAAAACTTATTAAATGGCTACCAATTTATTTCGCTAACCCAGCTAACTACCCAGTGAATTTAAAATGGTTTTAGCAGAGATTTATTTAAAAATTATACATTTAAAGAGATGAGTGATAAATAATTCACATAATATCGCGGTCATATACAGAATCCAGTTTACGATGGGTATTAACCAGAAACCTTCGGCAGATCAATGGAGGGATTCGCTGTGGCCGTCAACCCTTTATGAGCTTAATCCTAATAAATGTCTGCTTAATCTACTCTACATTTTTACTTTGAAATGAATTATATTTGTCATTCTTCATAACATTATTTCAAATATTCATAACTTTTTCAGCGGTTCAAAAAAATAAACACTGCGTCCGATTTCAATGTTTTACTTTTGTTAGGTTTTTTTTAATGTATTGTTAATTATTATAGAACAGCTAAGGTCCTTTCTTTATAGATTGACGTATAAGGCCTTAAAAAAATTAAATTATATCTAATCTACATAGTTAATGCATTATAACAATAGCAAACGGGAAGTCATAAGAAACATCCTACACTGTTCGGGTAATAAAATCTATATCTGAACTACTGTAGGAAACTTTTATTACCACGAGAGGGGCAAAAAAAGCCAAGATTACTCGAACGTCTACATTAAAATGATATACTGGCACGAGTACCTAGTATCTAATTTACATAAGGGATAATCTTGTTTAATGGCGACAGGGATGGAAGTGAGGTCCCGATAGGTTGTCATAAATCGAGCAAAAAGTCACTATTAATGTCATATTTTATTCCTTAACTAAATCTGTATAGCTATTATCTGTTTGTGTAGTTTCTTGGTTTTTTTCCAAGAAAGCTATCAGGAAAAGTACTAGATTGTGAGCATAATTCAAATCAATTTTTTCCACAGTCGATTCCACGAAGATTTTCACGGTCTAGTAAAAAAACAAAACGTGGCATTGAATTCCACCATTCACTAGTCAAAGTCTCCATTTCGATTATTAATACTATTATTATTATTAGTGATTATTTTTTAAATTATTGACAATTTATTGTTTCATAACTTATCTATCTAAATCTGCAATTCCAAAAACATTTCATATTTTCTGTCATTGCAATTTCAATTTGACAAGTTCCTTACTGAATTTACTATCAAGCAATCATTTTCACTGTGCCAACTCAAAAAAAAGCAAAATCGAAGAAATCCATTAACCAAAATATCACAAAATTAATCAAAAACGTTCGCAAACGTATATTATAATCACACTTAATTAAATCCTTGGAGGATCCGCGGCAAATACAAGACGCTCCGTTCCAATTAAGCCGGCGACCGGTTTACTTTTCCCTTGTTCTGCTTTGATTGATCTCTTGTTTGCTGGAGATTAGCCTCCTATTGGTTCGTATACAAGGCGGAATTAAAGATTACTTTCGTGGGCAGCATATTTATTTGTTATATTTAAATTTAATATAGAATATGGTTGCAGACAGTGTATCAGTAAAAAAATCAACAAATATAAATCATATCGCATATATGACTTTAAACTTAAAAGATAATTTTACTTCTAAGTAGAATTTTACTCATTTATGAAAAACCATAGCGAATCCTAAGCATACCAAAAAATAAATCAAGAACTTAAATGAACAATCTAGACCTTCTATAATAGGTATATATTTTTATAATGAAACCATAATGCTATATGTATCTCTTTAATAACAGTGTACAGCGTATACCACTGTTGCTACCATCGGCACAGTCATTAAAGAACAATTAATGAGGGGTAGAAACAAAAAACCGCACGCTGCGGTGTTCGCTTGCTTCTAATGAATGTAGTCATGCGTTTTATGAAAAAAACTGGTCGGGTGAGAGTGGATGTTATTAAATAGAGGGTTCCGTATTAGTTTTATATATATACATGGTAGGTTTTAATGAAAGTGTTCGTAAGAGCTACACCTATACACGTAACTTATTTATGATACAAGAAGTAAGTATATAATATTGTTACAAATATTTTTTTATTTTATTAGCATTTTCAACTGGACATTGTTCAAGCTGCCAAATAAGACTTAATATAGATAAATAACGTGGTTCAAAATAATTTTCTCTCGAAAATATTAAAGGCACAATTAATAAAATAATTATCTTTTGGTAATATAATATTTTAAAAGAATTTACGACTAGAAGAAATACTAGACCTATTCTAAGAACTTAGTGTTTATCACTTAAAATTTTGTGCCTCATAAAAATTATTATTTTGCTTGTCAATATAAAGTTATAATATTAAAAACCATAATTCACAATACCCTATAGTGTAAAATGTAAAGTATCCTAAATATATAGTTTATCCCGCACATGGGATAGGCAGAGGGAACTGTAGGAACCATACGAACCTTGGGTTAAGACACTCCGTTGCTTAGTCCCTGCTTTTTTTCCGTCCCCGTTTTCTGCCTTTTTCGAGGCATTGCGTGTTGAGTGGCGGAACTCAACGCCACACTTTGCCTAGTTGCCAGAGCAAAGGAAATGGAAATATACAAATCGCATTTACAGGCAGACGCTTACGCCTCTGCGTCACGTTACTTAGGCGATATATATATATATATATATATATATATATATATATATATATATATATATATATATATATATATATATATATATATATATATATATATATATATATATATATATATATATATATATATATATATATATATATATATATATATATATATATATATATATATATATATATATATATATATATATATATATATATATATATATATATATATATATATATATATATATATATATATATATATATATATATATATATATATATATATATATATATATATATATATATATATATATATATATATATATATATATATATATATATATATATATATATATATAATATATATATATATATATATATATATATATATATATATATATATATATATCGCCTAAGTAATTTTTTCAATAGCTATTACAACAGCATAAGGTTTAAAATTGCCTGGTCAACTTACATAGTCTGCTATATTCAGTACGACGAGAGTATAGCTGTATCAAGTATCTAGCTGAACAAATCGTATTTTTTTTGGAAAAAGCAAAAAAATCCAGTAGAACAACTTTTATGAAGCACTGAAATTTATCTGTCTGTTAGACTTTTTACCGTAAGCTCGTATTTGATAAAGTTTCTCTCTTCAAAAGTTTTCACATAAGTTGCAATATTTTTGACGGAAACCGTCGCGTCGCGTCGTGTCATAAGCAAAAATGGTTGCTGAAATATCTCCTGTAAAAGGATTCAAGCCCAGTAATTAACTTTTGCTTAATTTAACTCAAAATAATTATTTTGAAACGTTAAATATGCAAGAAAGTCCACCTCTTGTTCAAATTCAAGACATTGCATAAATAAAACCAGAGAAAAAAATATTTATTCTCCATTGGGAATCAAACCCATAACTAAAGTTATCCCACTATACCACGATGACGTCAATTATGTGATATGCAAATATTGTTAGAATTTTTTTACTCTATTTGTATATCTATGCAACATACACAGTAAGTTTCTTTGCTTAGTAATAAATCAATCTGTCACCACATTCCCTATATTTAGATACTGCTTGTTATTGGGTGGCGGAATTCAACATTTAACTTTATCTAATTTAACTGGACAATGTATTTAATAAAGACATACATAAATATATACTTATAAACGAAATATATTTTTTTCAATATCAAAACGATACCTAGAATACAATACTAAAATCAATATAACAAGATATTGTTCTGAAAGGTCCGCATTGTTAGACCAGAACAATGGCCGAGCGACAATTTAAAGGAGCCAAGATTTTGATCAACCGATAATTCTCTACTGTAGGGAAATAATAGACATTCCTTCAAGCGGTTGAAAATGTATAATATAATATATTTAGTATATACAAATTTTAACTTTATTTATATCTGTTGCTTTATAATCAATGTTTTACATCACGGATATAGTTTTAAATATTAATAATATATATTGAAAAAGGTAATCACGAAAGTTAATTTAATGTAACGTATAAAGCTTTTCAACGTAGTAGGATTTCAACCTGCTCCTTTCGGACCATCCAAGCGACCACCAAGCCATACGTTCTTATCGAGTTATGTCGAAACATTATTAAAACTTCATCTAAATAAGATTTATAAGTTATTTGTTAATTAAATATTATTTTTTTATTTTGTGCCAAATATTATATTTTTAATTCAATTTTAAAATATTTTTATAGTTTGGTACAAGTTAGTGCTGTAAGCTCATGGCTTTGGTCGCGTGTACTATTACCATGTGTATTACCATTTGAACATCCTGTTTAAATAAGGATACAAAAAAGAAGTTTGTAGTAATATCATATAAAAAAATTTAGATAGTTTCAAATTTAACTTGACATAAACATTTAAATATCAATTCTACTACAATATTTCAAGTAAAGTCCATTATATATTTTTTAATAAGTAAATCAGTTTATAAATACTATATTATACTCAAAAGCTCTCTCTAAGCCAAAGTTTGTACACACATTGCACTATATACATTTTACAGTTTCCATTCAATTTTCAAATGTCGACACTGTAAAACGTATAATTTTATTAAGTTATACGAGTAAAACCCAAAGAAAGGAAACATTGCATCCAGTTTGAAGTAGCGCGTACTTTATCGATACGTAGCTAAGACCGAGATTATAACTTAGATTACTTTGTGCTTAGATGTCAACGGAAGCGGATTTTCGCTAAGCCAAGGGAATTTCTATCTCGCATGAATTTAAACCTATTATTATAAATTTGAAGTTAGAAAGCTTTTTTATTATTTTGTTTGAGTAATCGTTTTTGTTTTAGAGCTGCCATTTTTCGTTCTTTTTTCTTTAAGTGTTGGGTGCGGGAAATTTATTTTTCTAATGGAAATCAAATCCAAAAATGACTTGCAAATGCATTGGCATTTTTAAGTCCTACCGTTTTACTTTTTAAGGATGGCCTCGGCTGTAAATATAACTTTAATTTTTAATTTAAATGATCAATTAATTTTGAATTAAAATTCTCAACTAATTGAAAAATGAAACCTTTTCATTAAAAATGAGTTAAGAAATTTAAGAGATTCGTTTTAACAGCAATTAACTTTTTTTGTTTTATAACAAAATATTAAATATTAAAAGTAATGTGTGACTTTAATAGGTGATAAACATATCATTTTACTTCTTTGTTTTAAGTGACGCAGTCCTCGTATTATAGTCTGACTATAAGAGCAGCCGTTACGGGTTCTACTCCCACTTACGGAATCATTATATTAAATTTATATACATTTATTTGCTCTAGCGAAAAAAATGCTACGATTGGCTCCAACACCTAATACGTAATATCTCGAAAATCGAGTTAAAATTGGGAACGGAGTATGTTACCAAGTAAGTTCCTTCTGGACATCGATTTGTTTTTTTATATTTAATAAATTCTGCTCTTAAGATAGAATCGATTTTAAAACTGATTGCTCAGCAAGATAAATGAAGCTATCATAAAAAAGAGGTCATCTCAATATCCATCTAGTCTCGACCCGAGTAAGTGTTGCTTACTCGCCTTAAGGTTAGCTAAATGAAAAGTGCTACCGTTTAGCTGTTATGTTTTTATCTTTTCAAAATAAATAAAATTATATAATATATCAAGTTTCATACAAATTAAATTTTGTTTCAATGTTTTTTTTGCTTGGCAAGGTAGAAAGACCTATGTTAAGATGATCAATTCTCCGCTTGCATCATGAGCGGTATTCAACGCCGCGTTTTATTTTAACCTCAAACTCAAACAATTCTTGCCAACAAAAAAAATATGAAAACAAGAATCGAACCTACGTCCCTAGCTTCACATCCTCACATTTTTAATACAATTTATTTATTTATTGATATTTCAGCTCAAATTTTAACCGGAAACGATAATCCGCCCTCCATAAAACATTTACTAGTAAGCTTACAAATATTTATATAAACATCATATATTATGAACATAAATGTGAATAATGAAAGAGAGCAGGACAATTTATATGAAATTAAATTTAACATATTATAATGATCTAAATATTCATCGAATACCTGTTTATTGGCTATTGTAGAACACAATATGTTTTACTGTCGCTTGTGTTTAAGTGAATTGAACCGTAAAGAGTTTAACGAGCACTTTGAAATTGTAAATTTAGATTATTGTGAATTATGTATAATGCCTGTAATATAACAATTACTGTGGAGTTATCTAGGACGCCCTCTAGCTTAGTAGTAGTAGGTAGTAACGGTAGGTAGTGAGGTTCTAATTGTGTAAAATGCCATTGGTGAGGCGTATAGGTATTATAAATAAAGACTTAAAACTTTATCACTAAATAACGAAGGTAAAAAATAGAAATTCTGGAAAAAGCCAGCCAAGCTATATAAAATTTACAAAATCATTTAGAAATCGATAACCCTCGACTTATGGTTTATGAAATTTAAACGTAATAGTCATTTTAATGTGGCTTTCTCGTAATTCAACCAGATAGTATAAAAGTATACACTCATGTATAGTCCATGTATAGTAGTATTCATACACCATAGTCCATCTGGGGTACAGCCCTAGTAATTATTATATAAAAGTAACGCTCACCACGTCCATATTTGCAACAATCAAATATTTGTTTAACCATCAAATAAATTACACTGACCTTTGTGTTGTGCCGCCTTTAAAATTGCAATTGGATTAATTCAGTCTATGGTCCAATGCATGCATGCATCCATATGCATGCATTTATAAATGTATGTATAATATTGTGGGTTCGATATCGAGTTGCAGCAATATAACAAACAAATATATATGCCCTGAACTTATTAGATATGTATATATATGTATATATATATTACAAATTCTTGCAAATCCACTTGTAAATTGAACAATATTATATTGACAGAAAATCGCGGGTTAAAGTAATGTTTTCGTGCCAAAATGGCACAACCACATTATGTAAAACGAGGTAATTGAGCTACCAAAATTGAAATTATGCTATTTACAACTATAGATGTGGCGCGAAACTAATGATTGTTAATTATTAGCATTAGCGATCGTGTATATATAAGCACTTACAATTTATAGCTATAATTATACTAGAGAAGCTCTGGGTGGCAGAGTTTTTTATATAGGAAGTCAAAATATATACCACGTAAGTTTAAACGTGGGTACTAGGTTCTGAGGGAAATCTAAATATATATGTAATCATTTACAGACAGACACTGTGTCAACTTCAATTATATGGTCTATCTACCTAATTGCGGAGCTCAACGCTGCATTTTATCTTCAAAATTAAGTTCATTGCTCTTATTTAAGTTTGGCTTTGCAACAATTTTGTTCACATTTAGAGATTTTGTCTTTGTACTGACTGCAGCGGCGTTTGATTGCATTTACTTTAGAATGACTGTTTATGAAGAATTAAATAAATTATTCTAAATATATACAAATATATTATTTGTACTAATTTTCATATATTTTTTATTTTTAATTTGAAAAAATATAAAGTTTTAACAGAATTCTTTAAAAAGATTTCCTTTTAAAAGTTCTAAACTTTGCAACTACAACTAGGCCAAATGTCAGTGATTTTGTTAAATCAATTTATTATTGCGGCTAATTTAATCCTAAAAATATTTATATTATATATGCATACATAAACAATTTGTGTTTCAGTTATTTTCAGATTTTCATAATTCATGAGAAATGTTGTATAGATATACCTGTTAATAAATTTAAAAATATGTAATTTTTGTATATAATATTTTTTGTAAAGCACTATTTATGCAAAATTATTTAGTTGAAGTATAGAACGTCCGCAGTCCATTGAGATCACAAAAATTTGGATTTCATTCACAAAATTTGGATTTCTACACAATAGTTTTATCATGTTGAAATTTAAAACAAACTAATATGTGTTTTATATAATATTATATTAAGTTAGTAAATATATGCAAAAATTACCCTTTTTCTCTCTCTTTTCTTTTTCTAAAAAAAATTTGTAACATTTAAAACAAACTGCAATATCATCAAAATGAATGAATTAAATAAAACATGAAGCATTTTAATTACGATAAAAATTACATTAATTTTACTTATAAAAATCCTTTAGTCCGTAAAAGACTTTGCGTACTTTCAAAATAATAGAACTCTGTCAGAATGCAACTTACCTAGTCATATAAACACTTTGTCATATAGAAGTTGATTATAAAACAGTATAATTTGCCACTGTATTATGTTTTGATCCACATCAGGTGATTAAAAGCGTGTTGCATTCGACGCGGGAAATACGTTAACTAAGTTCAAGCGTTAACCGATAATTAGAAATTGTGGTAAATTCTACACATAGTAACTTTACATTATAACAATATAACTTTTTATATAACAATATATATCAAAAATATATAAAATACAATTCACATATTGAAGTATCTAATCATGCTCATTTGGATTGCTTATTCAGATTTGTTACCATCCAATTAATTAATAAAACTATATAACAGAACACAAAAGAGAAGAACAAAATGGCATAAACACAAAAAAATACATTATACAAACTGGCTGAAAACATTAAATTTAAAATGAATGAAACATTCGTATCGGCATTTTATAATTTGCAATTTGTGCATTTCATTGTTACAGATGGGAGAACTTACCGTTCAAAGTCCGCAGACCGGCCATGGTTAATTTGTAGCAAGTTACACGCTTTTATAAACAAGTAGATATATCGCACTAAAAAGAAAATATCGCAACTGCTTATATGCTAACACTAAAACTTTTACTTACTTAAGTGTAATTTGTAAATAAAAAAAACACAAAACACTTTGTATTTACGTATACGATTGGCAGTAATAACGACTCTCTCTGTTATGTATGCGCGCGTCCAACCTCGCCGAGCTTGCCGGCGTAACTGATCGCCGCCCGCCCGACACGTGCCCCCGCCCGCCCTACGAAACCTTTCTTTGTTTCGCATCCCCACCGTGTTAGACAAATTTTAATCTCACTTTTGTTATTTCCGATTGATTATTTTTGAAGTTTTTTTTATATTAAAATATATATTTAATATGAAGTACTTAGACATTCAGTTATATATTTATTGTACAGACTAACGTGTTATTTTTTAAATATTAAATCGCTTACAGGTTTTTGTAAGTGACGGACGGAAATCAACATTATTTCTCGATTAAAATAAATGAAAAACATAAAGTATATGCTAGAGGAGTTTACGTCCTTTAAATATTTACATCATATTCGTACTTACTATACGTACTTTGTACTTTGTCACAATATCTACTCAATTTTCTTTTAAATTCAAAACGATAATTGGGAGGGCTGTTGTTTGGTTAAAGTTTGAAATTGTTTCGCGGGAGGTACTTTTTTTAGCACCACACAACGATTAAACGACCCGCTGTGATAACATCTGAGACCGTTGTTGTACTCAATGTCATTACCATACACATGTATAAATAATATTGATTTAAAAGTTAACAGGTGCCGATTTTTCTATACAGCGTGGAGAATTGAATTTGCGCTTAATTGATAGCTTTAAAGGGTATAAAAAATATGTAATAAAATTTATTCTATCAACAAATTTATTTTATAGAACATCTTTAATTTGGGGTATATTTTGTTCTCAAACAAAATATACCAACACGTATATAGTATGATATATATCAGTCAAGTTAATTTACATTGAATTTGGATTTTGACCAATAAGGTGATAAAATTTTATAACTTTATGATCAGTGGACGAATTACAGTAAACGCAGGATCAAATCTTACGTTAAACTTTAACACCTTTTCTTAACATTTTTCCTTAGTGTAGAATATAATTTCACACAAGATGATATTGACCACACTCATATATAATGATCTCGTCAATTTTATATAAAACATGCTTTATACACAGCGCGTTAACAGCAAGTGTCACGTCAACGTTGATAAGAAAGTGAACTACATTGATAACAGCAAAAGTATGCAAATACCGGTTGAATATACGTTTATAGTGTAAGATTTCACGCGGCACAGTGTCATCGGAAGTTAGAGGGAGTGACAAGCCACGCTTGCATGTGTGCGATAAACAGTGGAAATAGAAATGCTGGAAGCTATATATTTTCCACGTAATTAGAACACGGTTCCTGTTTAGGCGGTAGGTGTGAAAGTGGCGTAACTTGATATTTTTATACTTTTGGTACTAAAATATTTTTTTAGTTTCAATAAAAAATATGTATAAAATTTATATATATCGTATTATTTTCGATATTTCCTCGATATTATAATGTTATAAATATAATAGCTCTGTAAAATTCCCAATAAATTTTCATTACACATAAAAATACAGAGATAAGATATTTAAGCGGGGACGGAGAAAGCAGGGACTAAGCAACGGAGTGTCTTAACACTGGGTTCCAATAGTTCCTGCTGTTCCCTCTGCCTACCCTGCCATGTGCGGGATAAAGCGTGAAGCTAAAAAAAAGGATATTTTTGATATAGAAAAAAAAAACATGAAAAATGTTTACAAAAATACTTTTTTTTATAATAGAAAAACGAATCCGGATATTATGACTTAGAAAATGTAAAGTGACCTACTTTAAAAAAATAAGAGCTAGGTATAGAAATATATTTCAAAGATCTGGAGCATATTTATTGCCTACTAATATTGTAGCAAAAGGCAGAGACGAGGTAGTCGTAGAGACGACTTTAATTTACTCATAGGAGACAACGCTTTCATATCTTCGTTTCAGTTTTTTGATACACGCTGCCTACAAAAGAGTGTTGGACATTTATAATAACATCCAATTAACAGAAAATTGTCACTACTTCGGAAAACACTTCTGGTTGAAGAGATGGTAAGAAATTAAACCTATTCTCTTTTAATCTATCCATATATTGTTTGTTCTGCCTTTAACAAAGATTCTTATTTTTCTAAAAAAGAAATAACTGTTTTATTTAGTACGCAAGAGCAAATTGTGAAAATAAATATTTGCAGAAAGCGTTGTATAAAGCAACATTTATAAAAGGACTAGGAACGTCATATTAAATGCGTTGCACCCATTAGGTGTCTTTAGAATTACATTATTCATCGTCGTAGCACTAATTGCATAATGCATAACGTCTGTAGATAATAATATAAAAACAAAGTCGCTTCCCACCGCTGTACCTCATCCTAGACATTCAAATACTTAACGAATTTTACTGTAATTTCAACTAAAGAAGTTTAATTAATTTTACGTTGTCAACTAAACCTTCTTGAGAAAATTAGTATTGACAGACGGACTTACAGGTGAGAGATGGAAAATAAAATGGTCCTATAAAACTTATTTTTTTTATTTTGAACCCTACAAAACTATAACCCTACAAAATATGAAAATAAAACGCTATTTATGATACTATTAATTATAATTCCATAAAAAATATTTAAAATATATCTTGGATAAAGAAAAGGACAAAGAGGACAAAGAGCAGGACCGTCGAGGCGCAGAGGCGTAAGCGACTGCCTGTAAACGTGATAATTTGTGGGTTCGATTCCCACTTAGGGAAGTTGGATTTTTCTATTTCCATTTTTCGCTCTGGAAACTAGAAAAAAGTGCGGCGTTGAGTTTCGCCACTTAACACGCAATGCCTCGAATAAGGCGGAAAGCGGGGACAGAAAAAACAGGGACTAAGCAACGGAGCGTTTTAACACTAGGTTCATACGGTCCTGCAGTTCCCTCTGTCTACCCTGCAATATGCGGGATAAAGCGTGAAGCTGACAAAAAAAAGAGTAGCATCTTCAAACAGTCTGTGTGTTAAGCGCACAAATTAATCTTCTATATTTGCTTATGAAACTTAAACTCTTAACTAAACTAAACATGCGAACTATATTTATTCAAGAGCTTTATTGCATCGTTGCTCTAGATAAATGTTTAAAAAATTTAATTTAAATTTTTCCTTTACCAAGCCAAGGCTCGAGCGATTTCAAGGAATTTAATATCCGTTCATTTAATAAAGAACACACGGCAACGACACATTATTATCGTCAACCTAAAATATTAAACATGGCATTTGGCTTGAGATATTATTCATGCATATTTCATTATATTTTAATTTACACAAAACTCTTTCTCAATTACTAATTCTGATACTGCTCATAGGAAACGAATAATACGAAATTGGGAAATGTTAAATAAGTAAATTAATTAAAAAAATAATAGTTATACTAAATTTTAAACAAAACAATTACAAATTTCACAAAGAGCCAGGAATAGGTTAAGAGTTGATTTGTATACGTTAGTAGTAGGAGCTTTGGCTTTGGCTATCTTTAGAGATATAACGGCGAAGTCTATCTCTCTCTCTTCCTAGTCTAGTGTTTTTTGCAGAGTGATCGTGGTTGTGACGTAGTTATACTCCTCCTCCATACTTAAAATAAATATATATAATATTTGTACACTTTTTCATTGTAATGAAGACAACGCCAACTGCAAAAATGGTAACATTGTAACATACATTGAATTAATTTAAAAAATATATTGATTATAATGTAACATAATTTTATATTTAAAAGTTGAACTTCTGAAATATAAAAAAATATCTTAAGTAGCTCGAACCTTTCAACTCTCACGTGTACTTGCAGTCACTTCAGTATAGTTCAACAAAAAAAAGTTATTTCAGATTCACGCTTTGTTTGTAATAAGACAATAATATTATTTTCCACGTTAACTCTGAGACATTATTAATCTTACTCTAGCAGTAATATATATTTCTATATAAACTGCCAAAGAGGATATCGAACTTACAACTATGGCAGACACTGTCCAGTAAATTCATTGTTTTAATAATACCAACGAGCCCTGAAGCGATCGCCTAATTTCATCATTGGTGATGCGAACGCGTCGTCAATATTAAACGCGTATCTAATAATTGATTTATGATAGCACTAATATTGTGATAAGTTAAATATATAGAGATATTTATTTTACTATTTATTTGATATAGAGTATAAAATCATTATATATAAAATCATCATGTAACATAAGTAATTAAATTATTACAATTTAACTAATTAATATTATTAGTATTGGGGACCGTCGTGGGGCAGAGGTGTAACGTCTGCCTATAAACGCGACAATTTGTGGATTCGATTCCCACTCGGGGAAGATGGAATTTTCCATTTTCATTATCTTCACTCTGGCAAGTTGACAAAGCGCGGTGCTTAGTTTCGCCACTCAACACGCAATACCTCGAAAAAGACGGAAGGTAGGGATCGAAGTGTTTTAACACTAGGTTCCCATGGTTACTGCAGTTCCCTCTGCCTACTCTGCCATGTGCGGGATAAAGCGTGAAGTTATTATTAAAATCTACCCTCGAATTGTTTTGAACGAACGACCTTATGCTGTTGAGCATAAATATAGCCTCTAGCTAAAACATAAAAAGCGATCCTGAACAAAATTAAAATAAGTAAATATTACATTTGCCAAAATATTATTAATAATATTTTTATCTTATTTTAATTAATATGGAATTAACTGAAATAAACTGAAAAATGGAAAAAGGCACCACAATTCGAGAAAACGATTCCATTAAAACATCAAACAAAATACGTTTACGCATTATCTATTTTCAAGTGAGAGTAGGGTGCAGTGACAAGCGCTGTGACAGTACGAGCTCTTGCAAGCACTCTCCATTTCCCTTTAGTATGGAGTGCATTAAAAACATATAATATAGACTTTCATCCAAGATAAGTAAATGGACAGAGTCTAGTGGTACATCACTCTTAGAAATAAAAGATAATAATTTTTCATTAAGACAATATAGTAATGCAAGTCAGGTTTTATTTTTAAGCAGGTGGATGTATTTTTTATGATTGGATAAATAGTGACATAAAATAAAATACTTTTACTATGCAATGTTTTAAATTCAGACAAAGAAAGAATGAGTGACGAAAGAATGGTAAAAAAGATATATGATGGAAAAGTGAGTGGTAAGAGAGGTAAGGGGAGACCTCGGTTGACTTTCGAAAACACAGTATCGAGGATACTGGAGGAAGGTCACGTAAAAAGCATGAGAACTCCCCGGAGAGCATGCGTGAAGAGGTTAATGACAGTGGACGAGGCGAAAGAGGTATGCAGGACCGCAGCGTTTGGCGCTCCGTTCTCTCTGACTACCCCGCTAGGGATAGAGCGTGAAGCTATGTATGTATGTACAAAACGAGGAGAACAGAGGATTTTTAATGTACTCCTCTCCATCTACTCTACTATAAGAGGTACAGAGTTTAAAGCCAAAAAAAATATTTAAAGAGCAAAAAAAATATGAAAATAAGGTAAAATTTTCATATTTTTTATAAATTTAGCTCAATATTTATATTCTTTTGATAACATAAAGTGTGTGTGTGTGTGTGTATGTCCATACATATACATACACAAAAACCCAAATTTCTACCCAAGCCCACCTAAAGTTTTATTTACAAGCAAATTCTACAAGTAATTAAAGTGAACAATATGTTCCTTACAAAAAAACAGTCACATTTATATCTAAAACAATTTGTTGGATTAGTTTACATTTGCTCTTAGCACATCGCTTCGAGCTATTACAATACTTTCATATTAAATACATGTTATGATGCTTATACGAGTAATAACATTTTTTATTTATTCTAATAAATTATTATTTTACCAAAAATATTGATATTTTTCCTCAAATATTAACAATTATTACTTTTTTCACTTATTTTCACAAGACGTATATTTATTTATATACACGTATATAATAAGCCGATTTATATAAACACTTTTTATTATGGTACCTACATTTGTATCATAACAACAAGTGATTATATAAATCGGCTTATTTTGAAATTTCATGTAATATCCTACATATCCTACTATAGGAAGTCAAAGATAACGTAGTAATCTAACTTAAAAGACAGTAAAAGTTAATTCTTTGTATTTTGTCAAAAATTTTCCCTAAAACGGTATATTTGAGTAAAGAAAAGATTTTAGCTTCACGTCATGAGCATGGCAGAGGGTACAGTAAGAACCGTGGAAACCTTGTGCTAAGACACTCCGTTCCCCGTTTTCCACCTTGCAGTTGCCGGAACGAATAAAACGGAAATAAAATAGTCCATCTCTTCCTATTAGGAATCGAATCCCCAAACCGTCGCGTTAACAGACAGATGCTGCGCCACGACGGTCCTCAATCCTTATTTATTAAGTATTTTTATCAAATACTCCATCCCAACTTTAACAATTCCATAATGAATAATACATACATACACCAACTGCAGTCACCGTGCAGCGGCAAGTGTATTCCTACAAGTATTTATTGCTGACAATACGCGTCTCGGCGTACCTACCGTAGCTAGCTAGCTTTAAGATCTCGATCGTGTTTTGTTCCGATTTAGAAATTTATTGGCACGTCCCAAGCGCTGTTTACGACAATGGCGTTAAGGAAATATTAAGCCTTATTTATGTACGTCGATACTTTGGAAGCTAAGCTGTAGGTGCTTAACGAAATTCAATTGTACCTGCTCTTTTAAAGTGTTTATGAATAACTTAAATTGAAAAAGTTGGGTAGTCAGTTCAGATCTTACTAGGGGTAATGTGTTTGCGTTATTCGATTAAATCATAACTTCTGCATAATTTGGAAAATGTAATAAAAATTCACTCCATTTTTTGATATAAATGGCAATAAAGAAGGTATTTTTAAAAAATATATTAATTAAAATGATCTTAAATTTAAAACAAATTAAAATCATAATTTTTGCCCTTATATTTTTTTATTATAACAAGATGGTAAGCACCCCAACTAATTACCAAAATAACTCAATCGACAAAATCATTTACCTACACCTGGTAAATCACAGTCAATCTACCGTGGCTTAATTAAGCCTGCAATGTGACAAATCTCGCGTTGCCTAGCAACCAGACGCTTTGATGCCGCGTTGCCACTTGATATCCTGCCGGGCAAGTTAGATGCGACGCGGCAGTTAAAGAGACTCCCCCTATCCGGATTACAGATCCGTGTGTAATGCTCCTATATTTGTAAATAGCTTGTGTGTTTGTATGTACATTTACACATTTTTTAGTTGAAAAATGTAATTTTTATGACATCGGTAAGTGGAAAGTTATGTAAGAAATGTTCAAATGATATTGTTTTACGAAGGCAATATTCAGTTTTATGATACCTATAAAGAATACCGTTTTATATACAATTATATATTATTAATTCATAATATTTCAATAAACACTATGATTAAAAAACTTGATAAGTAATTGCAATATCTTCATAAGTTCATTGAAATTCTTCTGCAGTCTTGTAAAGAGGTTCTCATAAGTACATAACAAAGTAAGTAAGAGTGTTGATAACATATTTATTATTATTTAACTTAATTACATATCAATATATAGATGTGCCATAATATTTAAAATTTAAAAAATATTATTTAACTTTGCTTTAAGCGTTAAGGATAAAAAAGCATCTTGGGAACATTATAATGTATTCAGCCGCTAGCCACCGCTAAGCTCTACAACAGATTAATTACAAATTTACTTCAAACAGCAAACACAAATAACTACAAGAATTCTTTTCTGTATTCTGTTGTAGTAAAAATATTGATATATCATTGTATTTTAATAAAGTATTTGATTTGACTATAAATATCACAAATTAAAAAAAACGTTTTAAAAAATATTTAAAATTCGCACTAGATTGTAGTCATAAATATATAGAGACTATTTGTTTAAATTGAAACTGTATCTGCAATATTTATGTATATTATTATAGTATTATAACTCAATAAAAACGGTTAAACAATTTTACTTCAAATATTTTTTTTAGCTTCACGCTTTATCCCGCACAAGGCAGGGTAGGCAGAGGGAACTGCAGGGACCGTGGGAAACTAGTGTTAAGACACTCCGTTGCTTAGTACCTGTTTTCAAATATATAAACATCGCAAAAACCAAATTTCATATTCAATGTTATCAAATATCGTAGAAGTATACATATATTTACTTACTACATTTAATTGCTACTGGTAATAGGACTGCGCTGATTTTGAATTTTGATATTTGTTCCAAAAGATTGTTTTGACAAATGCAGTAAATTAGCTTATTTTTTAAATTACAGAAATAATAAAGGAAATTATCTAAAATCATACACACACCAAAACTACACTCACACACACACACTTATGTGTGTGCACAAACACACACAAACACATATAATAAACAACCCGCATAATTTAAAGCGTACGTAACTACGTACTTCAACATTTTTAGCTATTAAAGTAAGAGAATTGGGGGAGCACATATTTGCTTTGCCGGAGCGGCTCGAAAGGTGAAAACTTGTGTTCTTTCTATTAGCTAGTAAATTAGGACGCCTTTTACGGTGTACTCGACGTTGTTTAGAAGCAATTTTCTTTATTTTGATTCTTTTACACTCGAGCTGTCAAGGGATGCTTAATAACATTGAAAGGCGCTAACCTTAAATTTTATAAACTAAAATAACATATATGTAAGTACTTCTGTGTGAGAAACTTCTACGATGTTCTTAGCCATTATTCTATTTTGCGTTATATTCAACTAAAAAAAATATAAATAATCTATGATTATATTAGTTAATATTTTCGTATATCCAAATTATAAAGTATAAAAACGTATAATATATATTTGACTTTTGAATTTTTATTTAACATCAACAAAATACTTCTAACACAAAACATAAATAAAATCTCCGCTTCCATATAAAGCACAACGAAATGCAGGCAAGGCAACTTTGATTGTATGCAGTTGAACTGTCCCTCGACGTCGCGCTGCGATGGCCGCTCCCGGCCGTCCACGAGATAAATTTGCTAAATTTTTCCACACAAATGGATCGCATAGTGGCCGGACTAGAGGAGGAAAAATCTTAAGTGATCTGAATGAGAACTAAAAATGTTTGCATTTCTGGAATTGTAAATTTAAAGCAAAACTTTGTACTTTGTAACATAAAATTTAAATAAATAAGTTAAAATAAACCTTATGATATAATTTTTTTACTTCATATTTTACAGTTTTTTTACTCATATGTTACATATAGCTAGTAGTTTAAATATTAAAATAATTAATAGTCAAATAATTTTAAAGTTTAAAGTCCTTATACCGCACATAGTAGAAGAAGATTTGTAAAGGAAACTTGTGTCAAAATATTCTGTGCCTCTCTTTTCTTATTGCCAAAGCCAGAAAATCAAAATAACCTATCCACATGTAGAAATTGACCCTACAAACAACATTATCAACGATCAAACATTTGCCAGTTACAGAACGAGATATATTTTAATATTTACTTACAATCCTAAACACAAAAAAATATTTTTGATGATTTTTTTAAAGTGTAATCCACACTGAGGATAGAAAAAATACTTAAAGAAAACATATAAAAATTTGAACGCAGCGGGACTCGAAACTGACTGAAACTATTGAAAGAATTTCAACGCGGCGTGATGTAGAACGCATGGCTGAGTGGTGAGAGCGCCTGCACGGTTCGCAGGAGGGCGCGGGTTCGAGTCCCGCTGCGTTCAAATTTTTATATGTTTTCTTTAAGTATTTTTTCTATCCACAAAAAAATATACAACAAAAAATAATGAAAAAGAAAAACCTTTTAAACAATTATGTCAACATAAATGTATGATAGCTATAAAAGCGTTCTGAAGCATCTGGCCAAGTGATTGATTGTGGAGCATCGATTACGATGGACGCGACGCGACGCGTCACTGTCACTGTATGATGCAAAGCTGTTTGTATATTGTGCCTAAATATACTAGGGCTTGCGAGGTTCGATATGGAGGAGGCAAATATTATTAGTTATCGTGTTGAATTTTTGGGAAGAGCAAACATAAAACAGATTAAATAAGCGATAACGAAATAGTTTTGAAATAACTAAAAAAAATATGGTTAAAGATTTGCATCTTCTTTGTTTGCTAAGACTTACACCTCCATGGGAAGATGAAGAATGTGGGTCAAAACGTTATAACTTACTCTTTATAGATACACATAAACTTTTATTATGTAATCATGTTTAATACAGTCGATCGAAGAACAATTGAAATCAAAAAGGACAATCAAATATTTTTATTATATTACTTTTGTTATAGCTTCGCGCTATATCCCGCTTATAGAAGGGTAAGCAGAGGGAACCACAGGAACCTAATGTTAAGATTACATTCCTCGCTCCTCGTGTAGTGGAAGCGCGCTTTGCCTAGTTGTCAGAGCGATGATAACGGAAATTAAAAAACTCATCTTCCCCGAGTGGGAATCGAACCTACAATATCCGTTGTGTATGAAAATATCAAGTGAAGTTATAGCTAACTGTTGTTATATATTATATAGTTATAGATAGCTTATAATTATCATCAACTTTTTACAGGTATAGAAATTGCGGCATTGAGTTTCGCCACCCAATACTCGTGTATATGTATAAACTTAATTTATAACACCAAATGCAGCCTCGGTACATCAGTACGTCGCTTTCTATTATATAAACATACAAATGTTTTGGTTGTCCCATGTGAATGTATGTACAGTGTACATATATTACAAATTCACTTTGTAATTGTTTATATGCAGCTTTGATAGTAAAGTGCATGATGATTTGAAGGTGGAGTTAAAATAAATAATATGAGGACCGTCATGTCGCAGAGGCGTGAGCGTCTGCCTGTAAGCGCGACGGTTTGAGGGTTCGATTCCCACTCGGGGAAGATGGATTTTTCTATTTCCATTTTCTTCGCTCTGGCGTTGAGTTCCGCCACTCAACACACAATGCCTCGAAAAAGGTGGAAAGCGAGGACGAAGCGAGGTTTGAGGGTTCGATTCCCACTCGGGGAAGATGGATTTTTCTATTTCCATTTTCTTCGCTCTGGCGTTGAGTTCCGCCACTCAACACACAATGCCTCGAAAAAGGTGGAAAGCGAGGACGAAGAAAGCAGGGACTAAGCAACGGAGTGTCTTAACAATAGGTTCATATAGGTCCTGCAGTTCCCTCTGTCTACTCTGCAATATGCGGGATTAAGCGTGAAGAAGAAAAAAAGAATAATATATCTACATATATGTATATATATATATATATATATATATATATATATATATATATATATATATATATATATATATATATATATATATATATATATATATATATATATATATATATATATATATATATATATATATATATATATGTATATGTATATATATATATATATATATATATATATATATATATATATATATATATATATATATATATATATATATATATATATATATATTATATATATATATATATATATATATATATATATATATATATATATATATATATATATATATATATATATATATAGAGAATAGAATAGAATAGAATATCCTTTATTGTACACCGATGTGACACATACAAATTAAATTTACAAAAGTCATTAATGTACAAGAGGCGGCCTTATCGCTAAGCCAGCGATCTCTTCCAGGCAACCTTTGGTAGAGGAAAGAATTAGGATGGTAGGGGTGTACAAAAACAATAAATAAAATAAATACAATACATAAATATCTTATTTATACATAAATAAATAATTAAAAATAATATACATACATAAATATACATGAGGAGGAAAAAAAAAAAAAAAATAAATAAATAAATAAATAAATAAAAAAAATAAATTATAATGCAATGAAATGCTCTTTTATTTTTTTCTTAAAGGATATAAAAGATTGTGCCTGTTTCGCTTCTAACGGAAGAGAGTTCCACAGTCGAATAGCTTGGACAGTAAAAGAGTTCGTATAGAAGGATGAGGAATGGGAAGGGATTTTCAGCAGTAAGCTCTCTTCAGAACGGAGATCCCGATAATGAGTAGAACTTAAAAACTGAAAACGTTCTTTTAAGTAAGGAGGAGATATATATATATATATATATATATATATATATATATATATATATATATATATATATATATATATATATATATATATATATATATATATATATATATATATATATATATATATATATATATATATATATATATATATATATATATATATATATATATATATATATATATATATATATATTTACATGTACACTTAGATCTCTAAACTCGGAACAAAACAAGATTTTGCTAACTGAAGAATAATATTTGTGCGTTAATAAAAAAAAAATTAGTAAAGGTTCAATAATTAGATAAAAAGAACAAAACATAGTAGTTTTTGAACCACGTCAAAAATAAAAAACATATATGCTTGTTTAAAAACACATCTATATTAGGAACTATACCTTTTTTAGTAATATTTTTAAATACACTAAAGTAATTATAACGTATAATCAAAATCAAGCTGTGGTACGCGTGCCTTCGACGCGCATTTAATTGAAACTGTATTAACGGTCCTCTCCGAGAATATTTTAAGATTCAAGATTAAAATTAAATCTGTAGGATTAGGACCTCTCGTTATTTTCACGTTTTTTGTTTTCGCAAATCCCGGTTTTACATTCAAAATGTAGGCCGTAAAATGATTAAATATCTTTGATCACAAAAAATGCGAAAAGGAAAATAATATAAGTAAATAAAATTGTAATATATATATTTATTATCTAAGTAAATAAATTTGAAGGCTTCATTTTAATTTGGAAACGTAATCCTCCTTTTAATAATTAACTAATAGGCTAAAAAATAAAATGTTTATATTGAAACGTTTCAGCAATTTTAATTTTTGGAAATTCTTGAAATTTGGCTAACTTATAGTGACAGAGTGTTGATGGAATATTATATACTGGCCTTATTTTCTTTATTATTTCTTTTTTACCTTTATCTATTTATTCTTAGAGAACAGGTAGAGAAATAAGTGACATTACGACCCAGATTTTCCGACTAATTGAAAAATGAAACTTTAAAAACTGTAAAACAAACAAACGCCTAAATATCAGAATTAATTTTCTACATACCGCAGAAATTGTACAGTAGACAAAACTAAAACTGAATTAGGGTCCCAAGTTCATTTCCCGACCTTTGTAAAGGCATTCGGTGGGCGATGAAATTATTCAAATTCAAAGAAAAGCAAAATCAAGAGGGAATCGACGGCATGCTGCTTAATGATTTATTTGCATCAGGGATTCGTTACTGAGAACATTATTTTTGAGATTTTGAGATTCTTGAGATGATGTTTTTGATTTTGATCTTAAAAGTAAACAGAAAGATGCTTAGAATGCTATATACATACATACATACATACATATCTTCACGCTCTATCCCTAGCGGGGTAGTATGCTATATAAATATAAACAATTCATTAAATCAACGTATTATTTGCTGACCGTATTTGAATTAATCTAGAAAATATATAAGAGTAAAAAGTATTTTTGAAGACTAACGTGATTTATCTATATACATACTTTAACTTAGACTCTGGAAGAAATAGAAAGCTTCAGCGTCAAGAATCATCCCTCAAACTATACCTAATTATTCTGAAACCAGAAACAAGTACACAAAGTTATATAACAATATTATAATTCACAAACAATATTTGCTCATTTCGGTAAAACGTGCCAAGACTAAAACGGACCAATAGGCCCGGCCTCGTAATTAATTCAGAATGAAAGAAATCAAAGGATCGTGATTAAAAGCGTGCGATGCGACGTCGAGGCTTATTTTTCGGACGGCTGATGCCAGAGTAATTTCCTTTCGCACCGTTATAATTTGTCCAAATTACTGCGGGTGGCCCGACTCGTAAATTATGCTGGACGGGTCGTTTGTAACTAAGTGACCGGTCACCGGGTACTCAGGTTCATTTTGGTGTACGAGTACGCTTATAATCGTGTGTGAGGTTTAATCTAACTTCTGCTTTTCTATACAAATATTCATTTGGCTTGGTCCAATCCATTGCCTAATATGAGTTAGGAAAGAAAATATCTTTAAAAAATAGTCTAATAGTAACAGATATATCATTATTTATTGTAAGAGTCTTTTTCTTCAACTTTTAACGCTAAGGCTTTCAACGCAGTACTTTTTTAGGGCAAATTTAAAGTGAATGACAGAGTTGGTAAAGAGTCGTCGAAATCGTCATTTTAACGTGCGACATCCTAAATAACTCAAAATAACTTAAAAGTAAAAAAAATAATATTACCACTATTTTCTTCATTGCTACTTTTTAATATGTCAAGATAATTAAAAAAATACTAATAACATATAATTGTGATAATCTTGATTTAAGTGGACTGTAATCGCGTGACTTAACGTCTTTATCGTAACAATCTTTGTACCTTTACTAAAAGGTCAACACTTTTGATTAACCTTTTGACACCGTTTATTGTTAATTATATAAATCAGCAGTTGTGTAGTATTAATTAATTGCTTATGTTCTAATTTAAGTGAATATGTGTTTTAAATTAACAAAAATACGTCAATCTTATATATTCTTTAAATCATTTTGTTTTAATTAGGGCCAGTTTCACCAGTTATTAATAAAGTTTCAGATAGTAAGCTGTAAGTATTAACTAATACTGTATATCACATAGAGGCTAAAATGATTTATACAGGTCTTTATTTAGTCTTAAACTAGCCTTAGGTAACTAAGATGAATATTTCATCTAATGAATTCAAAAATACTACTTTAGCGGGATAGAGAGAATAGAGTAGAGAGAGAGAGTCACATACAAATTTCTTTTCTCTCCGAGCAAGATTAAAAAATTATTTCTTGATTAGCAGATCATAAACCAATTTCGATTTCATGATTCCCAGATATAAATATCTAATAGATAAAGAGCTGTTTATATTATTAGCCTTTAACAGCTTACTATCTGAGACTTTATCCGTAGTGAAACGTGCGAAGTAAGCAGGGACTAAGTAACGGAGTGTCTTAACACTAAGTTCGTATGGTTCCTGCAGTTCCCTCTGCCTACCCTGGCATGTGCGGGATAAAAGCGTGAAGCTAAAAAGAAGAAACGTGCTTGGCATTATTTTCATCTTGCCTACACAAGTGTTTAAATGAATAACAATAAACAAAATTATAAAAGATTTAAAGAACTTCAAAATTTATTTTTAAGTTTATAATTAGAACAAACAACTATCTAGCATTTTATAGAGAAGTGGATGCTTTGAATGAAATTGAAAAATTCCCACCTTACTAATTAATATAATTTATATAGAATAAACATTAAAATGTAGGTTAAGTTCCTTACCTTAGTAATAATTTTAACAGTAGATTTATTTCGTAAAGATGAATAGTATAAAAGGATTACCTTAATGATGAAAAATTAAAAAGATTTCTTTCTTTTTTTTTAACATATAGTTCTCTGAACCCAAAGTAGTACAGTGGAGCTGAGTACTATTGGAGAGAACTACAAATACAATGGCTGTGTGTTCGATATTTTTTTAGAAGGATAGGCAGAGGGAACTGTAGTAATCGTGGAAACCTCGTATTCGAAATTCCACACTTCCCGCCTTCCAAGGCTTATTGTGTTGAGTGGCTAACTCAACGCGTCGATTGTCTAGTTGCCTTAGTAAGAAAATGGAAATTAAGTAATCCAACTTCTTCGAATATTAATTGAACGCACAAACTGTCGCGTTTAAAGGGAAAAGCTCTAGCTCTAGCTCTAGCTGCTCTCTGCTCTAAAACGTCTTCACACATATACATTCATTCTAATAAGACAACGTAAGTCGGGTGAGTAAGTTTCACCACTTAAGTCACAATATGTCGAAAGGTGAGTGAGTTACAGAGTATTTTAATGCGCTTAACTTATATATTTTATCTACAGCGAAGAAAATGAAACCTGACAGCGAGAATCAAACTTACAACCACCAGGGAGAAGCTGTGCCGCTGCACCTAATACCCATAAAATAGTTCTTTGATTTTACTGTGTGTGTGCGTTACATTACGTGCCTTTCGCGACTTGTCTACTCTTTACCTGGAGGGGGACCTAGAATGTAGGCCTTTGATCTTCCATTTAGTTGCTAGATTAGTGTACAGTTTGCTCATCGTGTGGAAAATTGTGGCTTGCTTAGTAACTATAATTATAGTTTACAGATGTGAAGTTACTTTTAAAAGTGTAAACTTTTTACTGAAATATATGGAAATAAAATAAATTAAATTAAATTAAAAAAAAATACGGAGCTAATTTTGACAATACCTTCTTATTACGTAATTTAGATCGCAGAATTGTCTTGATACAGTCTATCAATTAATCAATTATGATATATATTTTTTATTTTACTTTACATACATAACGCACAAAAAATTTGTGCATGGCAGCTTGTGGCAAGCTGTTAAATACTTTCAATCATACGATTGTGATGGTTGTGCCATCACAAGAAAGACAAAAGGGAGGCCCAAAAGCTATATGTTTCGAAAGTTGGAAATGTATAATCCCCGTAATAGTCTTTTATTATTATTATGCTCAATTAAGGATAACGATTCCAAACCTATTTTTAACAAAAAGCTGAATTGAATCTGAAACTCCCTAAATCTGATTGTATAGTCCAGTACTTAGTCCATCAAAATTTCATTAATTAGTTTCAGTTACAGTTTTAATAACTTTAATATCTTTAAATTACTTTTAAAGTTTTAGTAGTAATGACACGCTACAGTAGAAATTACGAGAAAACTAGCTATTTAATTGACTACAAGTTAGAAGTTCTTAGTTTCTTATACGTGTTGTAAGTTGAAAATTATGAATGTATTGCAGATAATTGTGCCGTAATATCATATTTAAAACTCCAATTTTCTATTCTATGATAGCTTCGCTTGTTTTAAACATAAAAAATAACAAAAGGACAAAAAAATATAAATGTATATAACACACACACACAGCTTCACGCTTTATTCCATATATAGCGGGGTGAGTAGACGGAACAGCAGGAAACCGTGGGAGCCATCCACGGTTCCTATTTACCTTTTCGAGGCCTTTTCATTGCCGTGTTTTGTAATGGAATTCAACGCCGCACTTTTGCCTAGGTGCTAGAACGAAGAAAATGAAAACGAAAAATCCATCTTACCCGAATGGGAATCGAACCCATAAATCGTTGCGTTTACAGGCATAAAATATATACATATATAATATATTATCTCTCATAAAATTTTAACTTCCTGCTCGTTAAGCAATGCGATACAGCTTATAATATAAAGTACTAACTACCAAATGTGGTAAACGAGTAAGTATGTAAGAAAGAACAATACATTTTATATAATTTGTAATATGCAAAAAATTGATTTAAAATAGCTAACAAATAATTAACTGTCTCGAGTAGGCTTCAAACTTAACAATCATTTACAACCTGTCCTATGATCCTATAATTTTTGCTAATACAAAAGTCAATAATATAAACACAATATATAAATAATATTATTATAGTGAATCGTAGTGGCGCAGAGGCGTAAGCGTCTGCCTGTAAACGCGACAGATGGATGGAAGATGGATGTTTCTATTTCCATTTTCTTCGCTCTGGCAACTAGGCAAAGCGCGGTGTTGAGTTCCGCCAATCAACACGCAATTCCTCGAAAAAGGCGGAAAGCAGGTACGGGGAAAATAGGGACGGGGAAAGCAGGGACTAAGCAACGGAGTGTCTTAACACTAGGTTCAAATGGTTCTTATAGTTCCCTCTACCTACCCTGCAATATGCGGGACAAAGCGTTAAGCTACAAAAAAAATATGATTATATCCTCATTATATGACTAAACTTGTATTTAATTTCCAAATACGTTTATTTGATTAACGTCAAAATCATTGATTTAGCATACATCCTTGCGCGAGTCACTCAGTCGCAATGATAAAGCTCTGGAGGTATTGGCGCGTAATAGATAAAAGCTTCACGAAAAATTGTTATACAATATTATGAGGGAAGTCTTTGTTTAGCTTAAAAAATGCTAATAAAAATATTATACGTAAATTGTGTATTAAACTGTGTAATTATTTATTGTTTATTTCCTTTTTTATAATACCTAACTACTGTATCGTAACGAATGTTGGTACTGGTACATTACGGAAGTATCAAGTTATCAATACATTATATGTACACCTATCCATACATACATGGCGCTAAATATTATTAGAGATATTCTTCAGTGTAATTTCCATTCAAAAACATACAAGCAAAAAAAAATCTGCTTTTGTGTCGCAGAGTTGCAGCGTATACCTGTTAACACGACGATTTATGGGTTTGATGTTTACTCGTCATACATATATTTGCTCAAATCAGATAATTTCTTTTAATTTCATTTTTTTCATTTTCATTTTCTACGTTTCAGCAACAAGGCAAAGTACGGTGTTGAGTTCCGCCACTTAACATGCAAGGCCTCAAAAAGTGAAAAGCCGTGAAAAGAATGTCCTTGTGATTCCCTCTGCCTACCCTGCTACGAACAGGATAAAGCGTAAAGCTCATTTAATTTTTTTTTGTAATTAGAATTTAATTTATTTCAATCGGTTCATAAATGAAAAAAATACATTATTAAAATATTTTGTATGAAAAAACTACTGAAAAATATCTTTTTCATTAAATTGGCTATAAAGACAAATTTGCGGGCGAACTTAGTACCTACAATATTCTTAAATGAAGTTCTGTGATATCAAAAACAACGACTACAATAATAAATATCGAAAGGCATACATATAAACGATAGAAATGTCTGTTACGTTTTATTTCGTATCATCTTGCCCGGCTTAGGAGGGACCGGAATAACATAAAATTTTCAATTTAGGCGTAATACAAGATATGACTGTCTCTATGGTTACAATAATGGGGAAAGACAGCTTATCGCTGTATACCAAGCAAGAGGGTGAAAATGCTAAATATTTACTAAAAATAGAGTTAGTGTCGAGTTATCAAGTTTTAAAGGGTGTGATATCACGGAGGTTTTTGTTTAGTTTTGCTGTATACAGCTTGGTTGGAAGTTTGATACTCTCTTGGTTTATGTATATTTTAATGTTATTAATTTTACATTTTAAATCACTCTTTTACTTGTCTATCTGTGAACGTGACGATTTATGGGTTTGACTCTCACTTTTGGAAGATGAATTTTTCATTTCCATTTTCTTCGCTCTGGCAACTAAATAAAGCGCGGCGTCGACTCCCGCCAGTCAACACGCAATGAATCAGAAAAGGCGGAAAGTGGGGAACAAAGTGTCTTAACACTAAGTTCCTGCGGTTTCCTCTGCTTACCGTGTTATGAACGAGATAAAGCGTAAAGTAATATCTGTCTACAATAAATAAGAAGAATGTATCAAAATAAATGAACACAGCAATATATGTTTTTATTATAACGTAAGTATAAAGCTTACATGTAATAATTTAATTCAAAGCACTCCTGTTTATTTTAATAACATAATAAAAATAAAAGCTCTGGTTACTTGCTACCTCATTTGAATAAACACAATTGTGAATAAAAAGCTTCGGACGTTCTTTACACTGTTACAAAGATAAGAGCCTTATACCTTGCCTCGACCTGTTGCTGGTCTAATCAATCAGTGATAATCTTATCCTAAATCTGTATCCTCAGATCTCGTCTAATGCAAATGTTAACATAAAACATTATTCAATTGACGTTTCTTTTCGATCAAATTGGATAGCTGTCAATTTATTCGTTTTTATTTTGTAACTAATGTGTTATTTATGATACAGCTTTAACCGTAGCGATGTTGTGTTTATTAATATATTATTTTGTATTTTAATGACCAATTTATGGAAATAATATATTACATCTCTGTTTATTTATATTAAATACTATGCTAAAAACTTAACATCTCATATTAGTCATTATAATAATAAGATAGCATAAAGATAACAAAAATGTAATATATTTGACAAAATGAGCTAAGCATGAGCTATAATTATCCCATATACTAACGGCCTTATTCATAAAAAGTTATAGCACGCTTAAAGACTCGATATAGTACAGTTGTCAAAAAACGTTATTCATAACAGCATTTTAGACCCAATCAGTTCTATAAACCTATCATAAAGTTATAGAGCCGAGAACCCTACTATAAGAGTGTTTTAACGTCCAAAGATGGCTGATTCATATAACAGCTGATTATAGCTCATACTAATATGAGCACTGATATGACGTCGTCGAGTCGCTTGTCATCAAGAGTGTCAATTTCAGTTTCGTAAACAAAACAATATAACAATTGACATTTTGTTCGATATTTATTAACTATATTTAGTTATTAACAAGTTTATTAATAATAAATTCTACATAAGAAAGGTGCACAGAACATAGGAACATAGGTAATAGTATAATATAGTAATATTCACGTCTAAACAATTTTAAATTTTTTGTCGTTTTACTTCTTTTGACTTAATTTTTTAAAAATTAAGTAAGTTTATAAACTAAAATAAATAAACATTCGTGTTTTTGTGATAACAACGACGTAAATCAAGCCGGTATATGTCAAACCAGATCCAATAATATATTTTTGTACGTAATATTATCTGTGGTCATACTATGTCAATGCGTTTGTCACTTATCATCTGTGGATTTACTGGTATTTTCGGCAACAAGTCGACCGACTTCAGTATAGTGGCAACATTGTGAACGTATAAATCAAATTAGTGACACTTTAGTTATAGAAGGCTTATAGAGCGTTTATGAATACAAACATTTATCGAACGTTCTATAAGCCTAAAGAGCGTGTTAACTAAAATATGCTTAAAACGTTCTATAAGACTTTTTTATGAATAAGGCCGTAAGAGTGTAGCAAGACTTAACGTAGACTAAACCACTGCCGAACACAACGTTGTCAAATCTCTGAATATCCATCGGTTATAACCGAATTACTGGTAAATATTTATAGTGGATCTGCCCAAAAGTATGGCCATATAGTGAATTTATGAATTTTCAATATTAACCCTTGGATACAAAAACATATAGTACATTTTAGCTTGTAACAATAGCGTAAAGACCTAATTTACGACATAAATAAACATATGCGCGAGCCCTTCGCATTTGGCCCTTTACTACATTCCCAAAGGATAACGGAATTTCTGTATACTTGTAAATGTAAATCTTGAGGAAATCCTATCATGCTGCGGTGTAAGAGCCAGTGGCAAAAACGAGTTCGTATAACATTTCCATTTGTTTTTGTGCCCATTTTCACTACTTTTGAAAAATATTTTAAACAATATATGTATATTTTGAAGAAAAAGATATTTTGATTAATTATTTAAAACTTAATTCCTTAAGTCTGATTTGGCTAATTATTATTACAAAATACATTCTTAAAAATTGTCTGGAAATCTGAAAATTACTTTTTATTAGTTTTAAATTACATATTTTATATTACAAACTGAAATTTATATATATTTAATTGAGTGCTACTTGCTTTTCTACATTTAATTCGTATTGATTCAAAGTGTACATAATATTTCTCGAAATAGCAAATATATAGAAATTAACATAAATTATAAGCGAGAGTAATTCGCTAAGACTTGGTTAAACAATGCTCATTTCACTATATCGCGAATGTCAACGTGAAAAGTTTAAGTAAAAACCTGCAATATTCAATATAAATGAGAGAAATTTTCTATGTAAAATATTAAATAACCTCCTATTGCATAGTCTAAATACCGCGTGGCGACGGTATTTCTGTGGTTGACTCAATTTGATCACTGTAACTGCGTTCCAACTACTCGGTCGACATCCAAGTCACGGACGGACGTGGAGCTCGAGTGAGAGCGAGTTAGTTAAACTAGAGTCTAGAAATGAAGTTTCGATTACAATCAATGTAATAATCCAAAAGGATTCATAAAAAAATCACATTTTCATAGATAACTGTGATTCTACTTCAAACTAGTGGTAAATATATATTTGTTTAGTAAAACTTTAATATTATCATACATGGCAAAGGCGGTTTAGTTGCACATTTACTTTACAATATGGTGAAGCCATAAATTATTCTAGTTATGTTTTTTAGCGGACCAGAGTTCTGTACTGATCATGCTGTATGCATTCATAAATTCCATTCAGTGAAACGATATAATGCTAAGATTTTTCTATATAATTGCTCTTTCCATTACTAAATAACATTACTGAATCATTTAAAATGAATACAAAATTATTTAGTATTATTGTTTTTCCCTCTATAACTAATACTATACCCAACGCGCAACCACTACCAGAGTTCACTAAGAGGTGTTTGTATTGAAATTGATTTAGGGAAATTCCGCGGCGAAGACGCATCTACCGAGACTTGGCTCGGATTGTTAAAGTAAATCGATTGATTTTTATATGAATTGAAGTCAAATTCAAAGCAATATTCAAATATAGTTTGTATTTCATGAGGTTGAACATCTTGATTGCGGTTTTATAGTAAGATATATATTTATATTATAGTTATAGTTATATTATATATATATATATATATATATATATATATATATATATATATATATATATATATATATATATATATATATATATATATATATATATATATATATATATATATATATATATATATATATATATATATATATATATATATATATATATATATATATATATATATATATATATATATATATATATATATATATATATATATATATATATATATATATATATATATATATATATATATATATATATATATATATATATATATATATATATATATATATATATATATATATATATATATATATATATATATATATATATATATATATATATATATATATATACATATATATATAATCTACAAAACAGCCATATGGACTTAAAATTTAATTTTACTTAGGAAATAGCCGACCTATTGAAATGATACCGAAACATTCAATACAATTGTAAGACGGCTTACTAATAGTTTTTTTTATTTTTCAGCTACTAATAGTGGTGGGACAATTCATAGATTTATCCAATACTTCAAATTTAGTTTACTACATAGACAGAGTGTGTGATGGATGATCTTTCTATAATTTAAATATTTATGAACATAAATATACACAAATATCAACACATTTTAATATATTAAAAAAGATATTACTCGTCATGTCTTTGAAGCATAATAATATTATAATTTATTTGCTTTTGATGTTACTTACGCTTGACGTATCTAAAGATAATCTAAATATGAATACGATCCTCAAAATCGATATTACATCGAGAAGAGTTACAGTGAAAATTCACGTTTTTTTAATATTATTAAATATTGTATTTTTCATTGATGTAAGGAAAGTAAAATTTGTACACAGGACAGAAAACAGCACAGGAATATGACACTGGTTATGCAGCGGAATGCTCGACCATAGAACAAGTATGACAAATAAGGCACTGCTTTTCTGCCCATATAGATCGTACGCCCCTGATATCTCCACGCTTTTATCCCTAGCGAGGTAGTCAGAGCGTATGTATTATGTAATTAATTATTTTACTTCTCCGCTCTAGTTAAGTTGTGGCATTGTTTTCTACCACATAAGACATTGTGTATCGATTTGAGAAAATTTGCATATACAAAAATCATGAATCAGAAGAAGATGAACCCAAAAATCAATATCTTTTATCTATATAACTTATAACACACTCACTAATATTAAAGTACATTAAATAATAATTTACTTATCTGAGGTAGACCTCACAATTATATTTCCTTATAAATCTTGAACTAATTATGTAAAGTGACATTAGTATTATATTAGAGATTTATAGCGGCCGGTGTGCATCTGCTCCCAATAATGGGGGAGCGTATAAGAGATTTGGAACTTGGTCCTGGTATTACCGAAGTTACATTATAACTAATAAGTTCCACCGTTAACTGTTTCGTGGCGCAATAGAATGTGTTTAAGTAATGTTGTTTAATTTATACGTGTAGGGTAGCAGGTTCGATAACGTATAATTATGTGTATAATTTGTGTTTAAGTTTCACACAATACATATATAAGTGTAAGTTTAAAGCAGAAATAAGCTAAATAGACAAACCACTACGTTGATTTAGAAACGTCGATGGAAAGTGTCAAACGTGTGACAAAATGTTAACACACTTTTAGTCACCAAATTCAAATTGTAAATACTTTTATTCTAAATAAGAATAAGTGCTTAATTTTTTGAAACTTAAACACTTTACACTTTCCACTTAAGTCAATGCCGTACCTGAAATATGGGAAAAAATTGTTACTAAAGTTTCATCTAAATAAATAGTAATTTATATACCATATTAAATACATGATATATAATTGTATTGAAAAATTTAGAATAATTTCTTATTTAATTATCAATTGTTAATAATATTATTATTATTGAAAAACATGAGTTAAATATATGTACGAGGCAAAAGAGACATGCATTGACCGAACTGTTTGGCGCTTCGTTCTCTCTGACTATGAAGAACAAGAAAAAGTTAAGGATAATAAACCGCCATTAAAACTATATAATTTTAAAAAATCAATACGAAAAACTCTTCTCTATCATATTTTAATCGTTTTTTTTTAATATTTTAAGTATTCTTCCCACAATATAATTACTAGAGTGTAACCACGACGACCGCCGGCTGAACCGCTCGTATTAATGCAAGGTGACTCGCATCTGCGGCCCTGTCATATTTCAAAATGGGGGATAGTTGATAACACTAGTGATGGTCAAAATACATTGTACATTGTTTTATACGATATAAATACAAAATAATTCAATAATATTTTTTTTAAAATTCTATTATATTTATAGGCGCTGTATTTTTCGGCTGACATCAAAATTTCGTTTAATAAAAGTTAGAAATTATCTGAAACCTAATTAACCTAAACTATTTGGTCATATAAAATACTAGAGCAATAAAAAGAATTACTTCAATTTCTTTTAAATCACATTGTCTGCATTCTGTAATCAAATAATGGCTCATAATAGCTATTGAAAATTTTATGTTTATTGCTACTCGTTACGACTTCCGTCATGAAATCGATTACGTTTATGCCATAAAAATTAGACCTTCAATAATTTATATATACACACAGAGGCACAGCGTCTACGAGAAAATGCGAAGGTTTATGAGTTCGATTCCCATTATTTTAGATATCTTCGCTATGTTCATAAGCGCGAAAATAAGTTCCGCCACGCAATGCCTAGAAAGACGCAAAGCAGGGAACAAAGTGTCTAATAGCATTAGGTTCCTAAGGATCCCTCTACCTAACCACCTAAGTATACAATGTAAAACTATAAATTAAAGTTATTATAGTTTATAAATAACAATTGTATTTTTAATCGAAATATAAATGAACTGCATGAACGCTGTTATGCAATTAATATAATGTAAGAAATCATTTACATTTTCGTGTGATAACACTTTAAAATAATAAAAAAAATAAATAAAACAAAGTATCTATCACAATTAAAGAAAAATAATAAAATTGTATATGCATGTACTAAACTATATCAAAATCCTTAATTAAAACATTTTTTTGTACATAAACCTACCAATGTACGCAATACATTGAAACAACATCGTGTAAGTGCTATTACCGAAGCAGGTGCAGGTATCGGCTACCTTACATAGCGACCGTCCATTTATATAATTGAAAATCACTTGCACAGTAAAAAGTGATGATATACATCCTTCTTTTTGTTTCTTATTTAATTATTTATAAAGTATTAACAAGTAAATATTGACTTACCAAACGGTGTTTGTATTACCTTTAAATTAATTTATATTACCTGTAAAGATATAATGTTATAGTAAATTACATTAAACAATGCAGTGGCAGTTGTGGTGTATAAGGACAACTTTAATTAATTTTTAGATTCTCACATTATATATACATATATGAGAATTCCTTAAAGGTAAGTATAATTGTCTGTGTGTATATATATATATATATATATATATATATATATATATATATATATATATATATATATATATATATATATATATATATATATATATATATATATATATATATATATATATATATATATATATATATATATATATATATATATATATATATATATATATATATATATAATATATATATATATATATATATATATATATATATATATATATATATATATATATATATATATATATATATATATATATATATATATATATATATATATATATATATATATATATATTAATTTTTAAAACTAATTTGCATCATGTTTGCAACTAATAATACTCATTACATTACTTTTAAGCTTTGAGATAAACGGATCATCTCATATAATTACAGCTTTTGCCTTTTTGATCCTAACTTTTAATATTTTAATGACGGTCTGATCTTTAATTGTAAAATAAATAATTAATATTTATATAAAAAAGTTCAAAAAACACTTTACAAATGCTAAAAGAAGAAAAAAACGAAGTATGCTAGTTTAAAAAAATGGTAAAGAACAAAAAAATATTTTTAATAAATTTAAAATGCGAATAAAAGAAATTTGGTCTATAGCAAATATTAAATTCGCGAACAAATTGATATATTTTTATTGAAAATACTACAAATATTGACCAAATTGTTGATCGAACGTTGATTAAATTCAATTTCGGCCATTCGATATATTTGTGTATACTTCGAATTGAAAACAAACGTAAATTTTAACCAAAAGTTTTGCATTTTAAAAAATAGTTCTTACCCTAATATATTGCTTAATGTATATGTATATATATATATATATATATATATATATATATATATATATATATATATATATATATATATATATATATATATATATATATATATATATATATATATATATATATATATATATATATATATATATATATATATATATATATATATATATATATATATATATATTTTAAGTCTATAATTGTTATATACAAAACTATTTTCTTTCTTTTGGACTTTGAAACGCAAAGTACCTTGGGACTTGCGACACCGGTATAAGTCCAAACTCGTCTCTCTACCTAATCAAATTCTAAGAAAAAATAAAGCAATGCCTAAAGAATAGCGTAAAGCCTAATTTCTAGAATACATTCCAGAAATGGGCTGATAAATATTCCAGACAAAGGGAGCTTATAAATATTACAGAGATATTTAGCTGTTACAACTTTTACTGATTTATCCGTGTAGTTAGTTGCAACGTGCATTTGAAGTACTTACTTATTTTATTTTTTTTAGCTTCACGCTTTATCCCGCACGTGGCAGAGTAGACAGAGGGAACCGCAGGGACCGTGGGAACCTAGTGTTAGGACACTCCGTTGCTTAGTCCCTGCTTTCTCCGTCCCCGCTTTCCGCCTTTTTCAAGGCATTGCATTGAGTGGCGGAACTCAACGCCGCGCTTTGCTTAGTTTACCAGAGCGAAGAAAATGAAATCCATGTTCCCCGAATGGAGATCGAACCCAGAAACCGTCGCGTTACAGGCAGACGTTGCGCCTCTGCGCCACGACGGTTTATGATGTTAGTTATACGTTGCACTACATGCAATTGTAAATTCTATCAGGTTTACTCATAAACGTTGTAGGCTTTTAGAATAAATGAAAATGAACAATAATAAAATCTGGGCAACGATAATAAGTCTTCAGAATATTTGTACAATTTTTAATACAGACACTTTATAGAAACATCAACAGAGTCCAATAGGAAGCTGATCCTGAAGTTTAATGCAAGTTAAGTAGGGCTTGAGTAAGGCTTATGTTAAATTTTCTGTAATTTACCAACTATCGATTCGTTGGTCGCTATTTATTAATTTCTACATTATTATATTATGTGTGTGTATATATATATATATATATATATATATATATATATATATATATATATATATATATATATATATATATATATATATATATATATATATATATATATATATATATATATATATATATATATATATATATATATATATATATATATATATATATATATATATATATATATATATATATATATATATATATATATATATATATATATATATATATATATATATATATATATATATATATATATATATATATATATATATATATATATATATATATATATATATATATATATATATATATATTACATGCATTATTGGCATACTATATGCCTTATAGAATTAAGACCTATGAAAGTTATATTTTTACGAAAATTAAAGATAATAAATATTCGTATATGACTAATTTGAGGACTGTTGTGGCGCAGGCGTAACGTTTGCCTGTAAACGCAACGTGTTGAGGGTTCAATTCCACCCGGAGAAGAGGGGATTTTTCTATTTCCATTTTCTTCACTCTAACAACTGAAATACACAATGCCTCGAAAAATATGAAAAGCAAAGAACGGAGAGTCTTACCACTAGTTTCCTATGGTTCCTGCCGTTCCCTCTGCTTACCCTGTCAAGGTAGGGGTAAAAGAATGAGGCTGACAAAAAAATAATGCCTAACCTAACCTAATATCTAGAATACATTCTAGAAATGAGCTGATGATAACCCCAGATAAAAGAGGTTTTAGACGACTACAAAGATATAATAGCTGTTGCAACTTTTTTACAATTTTACATATCTTTGCCTATATTTTAAGTAAAATCATATAAAAACATATATTAAGGTCTAAACTAAAACATGGCAACTAATGGCAGAAAAAGAATGTTATATAATATAAGAAATAAAAGAACAAAAGGCAAAAAATATTATCCTTTTTGAATAAAAATGAATTCTAATCTACTCTTCGTTATAGAGTAAATATTTTTATGAATATTTTCTTTCAATATTCCTTAGAGCCAGTGAAATGAGAATAACACTAACAATAGCCTATTGACTGATCTTGCTTCGCTTTTATTAGACTTCGGAAGAAAAACTACTTTGAAAACGTTGTGATTATATAAGTTTTATTCATTGTACACATTGTTCCTCACAATGTTATAAGTTTATAGTATATATAGAAGTTGTACTTATTCCATTATAACTAACACAAGTTTGTAATCGACCGTATCGAGTTTATTATTAATATGATAACCGATAGACTTTCCCGATTGCGAGTATCGATACACGAAACATCCATTATAGAGAAACTATGAAGATAATAATTCAATTGCGCGCAGTAAATATTTGAAAAGGTATTTTTCTCGAAGCAAATAACTTGCAGTTAAGTTCATTTTTATTATTTGAAAAGATTATCTTCAACATTTGAAAGAAGTTAAATTTTACTTATACAAAATTAAATGATAAAAAATGCATTACTTATGTACTGCAACATTGATGGTGTACTCGTATCTGAATTTATGTAGTTTTGTTTGTAGGATTTTTTGTAAATTTTCAGCTTGGAAGACAGAAAGAACCAAGTGTCAAGATATTCCGTTCTCCTATTTTCAAACTATTGGCTGTTTTATTGGAGCTCTACTAAGCTTACGCCATTATTGGAATGGACAAATAAAAATGGTTTACTTCAAGTTGAGATTAATGCCAAAACCATCAGTCTGTTATAGTACTCTATCCCACTGCTAATTATCCCACTGATAATTGTAGAAATAAATGTCCTAAAAGTTAGGGATTCTATAATATATAATACTTACGTTTATACGTTTAAATAAAATATTTCAACTATTGAAAGTATAATATTAAAATTAAAACAACGCATACAATTTTCTTTATATGCTAATCATCATGGCAAGTATATAAAAATCTCTAAATTTTCGTTTTTATATGATAGACACAATATAATTTAATTTTTTTATTAAAAAAATGCATATTTAAAAATGGAAAGATTAATCTAAATTAGTTTTAAAAAGATAAACATAAAGAAATATCTGAACATCACATAATTAAAAATAGTATTATACTAGACTCCAATTCAGTTCCTTCAATTCAGGACATGCATGATCAAGATTAAAATTTCACATCGGCGATGTTACTGGACAAATTCCAAAGTTTACTGATTAAAAGTCGAACTTTTAGATTGTAAAAAACATATCCGGCTACGGTTTCACGTTTCCTTGTTGATAAAGAGAGTTGCATAGTAGAAAATAAACTTTAAATGTCAATGCAAAAGTACGAGCTTTTCAATTATACTATATCTAATAAAGTAGACCGCCAAACCACAGCAAATTACTGAACAAGAAGATGAAAAAAGATTTTTTTTTTATTTATTTATTTATATATAAATACAAAGTTATATATTACATTTTCTTCACAGTCTTAAGCTCTTTAGCTTGTCTGACCATTGCACATTCCTAGACTTGTTTAAAAAATATATACAATTTTAAAACTATAATATTAACATATCGTTATAAATACTAAAGTTAACATTCTCTTACTGAAGTAAATCGAATCTTTGACAATATATCAATAATCTATGACAATTATAATCAAATCTCTGCAATTATATATTTACGTTACCTTTTTTACATTATATTTAATTTTTTTTTTGAGTTTTTGAGGATAATTTTGCATATCGGTTTTTATAGAGCTTATTGAGTAGTGAGAAAGTCTGTAATATATAGGGTTGAAAGTTTGTACAACATCATCGTTTTCAAGAATATTTATAATTATTTTTAAGCTAATTTAATTTCTACTGTGAAAAATTAACTTATGGAAAATGTGAAAGGCATACGGCGTTAAATTCCGCCACTCAATACGCGAAACCTCAAAGATGTTAAAAATAAAGTCTCAAGCTAAGAAAAACTAAAATATACGTAAATACATAGTATCTTTAATTTTCATAAATTCTTATACAATAATTAACCACAATTCTAACAAAGCTATACAAAATATTATAATTATAAAAACACTTGTGTAAGTACACCGTAAGAACCATTATTAGTAAGCGGGTATACCACATTACATTACAACGTTACGCTGACGACCTGAGAAGACATAAACTGGGACCAGCTTACCTAAACTTAATGGAATAAAAACATAAAACGCATTAGGGGACCTTTGAAGGTCCTCGGATAATAGCGATCCCATTTGAAAAACTAGACCCTTTATATATTTGTAATACAAAATTGTTTGACTTATATTATTCTTAACATAGTTTTTTTGACCAAAATATTGTATTTCTTGTAAGCTGAACTGAGGATAATTTAGTGTTATAATTCTGATTTGGCTTCGATTTTTGGCAATAGAATAATAATAATAAGAATTTATTTCAGACTTACATTTATAGTTATTGTTAGTAACATTTTTGACTGAAGAACTATTGTTAGTACGTGTAATAAACATTAGAAAGTACAATATTAATGAATCAAAATACTAATTACTATTTAGATAACATGAGTCAGGTATAGTTTGACCCAATGATATATAGGTGGCGAGTTCCACCGGTCAAGAAAGACGGTCAGCATTCCGCTAGGCCTAAGGTGAAGGCGCACCGTTTTCTCACAATAGCATAGAAGTCATCCGTATGCGCCTCCGCAAACATGCCAGAGGCACTGCACCTCCATGGTAGCCCCATGAGAACCCTGAACGCGCTGTTGTACTAGACCCGTAGATGTATGCCTGTATGCCCGGCGCGTGTAGCTAGTCCACAGACTGCAAGTATAAAATGACTGACAGTATGTTTAAAAGTAATCTTTACTGGATTCGTATACCTTGCAAATCTCCAGGCCAGCATGTTGCAACGGACAGACCGCGACCTAAGTTCCCTTTCAATATCACAACCATCGGTCAAATTTTCAGTGACTCAGTGGCCCAGGTATTTAAACTTGCTTACTCGGCACAGCGGTGTGCCACAAAGTGAGACCACTAGTATCTCCGAGTACGATTTGGAGCCAGATCTAAATACCATAAGCTGGCTTTTCATGGCATTATACCTGAGCCCGTGAGCCACCGAATACTGACTCACAAATTGCCAAAAATCTACAAAGAGCCGCAATAGATGGGCTCAAGAGTACCATGTCATCAGCATAGCTGGTATTGTTCATACAAACTCCATCAACCAGTACGCAAACAAAGCCACATTTTCAGGTGGTAACGTCGTATCATTATACTGGTTTTTCCCAAAGTACATTATAAGACACAAGGTCAAAATCCTTCGACAAGTCGAAAAAACACGTAGAGATTGGAGTTTTTCTAGCTGTATAGTATTGTACAGTCTGCTTGAGACACAGTATGGCACTCTCAGTAAATAGTCCAGGTCTGAACCAAAATTATTAATATCTAAAGTAAAGATGTTATTAGACGTTGATTTTGGAAAAGTCTAATTGATAGATATTATGCCTACTTAAATAATAGCTTTTTTACAAGCTTATAGCAAATAAAATATCGATTAAATGTGTAGTATTCACAAACTGAACTTTTTGTACCAATATCAGTGGAAAGTATGAAACATGAAAATTGGCAGATTTAAAATTTGTGGGCGTACACATTCATTCTAAATGAAGCAATCAGAATATAAATATTCGAATGAAAAGCAACCTAAAAACAAGGTAAAAGGCGTTCCATAGGAAAAATATCAATATGAGTCTATCACTCGAAAAACTCATCCGCTAAGTAACTAAATCAATCTTGCGTTTGGAGTGTTAATTAAACAAATTAGTTAGGATTTCGTGTAAAATCTCACGACAAATCCGAAGTTTTGAAGAGTTTGGGACGCGTACGTGAGTAATTTACTAATGCAACATCGTCGGCTTTAGCTCGGTGAGGTAAAGCAGGGGTCATTGTGATAAGCTGAGCGATTATTTTAGTAATATATAAAAAAAACACAAAAAGAATTATTTTCATGATATTAATTACTAAATTTAGTCTAGTTTAACGTACTAATGATGGTGAGTAGAAAGAAAAATATTTTTAAATATTTATTTAAAAGTAAATTGCAACTGCCAACCAACTATATGATATGTAATTAACTAGTATACCCTCATTGGATATACCTCGAGCGTCTCCCGTCTACCGTCGTAGCGCCACAGTTCCGGCTCTTAACATACGTTTTGAAAAGGCGGTTAGGTTCCCAGGTTCCTGCGGTTTCCCCTGCCTGCCTTGCTGTAAGCGAGATAACAGCGTGAACATAAAAAAATACTTTCTCCGTAGTAGTTACCTACCTTACTAAAACTAAATATATCATCCCACCTGCTATATAATCTCACCCCGAAGCGTTGGCATTTCGCACCAGCATCATATTTGCTTTCATTACAGATATTAAAACCCATATTGCACATCGCGGTAATTAAGAATGGATTCAGTTAAGCTTTCACACCTTTTGAACATTGTCACATTTATGATCTCTTGTACAAGCTCTCGCTTCAAATATATTAGTTATTCATACACGATTTTTATGTTGAGCTCGAGTAGAGTTGATATTCATCATATTATATGGAAAAGTAACGTTTATTTTAGAAATGACTAAAGAAAGAATATTATCACCCCTTAAAAGAAAAAATAAACTTGTGCCTTTTGACATTGCGCGTTGAGTGGCGTAACTTAACGCTAGATTTTATCTTATTACTGAGTGGGAATTGAACAAGAAGCCGACGCTTCTTAAGGCAGCCGACCTCCAAAACAGCGCTATAGAACATATAGAGCTCATTTATATATGTATTAATATATAATGTTGGAGTTCTGAACTGAGAACCGTCTTCTGCAAAAAGAGGGTAAGTAGAGAGCTCAGTTTTAATGCATAGTGTATTTTCTTCTCTGGCATGATTTAACGACATTGCGTATAGCGTAGTTGTACTTAACGGCATCCTGTATTTTATTAAAACAGGATAATTAAAATAATACTCCTGGGCGAAGATCAAGAAAGTTAACCAAGATCAAAAAATAATCTTGTTTTTAAGAAACGCTTAATGGTGAGGAATATTGTATAAATATAGTTACTAAAATGAAGTATAAGAAAGCTAAAGTATAAAGTTTTTACTTTATCCCAGACACTGTAGTAATACACCATATTGTCTTTTCATCACTTATAAAAATGTCTAAGAGAAATACTTTTCCACGTAAAAATATTACACTTACTACTTAAAGCTACACTATGCTTAGGAAGTCAAAACAAAGATGTTTTAATATTACTATATTTTTTGTTAGGCGTTTTGTTACTCAAAAAAAAATAATATATATATATATATATATATATATATATATATATATATATATATATATATATATATATATATATATATATATATATATATATATATATATATATATATATATATATATATATATATATATATATATATATATATATATATATATATATATATATATATATATATATATATATATATATATACACATATATATTGAGTAACAAAACGTTATTATTTGGTTTTTGCTAAGTCACATAATACCTTATGGGAAGGACACATGTACGAAACGATTAATAGGTGAAACCTAACATTAAATTATATAAGGAGGGAAGCTTTTCTTTTTCCTCTTTTTATTGTACAATACAAAAAAACATATACCAATATATCATTTTAAGTTTTTTATCTTTGCCCTTATATCATTTGATGTTTAAAATTAATTAAAATTATTTATTAACATATCATAATTTCAAAAATTGTAAGAAAATTAAACTTAATAGTAAACTTTGTACTGTTAGCCAGAAGTTACTCATACTTTTCAAGATATTGCGATTGCCGAGACGCTACCTTACGAATATAATGCCATAAGTCTTAAAAACTACACACTTGATACAGACGCGCCTACAAAAAAGCTATTACTGGTTTTGGCTTGAAAGTAGAGAATATTTTGATTTTTTTAGCATAGACTATGTGACATGTACTAAGCCGCTACCTGTATGTCTTGCTTAGTAAAAATTGATAAGTTGTTTCAATCTTTATTCTTTAAATGCTGCGTCTATACCAGAGTCATATTTTTTGTTTCAGTTAAACCAAAAAATTAAAAAAAAACTTTTTGTACATTCCTCTATACATGACTTATAACTTCTCATATATTACATTTACTAAGAAATGTCTCACTGCGTTACAGTGGCCTCAATTTTTTCGATTTAAGATATTTATATCTATCAGAAGGATATATGGAGGAAGTGATATATTGATATAAAAATATATTAATAAACTATAAATAATAAACAAGATTTCTATATCAAATCCTTAAAAATATTATCTCGGAAATATGTTCCATCTTATGTGCTACGTCCCCTACTCCGCTACGACAGCGGCATTCATTATTTCGACACAGTATCTTTATCACATACATTTACTATAGAAATAAAGGCATTTCCATACTGACGGGCGCGGGTGGTGTCAAATACAACACGTTAATAGCTTGCGACGTAATTGAAAATGGGCTCAGGCTGGTTCGGGAAGGATTTAATAATAGATAAGGGTAAATAGCCCATTGGTGTAACAGAGTATATGTTAGGTTGACGTGAAATGCAAAGATTGTTGATTGACTTAGGTAATATATACTCGTATCTAGTTTCACGCATTACCCGCAAATAACAAGGTCACTTAGTGTGTGTGTGTATAACTTAGTGTCAAATCTCTCTTTTTCTTCTTTACAATTACTAAATAAAATACGAGGCTGTATGTTAGCGAAGCTGTCATTTGGTTGACCAAAGCGGGAATATAATAATAAGTCATCTTCTGTATGTCACACTGTACCACAATAACCTATGCCACATACATACATATATATAATAAAAACCTTAAATACGTATATAATACTATAAACGTAGTATAATTTTAAGTCCAGTTCCAAATACTATTTTCATTACAATTTATCAAAACCATATTAAGCCTCGAAGAAAAGTGCTTATTTTATAAGTAATCCTGACATCAGACAACGTTTAATATAAAATTAAAGCTATATAATGAAATTTTTATTACGATAAGTCTACACAGATTTGTAGATTTTTAAAATATTTATCTTAAGACACCAAGTTCAATTCAAAAAAATTTTATTTGAGTTTTAGTGGGTCTGCTATTTGAATAAGTCGAAATAACAACATGTTATAAAAGAAAAGCTTTTAAATCACCAGACTCTTCCTGTCTGAGTTTTATTGAAAATTGTGAATGATCAAAACAAATATATAATAATGGAAAAGATAAAAAATACAATTTGTGAGAGAAAATACAAAACCGCGACCATATTAATTCAAAATGGATCTTACCGCAAAAACAGATTTCAAATTAACTTAAATTAAGCACTTTGTAATTTGTTTACTTAATTACCTTGCACTTAAAATTAAAATATGCAATTAATGTTATAAAATCACGTTCGAGTGCTGAGAATTCACTTAATTACTACAAAAGTGGAGAGGTAAATGAAATATAAAGTAGAATTGGACTAAAAAGTAATAAAATTGGTTGTCCTTTTTAATTTATTCTTATTGAAAATGCATTCATACATACATACATACATGCATACATATATACACACACACATTCACATATACATTCATATATACATACAAACATATATATATATACACACTTCACGCATACATAACTTCACGCTTTATCCCCAGCGGGATCAATATCACAGAGAAAGGAATTATCAGAGAGAACGGAGCTCTAAACTCTAAGCACTTTGTAATTTGTTTACTTAATTACCTTGCACTTAAAATTAAAATATGCAATTAATGTTATAAAATCACGTTCGGATGCTGAGAATTCACTTAATTACTACAAAAGTGGAGAGGTAAATGAAATATATAGTAGAATTGGACTAAAAAGTAATAAAATTGGTTGTCCTTTTTAATTTATTCTTATTGAAAATGCATTCATACATACATACATACATGCATACATATATACACACACACATTCACATATACATTAATATATACATACAAACATATATATATATACACACTTCACGCATACATAACTTCACGCTTTATCCCCAGCGGGATCAATATCACAGAGAAAGGAATTATCAGAGAGAACGGAGCTCTAAACGCTGCGATCCCTGCATATCTCTATTGCCTCGTTCATTGTCGTTATCCTCTTTATACATGCTCTCCAGGGAAGTCCTTGTCCTAGAGAAGTTTCGAAAATACAGTATTGAAGAAGAGTATAGGAAGAAAGATCACGTAGAGATACAAGGACCCTCTGACAATCTTTGACTACTTCTCTTATTATTTACTACAACTTTATTTTCTATAACTTTTCATATATCTTTCATATATTTTTTTCTCAATTTCCTCATCACTTATTTCTCCCACTGACTTTCCTACTTCTTCATTCTCCCTGTGACATCCTTACTGGTACGTACGATCCTTTGTATTTATTCGTTGCAAATTCGGTCAGATTAAACTGACTCTGCATGCATCTTCACAGCATTCATCTTTCTTTCTTTTATTTAATCATGCAAAGGAGGTGAAAATAATTTCACGTCACAAACAAATCACAACGATCGCTATCAAACTTGAGTCACTACAGCTTCATATATTAATAATAATCAGTTAAACATTAAATTTTATAACTTATTCACCCTGGTGTATTATCCATATCCGTGTCCATTAAGTAAGTTCTTGTGAATATAAAAAATACATGAGTGAAGTTTGTTAATACATTAACAACCACGGGCTATTCGGCTAGTCAAATTTGCAACGTTTTACGCCCGCATTTACTATATGTCATGTACAATATACGTACTGACAATTTTCTTTAAATACTTTACCTATTAAAAATAATCATAATGAAACACAATATGCGCTTTCACTTTACGTTCTATCCAATATTTAGCAAGTTTACGTTACCTTTAAAATTTATAACCAAAGCAAGGCAATTAAAAAAAAATTCTCTCGAATTAGAAGTTCATGACACGATGTGCCTCTACGCCACGGTGGCCTCAACAGTGTGACATTGATGTCTTTGACACAAACGCACAATAATTTTCATATGTTTTGTTCTGTGTAATAAGTTCATAGCTTTGATTGCTTATTTATTAAACCTAACTGTCAAACGCTGTCAAGCCAACTGATAGTTATTAGTCTCACACGACCGTGTTATTATTACAAAAGTTCATACAACTTTGTCTCTTTTGTACATGTCTGGAAACTTTCAGGGCTGTTTAGTAATTCGCAAAAGATTTGAACGATATTTTCTAAGATTTTATAAAGTATTTTCGTTTTTTATTTTATTGATAGTTAATAAATATATATTGAATTTTAGTAAAGTATTCCAAGTAATAAAAGAAATATTACCAATATGAGAACATTTTTTGCCTTTATCTTTATTGCGCAATTTATATACGTCCATATTAGCTAGACTATTCTGATGTTCCCGTTGGCTCAGTCATTTTTACATTTGGGAGATGATTATTCGATTTGGTTACATCACAATAATATATTATATAAAGGCTATATTTGCTTCATGTTTATCCCGATATCCTGCTTTTATAACAGATTAGGCAGAGGGAAGGGTAGACCATGGCAACCTAGATATTCCGATCCCTGCATTTCATATTTCAAGGCATTAGATGTTTAGTGGCGAAACTGAACACCGCGATTGCCTAGTTGCAAGAGAAAATACAAATGAAATAAAGGGACTATTTCATTTGTGTTTTCTCTTGCAACTCCCTGAGTGGGAATTGAACCCACAAACCGTCGATATTACAGGCAAACTCTGTGCCTCTGCGCCATGATGGTCTCATCATATTAATCATATTAGCAAATTTTTATAACTATTTTATTATTTTTATTAGAAATATAATTATTCCTTGCTTATGTAGGACTTATATTATTAGATTGATACATTCGGTTCCTTGGAAAAAAAGTCAACTCTCTACGAGTATAGATAACCGACGTGGTTAGTTGGTTATTTATACTAAAAAGTAAATACAAAATTTTACATAATACCACATTTAGATATAGAAAACTCATGTAACTATTGTAGAGAACGAAAATCAAGACACGCTGTATAATTACAGTATAAAGTAAAACGAGATTAACATATAAGCGAAACAAAGGCGATAGTACACAGGGCGAAACTTAAAATGAAACGTCAGCGTGCAGACGGCGGGATTAACGCCTTATGCTCTAAAATTTATGAGAAATAGTATTAACTTAGTTACAGGAGTGCGATGAATAATGAAGATGAGCGATTCTTAGAATAAATTGTCATTTCCAGCTGAAGTGACAAATGCTACTTGCAAAGTTGTATATTGTAATAACTAAGAATTACATTTTTAATATATTTATAATGTAATTTTTAAGACATTTTTAATATATTTTTTAGCAAGCTCCTAATCCAAGTGAAAGTATTTCCTATATTTCTCAGCCTGTATAATTTTTCAGCCTGAAGTTGAATAAAATTAAGTTAAATGAAAGTTTATATTAATACGATAAGTATATCAAAACTAAAAAAAACTGAAAAAATCATCAAAGCAATACTGGGGTATTACTAGTATGCTACATACAACTCATTAACAAGATTCAACGTTCTTAAGAAATACTATAGTAAACTATATAGAAATAACTTGTAATGATGTCCTTAGACGGTTTCACTATATTCCAGTGTAGGGACCTTACTCTAGCCAAGTCAAGTTCTCTCATAAATAAAGTTGTAGAGAGCCCTCGTCTATACTCGGATACGACAAGACGTCAAACGTTCTTACCAACTTACTACGTGATACAAATTTTCCAAGCTGCGGAAAATTCTGAAACAATACTATACATTGCTATTTATACTAAGAAAGATAAATTTCTTTGTGTACAAAAACCAGCAATGTACACTAAAATGTTCAATACACGTATACTTGAGTGATATATTTTGACACATAATGAAGGCAGCATCTTCGACAAGTAGATTTGACAAACGAGACTTCTCGCGATTTGTTTCATTGTTATTCTATAGGAAATCTGTTGGGATGCAGAGAGCTATAACAGATGCAGATCTTCACGTAAATTGAGTTTTACACTTGTTATCTTTTATTCAAAATGTTGTTTTCTAACTGTATTATTGAAAGTTGTTCAATTGTAACTGTAGTAGTATTGTTAAGTATAGCTATAATTATAAATATAAAGATTTTTTAAAAATTATTTGACATTTTATGTCAAAAATATGATAAATATAGTTTCATAAAGTATAAATCCATTTTACATAGATAAGTAAAATAAAACAATACAATATAAATCCATTTTACATAGATAAGTAAAATAAAACAAACGATTTGGCTTTAGTACACTTTAAAATCTTCAATAAGCATTTACGAAATCACTTTACACCATCTCAATCCATAAAGCATTTGTGATTGGTATCAAAAAAATTAAAGTATAATCGATCGTGAGTATTGCTTAGACGATAGCTACTGAGCTACTGAGCTAATCGAACGTAATTCTCATGATAGCTGATTGGATATCGACCGACTGCTGGCACCTGGCGTAATGACACCCCGGTGGTCCTTAATAAGGGGATTTATTGTAACTTCTGAACTAAGAAAAGTGTAGGAAATGAAAATTTTTGAGGTAAATATTGAGCTTTGTTCTCGTAATGTGTTAATATAGAAATATAAAATATATGTAGTAAAGTAATGTAACGAATAGATGTTTTGAAAACTATTTTAAAAACGAAAAATCTTTGTATCTCCTAGAGTTAAGACACTAAACTACTCTTGCCAACACCTTACTTACGCTTACGTAAATAAAAAATTCTATAATTCATATCAGTCAACTAATAATGGTGTCACTAGTGATGTTATCTAATTATACCACACTCTAACAACAAAAGGGGTAACAAAAGGTAACTAAATGTCTAGTTGAGTGCACTGACACATCACTAACTCTTGTGCGGATATGCTCTTGCCAGCCATGCGTTGAATGCACGCCTCCGAGCTACGCTGTTCAGGCAACACTGATGCTGCTATTTTTACAATTTAAGTATAAGCTTGTAAGTATATATATATATATATATATATATATATATATATATATATATATATATATATATATATATATATATATATATATATATATATATATATATATATATATATATATATATATATATATATATATATATATATATATATATATATATATATATATATATGTACAAGTCATGTAAGTATAATATATCTTTATTTATTCTTTATATATATTCTACTTCGCAAAGAAGAGCTTCGCATAGAGGACCGTCGAGACGCAGAGGCACAATGTGTGCCTGTAACGCGACGGTTTCTAGGTTCGATTTCAGTCAGGGAAGATGGTTTTTTCTATTTCCATTTTCTTAGCTCGGACAACTAGGAAAAGCGCGGCGTTGAGTTCCACTCAACACACAACGCCTCGAAATAGGCGAAAAGCAGGGACGGAGATAGCAGGGACTAAACAACGAAATGTCTTAACACTAGGCTTTCACGGTTCCTGAAGTTCCGTATGCCTACCCTCCCATATGCCGGATAAAGCGTGAAGCTAAAAAAAAAACTTCGCAAAGAGCAAATAAAAATAAATTTATAGTAACACTTTGTCAAATCTGCCGTCTACTTACAAGAACATCTTACAGCCTATTATTACTCTCACTTTATGTTCCAATATTGACAAACTTTGTTTTAAGTAATAATTATTTTATTAATATATAAAAGATAATTATAGTACTACAGTCAAATAGTAACGGATAGGTATCTAAGTGACAGCCAGCGAAGTACACCGGAGTCTGGATGAGATGACTAAATAAAACTAGCTGCAATACCAAATTGACGAAAGGTTACAAATGAAAATAGTTATAGGAGGCCTATGTCAAGAGAAATATTCTAGACAGGGAAATTGTAGTAACAGATTACAAAATAATCTAAACTGAATCTTAATTTCAAAATAAACGGTTTATTGCCATTATTATTTAGTTAGACTACTTAGTCGCGTTTAACTCCACCTCTTTGGTCAAATGCTTAAAGCAAATAAATTTATCTAATACACTCTAACGATATATAAGAGGCGTAGGTTCAAATTGAAAAGTAAATTTTTCAAATATTTCAGTAATAAAATAAAACAAAAACCTATATCTAGAAACGAAACAAAGTCGTGACATGTTCTATATTAAAACGTAACATCCAACACGTAAAGAGAGTGTGTTGCAGCACATAATACATTTGTTACTCTCAAATCATATCCTCTACAATATCATTCCGAGAGTCGACGTACCATGAAATACGTCTTGAGTGACTCGCAAGATGCCGCCACTAAAGAGGAAAGGGCAAAGCTGCAGTAAATGCGAGCTTTCGTAAGCTTCGATCAACTTTTTTTTAAATATTTCTTATAAATGACATCATCGTGGTGCAGTGGTATATAGTGTGTGGGTTCGATGCTCATTTGAGGAGATGAATATAATTAGCCATATATTCTTATTATGCTACGAAGAAATTGTTATACGTTTATAATTTTTTTTACAACGATAATTATTTAAGCATTACTGCTGCCTAAAGACTACATCGTAGAGCAAAGCTTATATAGACTAAACAGAAAGTAATAGTTATTTTTATAATTTTTCTAAATATTTTTTCCTTATTGGGAAATCACTTTAATAAAATATTATAAACCACACTAACTAATTATTAATAATAATAATTTATATTACTGTATTTACTTTTATATATGAGTTGAAAATATATATTTATTATTAATTTAGTGTTTTATATTGAGCAACTACTAAATAATGGAATAAATGAACACAATCACACCAACACACGCACATACACACTCGCACGTGCGCACACACCCACACACACACACACACAAATAATATACGTTTCTCTTTCAATGCTAACAAAAACTATATAGCATTAAAGCAACTAATACACAATCTTAACCCGCCTTGTCCTCGTACTAGCTAAACTTTTCCGTTGTAATATTTCACCCCCGAACTCCGAATCATGGTGCTGCTCTCAGTGATTTGATGATATTGCACTTTGACGAAATACTGAGATCAAGAGGGGAAAAAATAAAAACAAGATGAATGACGCAGCCCGAGCGAACCCTTAAGATATGTTTGGATTTTTTATGTAACTTGCTGGACGGCGAGTAATAATTTCTTAGTAGAAATGCAAATTATTTCATATTTATAAAAACATCATATATGTATTACTTACATGTTCTTTCGTAGGATTAATAAATGTTTGTGGCATATTTTTTTATTATTTTAGTATATTTTTTTTAAAATTCTTATAGAATAAAATATTATTCATTCTAAATATTAACTACTATTCGAAGAAAAAGGAAAAAGATAAGAAGATCCCGTACTTTTATAATCTTCTACCGATTGACAATTCGATCGATTTTTTTTCTAAATTAACAACATTTTCTTTATACGTATATTTAAGTTATTACAAAATTATGACGAGTCGTATTCTTACATCAGGGTAATCTTTTTGAGTGAACGTCATTGTGTAATGTCTGTCTGTCAAACTTGTACGCTTTGTGGAGCTCTCAGGTTGATTAGTGTCACAATCGTAACTGGATCCATCTTATGTTAGAAGTATACCCGTGCTTTAAGTATTCAAACTCAATTCTTATTCAGCTAGCAAGCTTTCGCTTGCAACATATTAAAACTGTTTCTTCCAAGTATTGAAATAACAAGACTACAGTTTCTACTATAAGTTTTTACGAAATAAATTTTAGGCCACGTCATATCTCCTGTAGTATATCATATTTATATTTACAGAAGTCTAATAGATTAATAATTATAACGATTTTTTTTTGGAAAATTATGAAAATAAAATGTACATGCATTTTCTCACACGAGCCTAAATTTTTCTATTGCCTACAAAGTCAACGGCATTTTTTTATATTTAATAGAAGAAGGGTGTAATTTCTTTAAAATTAAAATAAGCCAAGTTACTTCAAAGGTCAAATAATCTATCTATATACTACTATTATTTAGTAAGACACCTCATATATATTAACCTGTCTGTTACACCTGCCAAAACCTTGTAGTCCTGCATCTCCATATCCCCCATGTACTGCGAAAAATCTGTAAAATAAAAAAAAAATGTTTTAGAAAAGGTCAAGACAAAAAATTTTGGCATATTGACAGTTTCTAAATTTTAAAAAGTCATAAAAGGGACCGTCGTTTTGATGTTTTAATTAGTGTGGGCTACTGAGTACTAATGAGTGCAGATTAGGTTTAGCCATTTAATATAAAACTTAAACAAAATTTAGTAATGAAAAAGATATAACACTGGGTTCTTTATGTCGCTGACTAGTGAAAGAAGCCTCGCGTTAAGCATAAATTATACATATTTATTTTATTTTCTATTGAAAACCAAGGATACCTTTATTATTACTTTTTAATAAAAAAGGAGCTTTTAGCAGGAGGCCGGAACCCAATGTTAAGACACTCCATTTCCCACTTTTTGACCAATTGAGACATTGCGTATTGAGTAGCGAAACCCAATGCTACCAGAGTAGGTAGGGGAGGCAGAAAAACTCTAATGAATACTGAACTAAATTATGATTTTACCTAATTTTAAATTAAATGAGCATTGTGCATTTCCTTCTCATATAGGGGAGCAAGTAGAGGAAGCCTAGTATAAAGCACTAGTCACGGATCTCAACGCCGCGCTTTGTCTTGTTAGTAGAGTAAAATCTAAAACCGTAATGTCAATTATTTCCCAAATTTTCTTGTCAACGTTTACATGATCTGACCTTCATACAGTCGATTATTATTTGAATAATTTCATATTTTATGCCTTTATATCAAAGAATAAACTGATTAAATGACGTATGAAGTAAATTGAATTTCGGAAGACGTTTTATTCAACAGCCCTGAGGGTGCGAGAGGGTGTTTAGAAATTCCAAGCCTTAGGGCTTGGAAATGGAAATGGAAAAGCATGTGAATACTAACGTATAGATTGTTCTGGGAATATCGATAGTTATTACTTTTCTTATTTTGATTCATTTGATTGCCGTTTACTTTATTATTTATCTCACTCTTTTTACCATTAATTTTTAATCATTTGTAATTTCAGAAATTCACTAAATTAACCTGCACCTACCCTCACAATAGACTATGCCAAAACGTGCTAATAATAAAATATTTTCTAACGTTGCACTGTAGGCATTCCCTTGTATTTGGTATTCGTGTCGCACAGTGCTGTGGGGCGTCGACTAAATCACGCGCCGTTCCCGCCCGCTAAATGAATATTGACATCCAACTACAGTGAATGGGTTGAATTGATAATCGAGCTGTGTGTAATTTTGCTTCTAATCTGTTGTGTTTAAGTGAAATTATTATTATTTTTACGTAATTTTAGAGATCAGCACATAATACAAAAAATAGAACACTTAAGGATCGTTTTATTGTATTATACGTTTTATACAAACGACTTTTTGTCTCATAAACTTATGGGTTATTTACTACAAGCAATTGCTGGTACAGCCAAGAAAGATCTAGCTTCTAAGTCAACAGAATGAAAATCATTATTTATCGTGGAATTGTAACTGTCGTCTTAATGGCGCAATAGGAATGCAATTTTGCCTTTTATGATTACAGGATTCGACTTTTAAACAAGAAAGTGTTAATTTTTTTAGCATATCTAAATAATAAATATAAAAATGTTGAAGTGTCTGTCTTGGATTTTAAAGGATCTGTATTTTTTGAGGGCATATCGATGCCTGCTAGATACTAAAACACAAACGTTTATAAAATTTTGCTTTTGTGCTCGTCTTTGTAACTGTCCGAGAAAATCTACGCAAGCCCATCTTGGATGTTTCTTATAGTTTAGGGGCAATATGTAGGCTACTTTTTGACCGTTTTGCGTTGTGTTGTTATTCATATTTTTTAAGACGTTTATCATTATTATTTATTTATCACTTCATGATGTAAAAGAATAATTTAACGTAATAATAATATAATATTTCATTTAATGTGGTCTTTATATGCAGATGTTAATGTAATTTTTTTCTAAATAAAGACATGAGAAGACGTGAGAAAGTTCTCACGCAGCTTCCAACGAAGTCAAAATATAAACATAATATCGCATCGCAACGCTTAACACAAATTGAAAAAGATGGCATCATCTGTCTTTGTGTCGTAATTTGAAGGTAAGCTGTGTTCTCTTTCTTTCATCAAGTAGAAGGGAAGGGGGGAGCTATAATGAATGAGACTGATTTTGTATAATTAAAAAGGGGTGCTTTAGATGATTACTTATTTCGATGAGTTATGGTGTGGCAAGCATCGTCACTACCATTGTATTTATTTTAATTTGAAAAGACGGCGACTTTCAAGAAAAATTATGAGTGGCGAAATAAGAAAATTTATGAAGGATGGTGACAATGAGGCAAAATTTTTATTAATGTAATTGTTTTTGACTTATTGTACTTCTGTTTTATGTTTCAAGTAAAAGAAATTGCTGGGATTTTGTGCAAAAAAAAAAAAACAGTAATTCATTGGAAATTCGTCACGGAAACGCATCTACTTATGTAAGATATAGCTACTTTTAATATAACATATATTAAATATGTCGTAGCTTCATCGTCGTCGTTGGCAAAGCGTGATAAACGCTTTTTGGGTTCAATTTTCTAAGAAGGAGGAAAAAATAGAAAACTGAGTGTCTTAACAGTATGTTCCTTCACACTACTCTATATATGGCGAAGTTGTTTATTGTTTATTATATGATATAAAATATAAATCTATACCTGAATTTGTACTCTCTGCGCGACTCTTACTACAAGACATGCTAAAGACACAACTTTCTTCTTCAATATGCAAATAAAAATATTTTAAAAAAATATTTCTTTGGACAAATGGTGTTAATAATATATAAAACGTTTAACATCGTTTAGAAATTTTACTTAAATGGAGGGAGCTGGTATGTGAATTAAGATATCGAAAAATACTCTAGGCGTCTTTAACCGATGTAGAGACCATTTGCAATCATTGCCCAAGCTCCCTTTAGTAAGCGCGTAATAAAGATGAAATAGAAACAAATTCTATATCATAGTTAAATAAATAATACAAAAAATCATAAAATTGAGCAGTAATGGTGTGCAGTTAAACTGCCCAAGTGCTACACCTTCCTAATAATACTGTTGCGGCCGTGTGTATTATTCTATACATAAATTTGATGAATATAAAACATTTTAAACATTTTAAAAAAGAAATAACTTCAACAATTATCGACAACTCCTTTGTAGTTTACTTATTCTTTATTTATCTTGCAATAAAAGAAAAAGAAAGCTCTATATTCTCTATCCTCATTTCAACTCTCCGTTTAAAATTGTGACACTTTGTAAATATTTCACCAGGCGCCACAGTACAATTTCCTTATAATATTTCATAATTAAATATCGTATAGCTATAATTAAAAATTTCAATACGCTTTAATTAAAATATCACTGATTCATTAAACCTACAATGCAGGTGTAATTTTAAAATGGACAATACATCTTCATCCGGTCGTTCATTGGTAACAATATTGAGTTACAAAAGTTTCAATAATTAAAACATATTTCCAATACGACAAAATTAATTAAATTTTGTCATATAAAATATAATATCATACCGTGTAGTAAGTTAGGTCTGCTACAAAAACAACTGTATCTCATTCCGTGATGAAAGTAAAATTAATAATTAGTTATTCATTTATTTATTTTTATAGCTTCACGGTACAGAAAGATAACGGATGTAAAGAACGTAGTGTCATGACTCTAAGCTCTTTCTGCATACCTTATTATGTGTGTCATATTAAAAAATAAATATATGCAATACATTAATCACTAACTACTTTATATATAGATCGTATTGAAATTCGTATTGAATTTACAATGTACTTCTTTAATTTAATTAATGATAAAATAAAAAAAAAACAATTTTTATTATATGCATAAAATTTGTAATAATTTATTTTATGGAAATTAATGAATATAAATTCTAAATTTTACTTTTATTTTATTTATTTCCAAAAAAAATAAATAAAAACGTTTCTTCATGAAATTATATTAAAATAAAATTATACATTTAACGAAAATATTTTAAATTCTTGCTATTTTTGTAATATTTAATTTTAGCACACGCAATATCTCAGTCGTTTATCTAAATTTGTCAGACACATAAATCTTTTACATCCATCAATTATACCTTAGACTGCCAATTAAGAAGACGAGACAGCAAAAACAAAACTTTGAAACAAAAAAGCCCAATCTGTGTTAAGCGCATAACAAGGACTTCTTGCGAATAAAATTAAAAACAGGCTTATCCTTTACAGCTAAGCAAACAAAGAGATCCCACTGTGTCAGATTTTCACGTCCAGATTTCCACTAAAATTCTGAATATTATAAAACTCATACACACACACAGCTTCACGCTTTATTCTGCACATGGCAGGGTAGGCAAAGGGAACCTGCTTTCCGCCTTTTTCCGAGGCATTACGTGTTGAGTGATGGAACTCAACGCCGCGCTTTGCCTAATTGCCAGAAAAAAATAGAAATGAAAAAGTCCGTCTTCCTCGAGCAGAAATCAAACCCCAGACCGTTTACAGGGAGACACTGTGTCTCAACTCAAGTGGCACAATTTACCATTTAGTCGCAGAAATAAATACAATTTTATATCCCGACTGCGAATCAAACCTGCAAGCATCGCGTATATGTGAATTCAGACGTTTTCCCAATGTACCATGACGACTCTAGAACAGATTACCTTGCAAGAAAAAAGCGTTTGAGAATAAAACGAAACGAAATTGGCCCGGAACCCTAGGCCTCGTCCCAAGATCTGTCATTTAAAGTCGACGTGACAGGGGAAATAGAAAGGAAGCGTAAATCATTGCACACGAATACTTTTGCCATTTGAAGCGTGCCAAGGCACCGAGCGGCTGGTTAGAATGGAAAATAAATCGATAGACGTGTATTTATCATGATCCTAACCCGCAATGCTTTTGATTTGAAAGATTTTGATTGAAAATTTCTAAAAAATAATAGAAATCTTTTCTTTTTTCTTCACGCTTTATCCTGGACATAGCAGGATAAGCAGACCTTTACGCCTCTGGGCCATGACGGTCCTCAAAATTATTTATAAAAACATTTAAATTAAAAAAAATAATATTACATTATCTGAACAAAATGTTTTTATATTACATTTTCGAAATTAAAATTTGAATAAACTTGACACACAGTATCGTAAGCACAAAGAGCCTAACGTTAAGGTTTCCGTTTTCCATTTTTCACGTAAATTTCGAGACATAGGACTAGGTGGCAGAACTTAACGCTGCAATGCTTCTGCTTTAGTGTGAAGAAATAGATAATCCATTACCACAAATGGGGTCAAAATCCACAATTATGGTATTAACTTTTTTGTTAATAAAATATAAAATAAAACGATGACGGTAAACACTAAAACGATGACGGCATCTCTTTATTTTTCGATACAAAAAAGTAGAACCTTCTTTAAAAATAAAAATATACAACACTTAATAAATTAAATCGATATACTTATAATATTTTTTTTGATATTTAAAAATATTAATATCTACATATCGACTGACGTCCATAATTATTTCAAGTTTATTATAGCACATATATTATACACATATATATATACAAGTATAATTTATTACGCCATAATGAGCTGATTAACGAATAATAATTAACGTATAAAATGCTCAGTAAATATCTTCGCAGTGATTTAAATCAAACTTTCTTTATATGCTTGTGTGAATGATAATATTTTACTGGTTTATATCTTATGACGCATAAATACCATCTATATATGTACATACACATAAATATATATACTGGCAGCACCTCGCGTCAAAACCCTCTATTTTTGTTTATTTTTGTGTTATACTAGAATAAACATAGTAGATTTACAAAAAGGAATATATACTCATCGACCACTTAACAAGTGGAGAAAAGAGAGAATAATCACTAATTCAATATATAACAAAGTATTTTAACAGAAAAAAAATACTACACAAATCACATATACGCATGTATAAAATTGAAAATATCAACCGCGCCTATTATCGTTATTTTCTTCGGGGTTCGTCCCTTTGTCCTCACCCTAAAGAATATTTGATAGCACTCATCTATTACCCAACACAATATTTCGCCTCAATAAATGATGATACTTGGAATTTATACGCTATTGTGCAAACACGTTTTAATCATGAAAATGTTAGGTTCATAAAAGTCAAAGAGGAAAATTGTTATTAAATCAACGAGATATATCTTTATGTGACGTTTTTACGTTTAAAATATTTGTTTTATAGATTATAATGGACTAACAGGTAGTAGGACAGCCACTTTGTGCAAACGGCAGTTGGTTCGATCCCACTCGAGGTATGACTTATTTTCATTTACCCCAGTGAACATTGTATAATATTTTGTTTACGTGTGAAAAGCAGAGAACGGAGTGTAATAACACTACGTTGGCCTCTGTTACGTTATATACAGGATATAGTGTTCAAATAAAATAAATAGTAGTTTGTAATAAATAATGTTTATATTGATTTATAACAGAACTTTTTTAAAACTACCTATTATAAATTAGAAATATAAGGGCCTCGTGAAAGTTTAAATAATTTAAAATTATTGATCAATATATCAACTTTCAAAAACTAACTAAATTTATATTAATTCATAATTTACACTCAGAAACGTTTATTAGTATTTAATTGATTTTATATTACCATATAACATTAATAGATAAAAAGGTTAACAAAAAGCGTGTCAAAAAAAAATATTTTTAAAATTTAACAAATATGAATTTACGTCGACGAAAAAGTTGAAACTTTTTTGACTTCAACATAAAATTATTATGGTTATTTGGCGATCAATGTACAATTTATAAAAGGCGAATTTCATTATAAATTTTTCGGGCGTGTGAGAAGTGGGTACATTTAGGGGGCGATTTTCAGGAAATTTACAAAGTTTTGCCGTTTTCTCATTTACGGGTTTCCTTACGCACGTGCGCGAAACGGTCGGAACTTGAATAGGAAGATTAGCGAAATCGTAAAACACTTTATCATAAAAATTTAAATAGAAATTAAAAGAAAGTTGTTCACATCGGTTAAGCGGTTGGTTTAGTCTTGGAGTATATTTGGTCATGGGTTCAAAACCAATATAGAAGATGAAAATTATTCCAACTAATATATATCTGTATCTAATTTGGTTTGGTTGGTTTCTAATTTGGCCTCTTGTATTGATAGAATTACAGGAATTCAATATTTTTTATTTCAAACTTATTCAACTTATTTATGGCATATCTTAATTAATCATTGTCATTAAAACCAAAACATATATATGAATATATATTAATTCAAAATCATAATTTTATAAGTATATACTCCAGCTTTTAACTTACTTACATCCACGTTCTAATGGAAATAACCAAAATCCCTTAAAACTCGATAAATACATATAAGCCAACTCAACTGAGCAAATTCATCGTATTTGTAATAATATCATAGGATCTATACTGTTGTTACCATACATATACTATATGTATATAAATATACAACAAATTCAGTTCTATTGTCAAAATATAGAGCAAAAATATATCATAGTAAGCAAAATATCTCATATAGATGTATTAAATCAACCGAAGGCAAAAGCAAACTTTGTCGTATATTATCAGTTTAATAAAAACGTTACCCGGACCAGCGAGTTAGGGTCAGATAATATCAAATCACGGATATTTACCTCCCAATATTGTAAGAGTAATAAAGTAAATAATCGAATACAATCTTACATAAATAAATATAGTAAAGACTATGCATGTTTTTTTGTACAGAAATTATTTGATTAGATTAAATTTTACATAGCTATTTATATTGTAATTTGGATGAAGTAGATGAATTTTATATGCCGACTAAAAGAATGAGGACATAACCTAGTGTTAAAAAAATTTTCACTGTCTATGTCTGGGAAGTCGAAACACTAAATACAATTCATACGACCTGGGACTTAAAATTGGCGGTAAAAACATTACTATAGTTTCCGGTACTTTTAAAATTTCTCGGAAAGAAAATAGATCAGAAAGACTGCACTGCATCTTTGTATGTACTAGTCGACAGCTTTTTGACGAATCTTGAAAAGGTAGACCATTATTTTTATGACACTTGCATCGAATTTTGCTAAGAGGGTTTTATTTAAATCATATACGATTGTCGCGATGTCGCCGACAAGATGCAGGAAAACAGGCTGCGATGGTACGGACATATAAAAAGGAGACCACCTGAGTACATTGGCAATATGACACTCAATCTTAATATACCCGGACAACGGCGAAGGGGCAGGCCCAAACTACGGTGGATGAGTGTCGTAAAGAATGACATGGCAAATTGCGAGCTTGAAGAAAAAGACGTCCAGGACAGAGCGAAGTGGAAGAAGAAGATACGGAAGGCGGACCCCGGCACTAGACGGGACAAACGCTAAGAAGAAGAAGAAGAAGAAGACGAGGAAAGGACAAAGGACTTATAACCTATAAGTAATATCAAGAAAGCTTCGATTTACGACAATGTTCTAACGTCACGTCTGAATTTGTCTTTCCTCGTATATTAAATAAAACCCTCTAGCAAAGTTCGATACAAGCGTCATAATATGAAGTATTAGCTTAGGCTAGTGCATTCGGCAGATACCTCAAGTTTAGGGACCAAAATCGTTTTCGGTTGAGATTGAAGAAACCATCGCAGCTCCATAAGCATCTAAGAATCGCCAAAACACATATTCTGCGAAAACCGTGTAATGAAATTGTTACACCACTAAATATTTTTATGATAAGTGTTAATCCACAATGAGGATAGCATGTGCTGTTAGCATGTGATGTGTGTCACGCGGCGTGATGTAGAACGCATGGCTCAGTGGTGAGAGGGCCTGCACGGTTCGCAGGAGGGCGCGGGTTCGGGTCCCGCTGCGTTCAAATTTTTATATGTTTTCTTTAAGTATTTTTTCTATCTTCAGTGTGGATTAACACTTTAAAAATCATAAAATATTTAATATAAATAGCATTCTCTCTCGCCAAACGATTGTTCTTTGTAATGGTCTTTGGGTAGCGGAAATTTGTAAAAATCTCCCTACAGAGATGCTAACAACGATATAAATTGTATAAAAACATATAAGAATTTCAACGCGGCGTGATGTAAAACGCATGGCTCAGTGGTGAGAGCGCCTGCACGGTTCGCAGGAGGGCGCGGGTTCCAGTCCCGCTGCGTTCAAATTTTTATATGTTTTCTTTAAGTATTACCCCACTTCCGAAAGACAAAAGTGTACCAGAGCTCGAGTCAAGACTTCAATTCCATGAATTTTAATTTTTATGTAAAAAATATTTATTTATAATTAAGTAAAGCAGGGTTAGGATAAAAGAGGAAAGTTCAAAACATAGACATAAAAAAAAAATGCAAAACGAGTGGCTAACTATATTAAATTCCTGTATTTCTGCTTTAAAATGGTGCACCCTAATTCACGACTGGTCTCCAGCACTATTATAGTTCTATTTAAATGCGTTCCGCATGACTATTGCAGATCAAAGCAATTTAATAAGATGGGGTGCACCTACCGAGAAAACTTTCTATATCTGTAAAAAGGCAGTAGGGACAGCTAAACATGTGTTGGTGGGGTGTAGGTTACTCTTGGATAGTGGTCAATACTCGCAGCGCCATGACAAAGTACTAGAAATCATACGTGAAGTCGTTAGTATTTCTATAGCAAGAGCACAGAGAAACGTTAAAAACACACGCAAAAACCTTTCTCCATATTAGGTCCAGCTCCCATTTGGACTTTTATGATGGACACGTGACAAAATAAAATTAACTATTACAAATTCATTTCTAGAATGCACTTTAAAAGCGGCAGTGGAATCGTTTAAAAATTAGGTAGTGGGAGGAGCTCAGACAGTGAAGGTGAGCGTTAATGTATTTTAAAGAGGTCCCTTTAAACCTACTCTTGGGTAGCAAACTCAAAGCGCTGTTCGGAGCTCCTCTTCCTACAATACTATGGACCCGGCACCCGCGTAATAAATCCAAGACGTGCTATGTAGTTTCTTCTATAACCGTACCAACATTTCATATTATTCCTACGACACGTAATATAGGAAATGCTGACATAATAATTGCTGACTAGGAGCTGCCCACAACTACGTTTATGAGGGATTTTTGACCTTGACTATACTATTTTTCAGTTTCACAGCAAGTAATTACTTATTATATCCTAGTGACGTGACTTTCCCTTCACTGCATTCCACCAGAAATTTTGTCTTACTGAAATCTGAGGAAACAGTTTTAATATAATCGTGTCCCTAAGTCTATTACAAAATTTACTAGTTTTAGAACTTTTACTTGCTTTTTTATTATTTCATGAAAGTATAAGTAAACTTACAACAATATATATTCAATATAAAAACAAACAAATCCTTACGTAAAATACAAACAAATAATAACTTTAATTTCCTGCATTATACATGTGCGAATAATATAATAAAATATTTTATAAAACGTTGAAACGTGCTTAAATTCGTTCCACGCCACCGCTGTCTTAATAGGTGCTGTATTTTCAAATATATTTACTTTATTTTCATTATGTCGGAATTTTAATGAGAATCTACTTCACTAAGGTTTGTGGTAACGTAATTTATTTTGGATACAATTTCTGTATACACACGTTTTCAACCTGTTAAAATTTTAATGTGATAGTAACAAAAATGTACTGAAGTACACTAACTATTATAATTATAAATGAATTAAACTAATATTGCAGCATTTTTCATTGTTGCTGAATAAAAAATACATTCAATACATTTATTCGTTCATTTGTTCTCTTTTTTTTTCTTAGCTTCACACTTTATCCCGCATATTGCAGGGTAGGCAGATGGAACTGCAGGAACCATATGAACCTAGTGATAAGACACTCCGTTGCTTAGTTCCCACTTTCTCCGTCACCGCTTTTCGCCTTTTTTCGAAGCATTATGTGTTGAGTGACGGAACTCAACGTCGCGATTTGTCTAGTTTCCTGGGCGAAGAAAATGGAAATAGAAAAATCTATCTTCCTCGAGTGGGAATCGAACCGTCAACACCGTTTACAGGCAGACGCTTACGCTTCTGCGCCAGGACATTTATTCTCTTGAGTAACTTAAAAGGATAACACTAGAATCTTTATCTGGATCACTATAATATATTTAGTCTTGCTTTGTGCCGTAGGTAGTGGGGTTATAATATCTATTTATAAGAGCAGAGGTATTAAAATTATTAAATTTAGAGGATGGAGAAATTACAATAAAAATACAATAAAAATCCATGTATTGGAAATTTTCGGTATCAGAAAAAAAGCACTGGTAGCCTGTAGTTTATTTCATAATAAATTTTTGCATAGAACCAAAATTTTTAGTTTGTCAAGTATTATTATGTTATTATGCTCTAGGTCAACGACCTACAATCATGAAAATTATACTAAACTTTTAGCGCATAAATAACACTGTACCTCATTTTCATTCATAAAAAAATTAAACTATATTTAGGAGAGCCTCGTCCACTCTATTTACAGTGTACAGCCAACCAGTTTCTCCTTATATGACCACATCGTTCTTTTAATAAACTATGCCACTAAACTGTTCAACGATCAAAGTCGAGAGGCTAGAACAAACCCCTCACGCCTATTCAACTGTATCTAACGTAACTCACTTACGACTATTCAATTTGTCGGCGGGGTTATTTTTGAAACAATTTGCCGGTCGACTTGACGTGTTTAGCTCGGGTGGCGTTCGTGCGTATATTTAGTATGAAACTAAAGGAAACACGAATGTTATTAAAAAGAAAAAGAAACTACTTGGTTACTGATATAAACGAAGCTTAACTTAACTAAACTTCAAACTTATAGACTTTAAAGTCAATTACTTACAGAAGAGTTTTACATATTATATACTGGCATAGCCTATATTTATTTAATAGTGATTAAAGCGATTTCAATAACAGACAATCGGCAGGCTATCCCTTTTGCCTTTGCATAATCACATGTTAATACAAGGATTTCGTATACACAACGACCCTATTACCATAAAACATTACACTTGTGACTCGAAACTTGAATTTCAAAACACCCTGCCTATTGAATTAATTGATTTAGTCTACTAGAATGCTGATTGATTTAGTCTAATAGAAGACTTTAGTCGTCAAGATTATATGAATATGTTAAAAATATTATATTTTTTTTATATTAAATCTGACTTACCTATGATTTTTTTCAGAACTATTATAAACAAAATTGGAATAGAAAACTAATATGAAATTGTTATAGAGTAAATTTGTATACAAAAATATTATGATTTTTAAAGTGTTAATTTACACTAAGGATAGAAAAATACATAAAAAAAACATAAAAAATTGAACGCAGCGGGACTCGAAACCACGCTCTCTTGCGAACCGTGCAAGCGCTCTCACCACTGAGCCATGCGTTCTACATCACGTTACCCTAACACCATTACAAAGAACAATCGTTTGGCGAGCGAGAATGCTATTTTTATTAAATATATTTATGATTTTTAAAGTGTTAATCCACAAGGAGTATAGAAAAAATACTTACTTAAAGAAAACCCTACAGAGAAATAAGTTGTTTAAAGCATATAAGAATTTCGACATAGCGTGATCAAGAACGCATGGCTCAGTGGTGAGAGCGCTTGCACGGTTTGCAGGAGAGCGTGGGTTCGAGTCCCGCCTCGTTAAATTTTTTTATGTTTTCTTTAAGTAATACCAATATTTTGTTAGTTGTATTAAAGATTTAACTTGTGACATAATACTGTCAGAGTTCGGTGAACTCAAGATGTACTGACCTTATCGTGTCACTGAGGCGGACGTGATTGGCTTAAGTGAAAGCTATGCACTTTTGGGCTTTTGTATTGTGAGTTATGCTGTCTAGCGTTTCATAAGCTATACATATATGTCGTTCATAGAATAATGTGCATTAAAAACTGATATTAGCGGCATCAAAACCGGTTTAAATTTAGACTTAGACAATCGAAAGATGAAAAATCAAAATTCTGAGTGATTTTTTTTTAGTTTCACGCTTTATCCCACATGGCAGGATAGGCAGAAGGAACTGCAGGGACCGTGGGAACCTAGTGTTAAGACACTCCGTTACTTAGTTCCTGCTTTCTCCGTCCCCACTTTCCGCCTTTTTTCGAGGCCTTGAGTGGCGAAACTCAACGCTTTGCCTAGTTTGCCAGAGCGAAGAAAATGAAAATGGAAAAAATCCATCTTCCCCGACTGGGGATCGAACCCAGAAACTGTCGCGTTACAGGCAGACGTTGCGCCTCTGCGCCACGACGATGATTTTTAATTTATTTATTTCACATTAGAAATTTATGACATCTGAATATTAACACGCATAATACGTTTTGTTAGTCATAAGTTTACATAATTTAAGCAAAATATTAAGTTACTTAATGTAATATTGTTGTTTATTCGTAATTAAACGAAAATAAAATAAGCAAAAATTACACTATATGAAACTAGACTTTATTTGAAATTAATCGATTAAAAGTAAAGGAAAAGCGTTATAGTAAGTTCACTTATGATTCACATCTTTAAAGCTATCAATTCCTTCTTTATTATTTTATTTCTGTCATAAATACATAGTATTAAGTATTCATCAACAGAAAATTTTTAAGTTAATTTCGAATCGGTATTTTTTTGCGTACGCTCATTTCTACTGTCATATAATTCACATATACAAATAACAAAATAAAAGCTAGTGTAGTATATTCCTAAATACTATTGATTGGTAGCAAACGCGCAATCTATGCGAATGGCAAGCTTGTTATGCAACGCTTGTAATACCCTGACAAAGCATCGATGTATAAAAGGCACATTGAAATATAAGGTTATGTTATTGAAATATAAGGCTATGGTAAGGTATGTGGTAATACTTATATGAACGAAAGTTTCAAAATTTAACACCATTGTACTTATTTCACACTTTATTCCGCATATAGCAGAGTAAGTGGCTGAGTAGGTAGGTAGATAGTTAGAGACTCGAAGCCTTAATTCTAGCATTGTTCTTTGAATTACAAATTGAAATACTTTTACTGTATATACAACTATATTCTCGACATACCTTATTTAGTTACTCTAGTATGATAACAAAAATTGACAGTCATTTTTTTTTCTTTTTTTTTAGCTTCACGCTTTATCCCGCATATTGCAGGATAGGCAGAGGGAACTGCAGGAACCATATGAACCTAGCGTTAAGGCATTCCGTTACTTAGTCCATGCTTTCTCTGTCCCTACTTTCCGCCTTTTTCGAGGCACTGCGTGTTGAGTGGCGGAACTCAACGCCGCGCTTGGCCTCATTTTTTTATCTTTTCTTAATATTTTATAACACACATAAATTGGTAATTTATCTCTGCAATAGTTATTACAAGCAAGTATTTATCCACACTAATGTAAGAAAATACTACAAAATAAAGAAAACATAAAATATCTAGCTTATTTCATAGCAAAAATTAACTAGCATTTGATTTTCAAAAATTTCAATTACGTTAATAGCACCAAATAAGGTATTTTAATAACATCATATCCGTATATTCCAAATATTTAGAATATGAAGCGTATGGTCACCCACACCCTAAACGCTGTCAATGTGACACGTCAAGTGATTGATGACGGTTTTTCTCCTCAATCATCGCTTTATTGAAAATGACTTGTTCTGGAAACCATTTATTCGATAATCGTGCGACTCTCACCAGTTATTAATATGGCAATTTATTATCACTATTATTTATTTTAAAGGATGGGATTTTAATTTCTTATAAGTATATTTTCTTTATATTATTTCTTATGCGACATTAAGTTCCGCCACTCAACACGCAATGCCTTGAAAAAGGCGGATAGCGAGGACGGAGAAAGCAGGGTCTAAGCAACGGAGTATTTTAACACTACGAGGTTCGTAGGTTCCTATGGTTCCTGTAGTTCCCTCTGAATACTCTGCCATATGCGGGATAAAGCGTGAAGACATATTTCATATGTATGTACTTTCATACCTTTATATAATGTTTTAATCATCTTTATACACATTTTATATCATACGTAATGGAAGATATATAAGAATAAAAAATGAAAAATTAAGAACATAATAATATAATTACAACAAAAATTAAATCTGAGATCTCTTATCATAATTAACAAAAAGGTAGAGCAATTAAAAAATTACAGAGCCTCCAAACAAAGTATAAAATATATCCATTTAATAATTTACAAAGCACATAATATATTAAAAACGGATCCCGTTATAGGGAAAAGATAACTTTTGTTATGAAACATTAGGAGGGATCGTCTAATTGACAGTTTCGCTGGTAATCGAGTTAACGCCGCCACTTTGCCAGATTAGAATCGTTGGTTCCGAAACACGAAATCACGTCGGAACTAAGTTTTTGCCTACGTTTCAAAATTATAATATTATATGACAGTATTGATTAATAAAGTTTTTAAGTAATTACATACATATTTAAAATAATAACAAGACACTTACCAAATTCTATTAAAAAATATTTTAGATGGCTAGATTAAAAACTTTTCGCTTGCAATTTAGCTAATATCTCTTTATCTATATGTATAGATTTGTTAATATATAAAAAATGTACTAAAATTACACTAATACCTTAAAATTGAATAGGTGGTAGAGTCATCGGCATTTAAAACCGGCGTTAATTAGTGGCTTCTTTTTGTCACTGCGTTTCGTATTAGGTAATGTCGAGCTCCGGAGCCCAACCTCAAACCCTTCACTAAATATGACAGGAGGAATACCCCAGGAGGGTACCAGCACCCCTGGTGCTGGAGAATCCCTCCCTGAGTCCTTATACTCAGGCTGCCCGTCGAATTCTGGGGAGGGCACAGAACCGCGCCTAGACAAGGCAAACGAGGCGTGCGCCCTACGGCAACCCCTTCCACGCTTCAAGTGGATTTCTGTAACATCAGGGGTCTTCATTTCAACTTGAATGCCGTCCATTTCCACCTTGAGACGGTTCGGCCGGCCTTGTTGTTTCTGACCGAAACACAAATTGTCAGACCGAGTGACACAACCTATCTTCATTATCCTGGCTACAAATTAGAGCATAACTTCATGCGTTATGCCGGAGTCGCTGTGTTCATAAGGAATGACATAAGTTTCCGTCGTCTTGCTAATTTTGAAGGTGTCCTGTCTACTATCTGGCTTCGTACGGATTCAAACGATCGCGTTCGAATCTACGCTTGTCTGTACAGGTCCCATAGTGGTAATACAGAAACAGTACTAACTAACCGGCCCCGAACTCGTGGAAGAGCGCTCTGATCCATCCGATCCCGAAGAAAGGTGACAGCTCGAATCCGGCAAACTATAGGCCTATCGCTATCACCTTCCTGCTCTCCAAAGCTATGGAGAGTATCATAAACAGCCAGCTGCTGGATTGTCTAGAGGATCACCAGTTGATCAACGACCGTCAATATGGCTTTCACCATGGTCGTTCAACTGGTGATCTTCTAGTTTACCTTACTCACCGTTGGGCTGCAGCTGTCGAAAGCAAAGGCGAAGGCCTGACAGTTAGTCTGAACATGGCGAAAGCTTTTGATCGTGTGTGGCATAGAGCACTCTTAGCAAAACTTCCATCGTATGGGCTTCCCGAGAATTTGTGCAAGTGGGTCGCTAGCTTTCTTACCGGGCGTAGTATTAAAGTCGCTGTCGACGGTTTTTGCTCTGATTATTTTCCCGTAAATGCTGGCATCGCCCAAGGCTGTGTGCTGTGCCCCACGCTTTTTCTTCTGCATATCAATGACATGTTAGAAGATTCTAACATTCATTGCTATGCGGATGATAGTACTGTGGACGCCGTATACTCTGGCCGTGCAGGTCTTTCTCGGGAAAACGTTGACGATTGCCGAATGAAACTTGTGTCTTCTATTGAGATCTCCCTCAGTAATATCTTATTGTGGGGAGAAAAGAATCTTGTTCAATTCAACCCCCAGAAGACTCAAGTTTGCGCGTTAACAACTAAAAAAAAACCTTTTGTCGTGTCACCAGTTTTTGAGAACACTTCTCTTAAAGCCTCGCCTACTATCAGTATATTGGGGCTCAGCGTTTCGAATGACTGTCAGTATCGCGATCATTTGGATAGCAAGGCCAAGTTGGCCGCGAAGAAACTGGATGTCATCGGAAGAGCGAGACAGTACTTCACGCCTGCACACCGATTGGCTCTGTATAGAGCCCAGGTTCGGCCTCTTATGGAGTAGTGCACCCCAGTATCAACTTGAACCATTTGATAGCATACAGCGTAGAGCCGTTCGTATCGTTGGGGACCCAATTATCTGTGAAAGGCTAGACACTTTGGCGCTGCGTAGAGACGTTTCCTCGCTGTGCATTCTCTACCGCTTATACCATGGGGAGTGTTCTGGAGAATTTTTTGATCTGGTGCCTGCCGCTGAATTCTCCAACTGCACAGTACGACACAAATTAAGATATCATCCTCATCATCTGGACACGTGGAACTCTTCTACTGTGCGGTTCCGTAGGAACTTTTTTCCACGCACCACGCTAATGTGAAATAGCCTACCTGCGGCAGTGTTTCCACAGGGCCGTGGGCGTCGGTGATCACTTACCATTAGGTTACCCGACCGCTCGTTTGCTTTGACCCTACCATAAAAAAAAATATCATAATCACAAACAAACATATGTACATACAAAAAAAATCATTATATAATGGTAAACAAATAAAAATAAAAACGAAGACCTACAAAAAGCATATTTTTTACAGCAAATTGCTGTATTTCACAATATTCCTTTAATGAAAGCGGTTCAATTCACTTCCAATCACAGCGCTATGGCAACGCATCTGTACGTCTTCACCCCTTTACCCCGTGGGGCTTCACAAGGTGACTAATGATCGGCGACCTGACCTTAGTGTTATAATTAATTCAAGTCACGCGGACTTACAATAAAAACGTGATTTTACAAAAAAATAGTACGATATTATGAAATTTTTTTTGGTTTAATTTTTTTTATTTTTAAGTACTCAAAGAGGTCCAAGTTTTGCACTAACCTTGCTTTTTTTTGTGGTGGAACTCAACGCTGTGCTTTGTCTCTTTCATGAGCGAGAAATACGAAAGTAACTCATTGGCTCATTAACTCCTTGTTACAATCGAACTTACAACCGTCGCTTTTATAGTCAGTAGTTTTGCATCTGTGCCTTAGGATAAGGTAGGATAAATATTTTTAAGAATACTTATTACACAAAATCACTGTCACACACTGACTTCGTTTACTACATGAAGTTGGAATTTTTAAAATATTGTTTATGTAACGCACACAGTATTCCAGAACACTTTCTTACTTTCTTAGATTATAACTTATTTTCATAATTAAAGCATCCATATTTTCTTTCCTTTTTTCTATAAACAATTGAAACAAGCAATCATGTATCCTATAATAATATTTCTAAAACTAATTTAAACAGACGTCTTGATTCACTCGTCCCAGTCTAAACAGCCGTAATCATTCAAAAGTCAATATTCAGGTACAAAGTGCTTGCTAGTCGTCGTCGTTGCGAACTATTGCTCATTTCTATCGCCCGGAGCGCCTGCTTTAGTTCAAACCTTATTTGAGAGGCGGTAAAGTAAACCCGCGGCGTGATTGTTGCAAAATTGCGATTCCTTGCAATCTTATACTAAGAGCTCTACTAGAGATGTTGATTTGAAATCCTGGGTTACTTGTATATTTCTTGTTGTGCATAAAAAGAAACAAATGTTATAAAATTATTAAGTTTCATAGTCATCATTATTAATATTATACATAAGAGTTATTAAATTAGATGAAAACAATATCATTAGTCTGCAACTTGCCTGCTCTACTGTCGTTCCATCTTCCGTAACTGGCCCAACTGGTTTGAGGAAGCAAAATTGTAATAAAAACATTTCCAAACCGAATTTGAAAGCAAAATCATTAATTTTTGCTAGTTCTTGTAGTTTTACATTGTCAACAGCTTAGTATCATCACATCAACATTAAGCAATATACTAGATTGATACTCATATACATACATAATATACGTTAACCGTATGCAATTAGGATAGTATAAACTAAATGCTGAACTGGAGATATCCATTATAGCAAGCTATCCTCGTAGGATAATTACTAACGAAACAATTTTGCTAATTGGCAAGCGTAGACAGTGGCGTGGTCTGCAATATTCTACGCTGCTAACTTGCTGGGGCATAATATCGTATGAACAAATATATTGGATTACGTGTTGTATTATACTATAAATTCATGTATGTTCATAGTATTCGTAAATCTGATAACAGATTCGAATACACACACACACACACATATATATACACATATATATATATATATATATATATATATATATATATATATATATATATATATATATATATATATATATATATATATATATATATATATATATATATATATATATATATATATATATATATATATATATATATATATATATATATATATATATATATATATATATATATATATATATATAATATATATATATATATATATATATATATATATATATATATATATATATATATATATATATATATATATATATATATATATATATATATATATATATATATATATATATATATATATATATATGTACTTCTAGAAAATGAAAAAAATTAAATTTGTAGCACGCTACTTATTATTGAGCACCTACGAGTCCATACATTCACAGCCTCTCAAGATTGATCTCGGGCAAAGGATTTAAGGCACGCGGAGTCGCTCCTTTCTCAAAAGTACTTCAAAAGCTCTACGAAAATAATCTAAACTTGTACGTGAACTTCGAAACCGTAAGTGAAAAGTTGAAAAGGAAATTACATAAAAAATTGCTTTCGTGCCGTTTAGAGAAGTTAAAAAACAAAAAAAAACAAGTTTTTTAATGTTGGAAAAAGGGAAAATCAATATAAAATATATTCTCTTTTCAATATTGCAAATTGTTAATAGAATAACTATATACATATATAAGCTATATAATTAATTTACATACCAAATAGGCCATTTCTGATTACTACTGACAATGGAACCTATATACTCGTTCGATTTGCATAAATAATTTAAATTAAATAATAATTATTTAATGTCTTTAGAAACCTCTTCTCCGATAAGATGACGGCTTAGTAATTTTTTGTGACCTAACAATCTTGTTGGCTCATGAACTAAGGTATTCTTTTTCGTTTGCACTTAAATTTATCCTTGTCTGTGTGTTAATTCTGTGATTTGTAAAAAATAACTAAACTTTTTATCTATTATTATACATATAATATTTATTGTACATATACATTTAATATTAATTGTACATCTGTCGAGTAACACCAATACATCAGCGAGTCGATAAGGCGAAAATATTGACAAGTTTGTTATGTCATCACCAATGTGAACAATATAGACTGTTTAGGGTTAAGTATAAAAAAATACGTTTTTGAAATAAAAAATATATCCTCACTTTATATATACTGTCATAGCAAAGCAGATCCGCCTATTGAGAACTACAGAAACCTTGGGAACCTAGTGTTCTTAGTGTTTAATTATCCATTTCTGCTTGTATGGGTGTAGTAGCGGAAAAGATGCTTTTCCATTTTCCTTGCTCTAACAATCAGGTTAAGCGCGGCGTAGAGTTTGGCCACTCAACACACAATGCCTCAAAAAGAGCGAAAAGCAGAGACCCGAGTGTCTTAACACTAATTTAAAAAACTAGAGTAAACAAAAAAATGGTTGCCTGTAAAGTGGGTTTTACGGGAGAAAATTTTACGTGACAACGTCTTTTTCTCGGTAGAATATTTATTGATATGATTAATAATTATAATATAAATTGCACAAATTTTAACTATATAAAATATATTTTGTTTACTAAAACATTGTACATGTGTCAAGTGATACGCGCGGCGGACCGATCATAGATCGGTGACAGTTGACACATCGTTACGTTACCTTTTTCATATGTGACTCCGAGCCGCAACCTAATTTAAGACGTTGTCACGTCAAAAACAATAAGGCAACGTCTCTACGCGACACCAAAGTGTCCTTTTATTTTCGATAATGAAACTACATTTCTAGTGTAGTTATTAAAAGTAAAATTATGATAAAAATTGACTGTTTATTGCATGTTAATACAATTTAGTTACTACTAATATCAAAATTTGTAATGTAAAAAAAAATGCACTCTATTTGAAAAAGGAAAATTTTGTAAACGCCCGTAATTGATAATTGTATTAGAATGTTTCTGTCAGACGAATAAAGTATAAGGTGTTACGTGAATAAATAAAAAAAATAAATAAATACAATTTCTTTCGGCTGTTATCTTCTGAAATATGAAATCAATTTGTAATCAATAAAACTGACCTAGATACATAACGATATGATATATAGAAGAAAAGAACACATCTGGCGTTGTATTAGCTTAAAAACCAAATCCTCTTATTCGTTCAAACATCGTCGTAATTTTTTACATAAAAAAACAAAGGGTTTCGACAGATTCACATATATTTCATCTTAATCTCACTCTGTGGGAATGAATGAGATTTTTTTCATTAATAATAAAATATATTTTATTGCATTCCTCGAAGATTATTATGATTATTATGACGTTATTAAATACGACTTTTATATATTTACGACAAATGCAACAACTATAATTACCACAAAAATTTTAGAAAAGAATAGATTTTAAGAGTCCATTAACTATCCTTTTGAGTAATTTTTACCTGAAAATTTTGTTGACCTAATTAATTTCATTTTCTTTAATATACATAATATAATTTTTCATCATTGATTAGTAAAGCATATTATTTTATTATTTGAATGTATCTATTTGGAGGACGTTTGCTAAAAAATAGTGATTAAGTAATAGATAAAAGGTGAAAAGTAAGTACTAAACACACAGGACATGTACATGTACACACAGGACATACTCTGTAGTTCTTCTCCGGAAATTATACAGTTCCGGCGGAAACGGTATTACTATTATTGCACGTATTATGTTAGAAAAATGAAAAGAGCACCTAGTTCATTTAATCTTAAATAATAATATAATTTGAAATATTCTCATATAACTTTTGAGTCTTTTCCCATATAGTAGTATAGACAAAAGTAACCTAGGGTTAGAACATTATGTTCTAGAATTTTCGTTCAATTTCTACGTTACTAAACTCAACACCGCGTTTTGTATCCTTATCATATTGAGGAAATAAAATTAATTCAATCTTGCAAGATGCAACTGAAACCTTTGCTTTCAAGGTTAGGCACTGAACCGCTGTGCCACGATTACCCAAATAGATTGTAATGATATATTCTAATTAGAAATAGAAGCAAACTAAATAATAAAATTAGTATGTAGTAGTAATATCTAGAATATTTATATATATATATATATATATATATATATATATATATATATATATATATATATATATATATATATATATATATATATATATATATATATATATATATATATATATATATATATATATATATATATATATATATATATATATATATATATATATATATATATATATATATATATATATATATATATATATATATATATATAATATATATATATATATATATATATATATATATATATATATATATATATATATATATATATATATATATATATATATATATATATATATATATATATATATATATATATATATATATATATATATATATATATATATATATATATATATATATATATATATATATATATATATATATATATATATATATATATATATATATATATATATATAAAAGAACTATCTGATTTTATTTATTTCTTTATTTATCTGATATTTCTGTAACACTTTATTAGACCAACACAAATAATAAGAATAGTGAATTAGAACAAATCAGTGTGATCAAATGTGATGCAAAGATGAGCTTATCACCATGGGTGATCTGTTCCAGGCAACGCCTTACATAGAAAAGTGATAATTTACGTTCGATTTCTTTGAATTCCTAACTTTAACAGCACCCAAACCTAAACGTTAATTTAGAAATCTAACAACGTACTATTTTAATTCTTTTTCAGCTTACACAAGCTTAGGGTTCTCCAAATAACAATTAACGAAGTCAAATAATAGAGATAACAGAACAACAGTTCCTTTATAGCCATTTCCACAGCCGATAACAGTCTTTAGTTCCACTTGATACACGTCCGACTTATCAAAACTAAAAATATCTGATACGATATTTAATCTGATAGCAGTTGAGGGTTCGATTAGTAATGTAAAGACAAATAAATATTAATATATTTTTAGTTTTACCTCTACCCACTAGACAATAATCCAAAAAAATTATATAAAAGCGGGTTGTTCGGTAGGACACGGCTCACTCGTTGCCATAACGCTATCCTACGAACACCTCGTTACGTAAGCCATTTTGTATTTATGTACTTGTTGTAAAATTGTATTATTTGTTCTATTTATTGAATTGTTAATCATTTGATGTCCTGTAGATTTATTTTAATAACGCTAATTAGTTGATTGTTTTAATAAAAATTGTGACCGATTGTTGCTTTTGTTATTTTTTATAATATGTATATGCATATAACTCGAAAAAGCTCATTAATTGGTTACGCTAAAGTACTGAGCATCAAGCTGTAGCAAAAGATAGCGAGACGTGTTGGTACTATATTCTTACTTTGCCTATATAAAAATGACAAACATATTTATCTTTCAATCATCAGCTCTCATCAAGAAAGTAATATACTAAACAAATTAAAACGTGCTATATTCATTTACTATTGCATTTACAAAATGTACTTGTTCCTTTGATTTGATATTTTTTAGCATTATTTTAGTTTATTTAACAAATACATTTACAAAATTACTTATTTAATTTTATCTTAACAATACTGTTGCCGTGTTGATATATTTACAGAATTCAGTCGAATATTTGTACTCTCTCGATCTAACTATTTACCTTTTCTTAAAAATTGAGGAAAAAAGAAACTTATTACCACTTAACAAAATTCTAATGTAGATGGTCGAAAAATATTTACCATAAAGATAATAATAATATTATTATAAAAAGAAACACATTGTCATCAATCCACTTGTTAAAGAGCTACGATGCCACAAACAAATAATCATCAAAGAACGTTAAAATCATCAAAATACTATAATATTTTCCTTTAAAATCAACAATCAGTCATTCTCTTTATACGTCTTACACAGAAACCACGAGACGGACGCGTGTCAAGTACGTTGAAGACAGGTAGGTGGTTCCATACGACGTAAAGTAACGCTTGGGAGGGATTGGTGACATTTCAAGTAGATAGCGCTTAGAGAGCTTTTAAAATAACAAGAAATAGTAAATGATTGTGCTTAAAATATTTTTTAAACACTATGAAGGTATAATCAATATACATTTTATGATTTTATTGCTACGAAAGATGTTAATATTAAAATTAATGCTTAATGATTCAAATCACTTAAACCTATTTGTAATGTAAAGTTCTTTATGATATTATTTACGAATTTTGAACTGAAACGTCAGCTGTTAAATAAACAGAGCTCTTCTGTATTAACTATCGCACGAGAATAAACCAATTGATATTACTCTGTGATTTTATTATGAAAAATGGACTCCTAAAAGCGAAACGCTGGCCTAGCGCCGACATATACTATGTACACTCAGTAAAAAATGGGCATATGTTAAAATTTGAAATATTCTCACTAATTTAAATTTTTAAACTAAACTAACTTAATTTTTTTAATAATAAACGCTGCAGTTATGAATTCGGTCCCTTATAAGGATAGTGCATTACTTTCCATTCATTTCACTACAAACGCAAGCACGGAGATAAGTTTCTTCACTCTACACTTCCTAGGAAATATCATGAATTTAAGCAAGAAGTGGAGAATAGAGTGTCATGACACTATGATCTTTCTGACAATTTATTTTTTATTTACAAATTAAAAAAAAGTAAAATAAGAATTAATTGATACTTAAAACAACATTCGACAAATCGTGCGCATATCTACGTTCTTTTAAATACTTGCAAGCGATAAAAGTCATTGTTTTACTCACTTATGTGCGCCAGCTTGCCGACTGTCGAGGAACCTGAAATGAATACGAATCTTTAATTGAGCCAAGTGTTACAAGAGCAAGATTTTCTAAAATTAGACTATATATTTCTATTATTCAGTTTAATTTGAAGATATTTTATACTGTAAAAGTGTTGAGTTAAAGAATCTTTAAAATGTTGGTGTTAGATTTGAAGAAAAACAGTTTTAGAGATATTTTTAGTTTTTAGTTACAAATAAAAATACTCTATGACAATATCATATAATAATAAAGAAATAAAAAAATAATTATATCTAACTTAGTAATATATTTTAATAATTCCATATAAATCATTACGACATTGTATAACATTTATGTTGAATAAACATATAATAAATCTTTTAAAAAAGAGTTACATTAATGTCACATGCATGTCTTCACTTGCTTTATAAAACTTCAAAATAAAATATTAAATATAGCCGTAACTTTAAATATGGGATATTCCATTCCATATGTCCATTACACATTACAAAATACTTTAAATGTTACTTTAGAAATATTTTTTGTCGGCAAAAATATTTGAATTATAAATCCAATGTCCTCTTCCTCTTATATTAAGTGCTGAGTAAAAATTATGAAGTCCCATTTCGTCGATTGCTTACTAACGCATGGAACCACAGAACACCAACCCATCTTATAATTTGGCATTCGTGCACCCGTTTCTATCTTAATACGATTTGGTTTGTACATATGTATATGTGTATGTATATATACATATACATATATATATATATATATTTATATATATATATATATATATATATATATATATATATATATATATATATATATATATATATATATATATATATATATATATATATATATATATATATATATATAATATATATATATATCTATTATCATATATATAATATATATATATATATATATATATATATATATATATATATATATATATAATATATATATATATATATATTATATATATATATATATATATATATATATATATATATATATATATATATATATATATATATATATATATATATATATATAATATATATATATATATATATATATATATATATATATATATATATATATATATATATATTTATATATTTATATATTTATATATACACGTATACCAAAATACAAAGACTATTATAACAAAAATTTTCAAACGGAACGACAAAATAAGCCACACAAATCAATCTTAGTGAGATTATAATTTATGCCCAGCCGCCTTCTCGCGTAAGACGCTCGGCAAATCATCCCCTAATCGTCGAAGGAAAGTGATGACAGATGCTTAGTAAATCAAATAATGAATGAACCACGAGTAGGGCATTTTCACCCATGTTAACGAGAAAAGTTGAACTGATACCTATGCTCGACGTTTCAATCTTTTAGGTTGTGTTGTGAGACGAGCGGATTAAACAGTTGCAATATGCGGGAAAATAATTTTATTTGCTTGTGTTAAATATATTTAAAAGCACGGAACATTTGTCATAAAAGATGTTTCTTGTCTACGTTTTCATATACTGTTGGACACAATTTCTATTGATGCAATGGGATGTAAATATAATAGAATATTCAAAAATAGATATATTTAAATATAAAACTAACAGTACAGTAAATTATTGAATTATAAAACATAAAACTACAAAAAATCAATTAAGTTCCTACAAATTACATTATTCTCTATGAGAATATCCACATAATTGATTCAAAACATTAGTACCTATCGTTTATTGTTGATTGTAAACTGGCATTATTCCAACTAAATGTTTCGGACATGTTCACTTGTCACTTCACATATTGTATGCGGTAAATGTTAGTATGTAGTCCCCACTAGCCAGTTATTGTACGTCACAGTAACAATTTAACATTGCTCAGTCATAATTGATTTATATCCAGCAGTTGGTTTAAGAGTGGGGATTATCCTTTTAATTAGGTCACATAAAGAGATCTTTAGAAGTAATTTAGTTGCGGTATTGTTATAAAAATGGTAAATGGTGGTAAGTAGTTTTATTTTCGATATATTTAGAAATTGCATACAAAGGGAAATGATGTGAAACAAAATTTAAAGTTAACATTCATATGATGGATGTAAATATTATTTTAAGACGGATATTGACAAAAAAAATGTTTTGCTTTTTTTTTAAATATATACTAGTGTAACCACTACAGTTAATATGACATAATTACCTAAAAAAAATCCTACATACAAACTCCGCATAATATTTTTAACATTAAAAATATAATAATCAAAATACGCGAACAATTAAAAACTGTAAAAGAAAAAAGGGAACGTTAAACATAACGATCAACGGTATAATATATTTTTAATTCTTTTCCAATATACTTTTAGGATGTCAGGACATTCTATACATACACACACACGCACGCACTTACGCACGCACGTACGGACGCACGCACGCACGCACGCACGCACGCACGCACGCACGCACGCACGCACGCATGCACGCACGCACGCACACATACACACAAACAACGAAATCGCTCCGCTTATAACGTGGCATCACCACAAATTGAGCTGAGAGCAATGATTGCCGTTCGCTAGTGTCAGCGATTCGGCACTCGTTAGAGAACAATCGCGGCGCCAAATTAAAACCCCTCCACAGCTAGGAAACGAGGAAATCATTTTGACACTGACGATTTCAAATGGTCTGTCGGATGAGCACGATCTGTAATTACTTTCGTTAAGACGATATTTCGTTATTCTATATGGACTTTTTGGGGATAGTTACAATTATTCTTGTTAAGTGTCTTTGTAATATAAATATAATCTGGCTTTCGGTTATGGATTTCGCTGTTATAAAATTAAATTTCATTGTTGTAAATTTTAATAGGTATTGGATTTCAAATTTAATTTAACTATAGTTTTATATATACATATATAAATGATTTTTTTATTAAATATATATTTTGTATGGGATTTATACAAATTGATAGAAAAATTAAAACATAATAGAAGAGGTTTCTTTCACTTATCTTACCCCATATAGCCCAGTGCAAATATTTATCGCTTCCGAGATATTGGCAACATCTATTACGTGTGTTTTTATAAATTAATAGAGTTGTTGAGCTTTCTGATGTATCCATTTAATAATGTATTAAGAATTTGTATTATATGATACATTTTTTTGTTTTTTTTAGCTTCACGCTTTATCCCGCACAAGGCAGGGTAGGCAGAGGGAACTGCAGGGACCGTAGGAACCTAGTGTTAAGACACTCCGTTGCTCAGTCCCTGCTTTCTCCGTCCCCGCTTTCCACCGTTTTCGAGGCATTGCGTGTTGAGTGGCGGAACTCAACGCCGCGCTTTACCTAGTTTACCAGAGCGAAGAAAATGGAAATAGAAAAATCCATCTTCTCCGACTGGGGATCGAACCCAGTAACCGTCGTGTTACAGGCAGATGTTGCGCCTCTGCGCCACGACGGTCGGGTATTATACATTTTACAACCTTATAAAAATGATTACTTTCCTTTTTATAATATACTCTACGACAGTGTGTTTTCACGAAAACTTCATATTTTGCACATCATTTACCCGCATTTTAGCATAAAAAGTTTCATTAAAGAAGTATAAAACGTCGAAACTAAACCCTTATCTTATGAAAAGTCTAGCAGCAACTTTTATCCTTTAAAGTTGGTGCAAAAATAACTGTCGTTTATAGAATAATTTAGAATAACATAATAATATTTAATTCACGCTCTCAAAGTATAAAGCTCTTTGTACTTTATATTCAATTTTGCTTCAGAAATACAGACTGAAGAATTAGCTTCGTGATTCTTGACGTAATAAAAAATATAATAGCGCAGTGGGACAAATTTACTGTAAAAGATATTATAGGGGGTTTGATTTCAGCTGCCTACCATAGCAAGGTGAAGCCTTCAATATTTACTTTAGGATTTGGGTGAATAATGGAGAATAGAGTGTTTTAAAACTGAATACTTACAGACCTTACCATTCTGACTCTAAATTTTAAATTACTATTCTTTTTTCAATATACACATTTTAGTAGCTATATAACCAAGTCTCCACAAACTATTTTGTCCATTGGTAATCCACCCACTTTAATATACAGAAAATGTATGAAATGAAAAAAAAACTTTATATACATACAAAAAATATACTATTTAAACGACGTAAATAAATTTTGAAAAAATTATTTAATTTGAATCCAGTACCAACTAGCTTAGTCTCTTGTATAAGTATATACTATATACTAATACATACGTTATTTAAATTACACAAAATTATTACTTTGGATCTGTAAATTTAATTAAAAACAAAAGACAAATTATTTACGTATACAAAATGTCTGGAAGCTAGATCCTCTTTAATATTCATTATGTAAGATATGTAATATCAGCATTTTGTTTCCTTATTATTTATAATAAACAGTGATAACTATAACAATTTTTATTGCAACAAACATTTATATAACCTCCACTCTTTTTCCACATAACAGGGTAAGCAGTAAAAAGCTCCTGCCGAGATACTTCCTTCTATACTCTTCACCAGATTTTGCCTTACATGTGTTAATATTTACCATAGGGCTTTAATTTCACTAAATACTTGGGAAATTAATCTACACTAGTCGGAATGGTCATATTTTATTTTACTGTTTAATCAGCTTATTTATGTTTATACAGCTTCTGAGGCTGTATAAATATATAAGCACTACAAGCATTCTTTATTATTTACTTGCCTTCTTGATAGTGAAACGTTTACTTCAACTAGTTACTATAAAACTTATTGATTTCGGGAAAATTCTCATGAATTATTGATACTTATGCTAACAAATATGGAGAAGGAATAATATCTTAAAAATCTTTCTAAGTCCCATCATATCAGATCCTTCTTTATGCAAACTAAACAAATATACAAAATTAAATGAAAACCACTTTGCCAACAGGTAGATAATCAAAAGTAAAATACCAGCATAACTACTGTACCATACACAGTACACGCTTCAGCGGTCGTGGCGCACCCGTCGTAATTACAACGATTGTTCACATTCAGACAGGCACTCGTCAAAGTAAAGAGAGATTGTTGCGGAGGCTTTTGAACAAATAGCAGTCGGGAATAATGGGTTAGCCCCAGCTGTGAGTCAACATTCGACGGTGCCTGAAAAAACTAGAAAAAAAAACCTCGACTAATGTTTCTTTTTTGGTTTTTGTCTGGAGAAATGTAAATTTTGTCGCATTTGTGACGTATTTCTGTGAGTCTTACATTTTAGAAGGATGAAACATGTGGAGAATATAATAAAAAATAATATTAGGTGAGCTTTTACATGCGACTTTGCCTGTGTGTTTACCATAACGCATTCCAAATTTCCGCGGTAGTTTTCTGACGAAAGACTATTCCCTAGGTATTTTTTAAACAAACTAAGCAAAAAATAAATGTTTCAACTGTGTACACAATATAGAAAAAAAATATTTAGAAATTTGAAAAAAATCTAATATTAAGTACATATTTAAATAGCTTTATAAGTATATTAGCTTTTACCGCGGCTTCGCTCATATTTGAGTCAAAATAGCTATTAAAACGAATCATTATGAAGTACATTATATCGTTTAGCTGGAATTTTTAAAAATTACTGCACACATTCAAGTTTGAAATACTTAAAATATATATAATTTATAATAAATTTTATAATCATCGATTAAGAAGTTTTCGCGTGACAGCGTAACAAACAAATTTACATTCGCATTTATAATATTAGTAGGAATTGAGTAAACGCATTTCCTATAGCAAAATGTCCTTTTAATATTCTATACCTATTTCAGCATAAAGTTGGTAACGCCTGTCTTCTTTTTGAGTGGAGACGATAAGAGGATTAAAAACCCGATGAGGGGAACCATTCACTTTGCGGGTGCACTATGTAAGAATAAATTATGTATATCGTATAATGCGAATGTCCGACTACTCTGGTATTATTCGTTTGAATTGAAAGTCCCAGGTTCGATTTTTTACACGTTATCTGTCACAATTGAAATGAATACGGAGTTAAAATAGAAAGCATATTAATACTGGATAGCTCGAACTCGTAGTTAGTTTCCCTTTCTCATTCACAACTTTCATAACGTTAATTCAACAGAAATATCAAATATATTTATAAAACATGAGTATTTTACTTAATTAGTTTTTAAGTGTTATGCCACATCAAGGAAACGTCTGCTGGAAACCTTCAAAGCTCTAACCACTAAATCTGATGTACTCGAAACATCATTGGAATTCTTATATAGTTTCTTTGTAGACCTTAAAACCAAGATATAATCAACATGTCATAAAAGATATTGCAAATTTTGAAAAGATCAAAGTATCAATAATGTCTGGATACTAATTGACGTGTCATGTCAGTATCAGATTAGGGGGACTATCTTTTTTTTTATTTAAAAGAAAAAATATTTTTCCATACTCAGTAAAATATTAATAGGGGATTGTAATTTTCTCTTTCTTTATGTTTTATGTTACATTAATAAATTTATGTATTATGCAACTGCTTTAGCAGCTTTATGCTTTAGCTTGGTTGTACGGCACATACAACAATATATATATATATATATATATATATATATATATATATATATATATATATATATATATATATATATATATATATATATATATATATATATATATATATATATATATATATATATATATATATATATATATATATATATATATATATATATATATATATATATATATATATATATATATATATATATATATTTCTTATAAAACTATACTAAGTGTTGTCTGCCTGTATTTTAATTAACTTTGTTAAGTTGAGCATAAACAGCTCGTAAATTAATTTGTAAAGTACGAAGAATAAAATATATTATTCTTTTTAATCTGCATAAATACTGGATATAATAACATTTTTAACAGTTACTTACCTTTGAATGAAATAAAATTTTTATTTTTTAAGTAATACTAATAAATAAAATTTACAATCGAAATTTCAAGAATCACGTGAAAATTTAACAATTTTAGAATCCAAATAGTCACGGTACCACTCACTATACAGTCAAATGTTTACACAAGAATTTCGGTCTAAAACGAAATATAGTAAATTCAAATCAAAAAGACTACATATATGTTAAAAAAACACACAACACAAAAATAAAAAATAAAACTGGAATATTTGTCACATCTCTAACCATATACGTACTATACTGACTGGCCTAGGCTTGTCAGAAATAAAATGTTTTTTTTTTTAAATTTGCATATGTCATGTGAAACAAGTATAGAGGTCGATTAATATTCTATTATTTGGTCTCTGTTCCGATACAGTAAGTTAAGTATATAAATAATAATTTATATATATATATATATATATATATATATATATATATATATATATATATATATATATATATATATATATATATATATATATATATATATATATATATATATATATATATATATATATATATATATATATATATATATATATATATATATATATATATATATATATATATATATATATAAATAATAGTTATATAAGTTAATACATTAATATTGACAGATTTTATGCAGACAGACCAGATCAGATCAGAAAACCATATTTTGATAATATTCTTATCGCCATCAAAGTTATCGTGGTGTAGCGGATGTAAGGATAAACGCGCTTCAATTCGGTGAAATTATTATTATATTTAAATTAATTTTTAATATCCAATGCCAAACATCTGATAAGATAAAATAATTGATTTTACTATTAATCTACGCTTAAATGTAGAAAAATGATTAAAGAAAACATACAAAAACATGAACGCAGCAGGAATAAAACCCGCTCCTCATAAAAACTGTCCATTCACTCTGACCAATAGGCCGTTACGCATACTTAATCATAGGTGCATAAAAATTCTTATACGCTTTTAAGAACTTATTATTAAATTATATTTCTAAATTGGGCGAAATGTAAAATTAGATTATTTTTAGATACCTAGGCTTTATGTGGAATAAATGATGCTTAAAAGCTAATAATACATTTTTAAACAAGGCCAAGCTGTAGACCATCTACGCCTCGTGACATGTACAAACCTTTCCAAGTCAAGGGACTGCGCTTTTTTAATATTCCTTTATATTAGTCTTAAGATATCTTTTTCAACAATTTTTTTGTTAAATTAATTTTCATGTAAGCTTTTAATATGTTTATTTTTCTCCACACTTTATCTTATATTTAACGTAGCTGGTATTATGAAACTATTGCCAAAATTCTATTATCCACTTTCTAGTCATAATTTGAAGGGAAACCCTGCCCGGAACATTTTCTTTACGGAATGATCGAATTAAAATATTTCGTTTCCTCATTTCAACATAAAATAAGTAATAAATTTGTTTTTTTTTACGCTTTCTCCCGCTCGTAGAGAGAACCAAAGCAGAGAAGTAAGTATGCAAAGAGAACCGCAGGAACTGCGGAAGCCTACCCTGAGTGGGCGCGTATACAGGCAAATGTTACGCCACTTTGCCACGACAGTCCACACCAAAGTTGATAGATATTAGACAAAAAGGCAAAAATATCAATTACAATAGAGATATTAAGTGTGAAAAATTTTTATTAATATGATAATTATTTTTATAACCCAAAATCGTTAAACATTAACATTTTGGCCCATAGAATATATTTATTTAAAACACATCTCATTACACAGATTACATTAAACGACTTTTATTTTAAAATGCCCTAAACATTTTACTAAGAGAATCAACTAATAAAAATGCAAAAAGGTCTCTCGAAGTTAGTAATCATATTTTATCAAAGTCGCATCGGGTTCAACATTGTGCTATCTGACCTGATTGCAGTAAATTGTTCATGAATAAATAATACACCGGCACTTTAAGCGATGGTTAGAAAAAATTATTGCTATTTATTTAAGAAACAAAAGAGGTTCGCTTAAAAAAACATTGATACAAACATAGACCATATGTTTCAAGCAGATTCGGACAGAGATTCTGTGTAATTGCATTAAATAATATAAATCACGTACGAGTAATATTTCAGAGTAGTTCCCTTCCAATATGAACCAGTGTCTGTATGTAACAGCCCCGATTGACTAAAATTTAACTAAAACTACCCTCTTTCTGAAGGAGATTTGTAATTACACTTTTATAGGTATATTTAATAGATATTAAACATGTTTTTTTTTTTGGAATAAAACCGTATATTATGACTTCCAAGTCCAACATGGAATAAAAAAGGAAACATAATGAATTACTACTAGGCTTGTAAAATAAGAAATAAATCATAAACATAATAGAATAATCCGATAACTCAAAGTAAAATATTACCATCATTGATCTAAGCTTTAAATTTGTACCACGTTAAATCACCCCACGATTTTAATACACTTTCCTAAGATTGAAACGAAAAAATATTAGCTTTCCATCGATATAGCTCACGGCGCGTGACTCAAATTTTAACAAACTATCCTAAAAAGAGATCGAGTATCATTTTCTCTGCAAATAATTATACAAGATCAAACAAATATTTATTTTAATAAGTAGAATAATAAGCAGTTTACGTTTTTACTTATAGCATTTACTCTAAAACAAGTTAGGACTCCGCTTTACACATTTTGCCTCATTTTTGATACAAAATTTTAAGGACTGACGTAACTTAACGCTGTTTTTATTATATTTTCCACATTATTTATTTTATCATAAAAAGACATAAAGAACTTTTATATATTTTTTTAAAGTGCCGCTTGAAGTACGCTTTGTTATGTTAAAGGAGGAAGTAGAATCCATTTCATTAAAAAAAATCAAACCCACAACTATCGTGTCCAATATCCATTACAGTCATACATTGTTGTATGTTTATTTTTATAAATATCTATATAGAAATCTCACGTAAAATAATCGTGTCGCACTAAACACCGACTCGATTCCGTCAACAATAACAAACGCGGGAAATGTCAATACTCGTTAATGTAAGGTATAGTTTATAATATAGGGAGCTGATAAGTTTTAGAAATAAAATAATATATATTTAAATAGAGCATAGTAGGAGGGTAGAGAGAATCTAACGTTAATATACATCACTATATATAGATTACTTTGTAAAGTTTTATTCTGTAAATTTTATAAAAATGTAAAAAAAACATTTTAGATGTATATATATATATATATATATATATATATATATATATATATATATATATATATATATATATATATATATATATATATATATATATATATATATATATATATATATATATATATATATATATATATATATATATATATATATATATATATATATATATATATATATATATATATATATATATATTAGGGCATTTTGATATTATATGTCTAAGTTATACTAATTATTACTAAATATTATTTTGTAAATTTGTGTGTACATATTGTTATAGTAGATATATGAAAGAAATAAATAAAGAAGAATATTTTTTTAATTTTATTCTAGAAATTTCTTCTCCATACTTTATACCATAGCAAACCAGATAAAATTCGTTAAGTTGCTGTGTTTTCAGTTAACATAAATAGCCTACCTACACTATACATTTAACGAGGGGTGAGCATTAAATGTACCATATTTATAAATTTGACATTTAAAACGTTTGATGTTTTATCGCTTAGATGACGTGATCAACATAATATTAGGGTGAAACGTTATCAAATTTGCAAAGATGAACCGATGAACCAATTAGGCTTAAAAACATATAAGCATGGAATGGGAGGGTCTTTCAGGCTTTAAAATGGAATAGTTGGTGTAAAGTTTAAATAAGAATTAAAATAAATTTATAAACATTTATTATCTTTAACTTTTTAGTGTTTTATCTGTAAAAAAAAATGTGAAAGTATTACTTTGAACATTTGTTGTTCGTTTCTCCGTATGTCTGACATTTTACGTGTTACCCTTTTCCTCAATTATTCGTGGGAGGCATCAAGAAAAACTACTTGTACGTCAATATAATCAAAACGTAAAGCCATTTCCGTATAACATTTTAATTTTTTTTAGCTTCACGCTTTATCCTACATATTGCAGGGTAGCAGAGGGTACTGCAGGAACATGCAGCATGCAGCATATTAACCTAGTGTTAAGATACTCCGTTGCTTAGTCACTGCCTCCTCAGTTTCCGCATTCCGCCTTTTTCGAGGCATTGCGTGTTAAATATTTAAGTAAAAACTTAAATTATAAATATAGAAAAACATTCTCTCTTTCTCTCTCTCCCTCTTATAAATAACACTTCAAACAATATATAGCACTATTTCTTACATAATAATATTGGTTAGAAAACCTCTACAGTGTATAATCGTCTTAAGTTCCCCCTTCGATCGGTCAATACATTTTGTGTTCATACTGTATCCAAGTAACTGGTCGCGGCTTCATCAACAAATAACTGTCTGATATCGATCTTCGCCTTAACGATTACGTTACGTTTATAATGTACGATAGTGAAAGCATTTAACGCTGTGTTTTCAAATATTATTAGGTTAAAAATATATTTACTTTGATTTTTTTCTTTTAAATCATTTTATTGTTTGTTTCAAACTATATATAAAAAAATATGTAGTTAAAATTGTACACAGTTGGGTTTGAAAATAAAACATTGTACTGCTCAATTATAATTGCTTCAATGGAATCAATAAAAAAGTGACGATACGCTATAATTATTTTTAAAGAAAGTTCACAGATTTATGCTCGATTTTGCTTAGATGTTATTATATAGCTTTTATTTTAGTTACTTAAAACCTTATAATTTTACAAACAATTTTATAAAATTGTAACATACAAATTGTAATGTGTAAGTAAGGAACAGAGAGCCTTAACAGGTACTAGTTTTTTTCCTTTCTGTCCTGCTATAAGCGTGACATAACGAGAATATTATTTATTATTTTTATTTTTCACCATCTTTGATATGATAACTTAAAGAGACAACTGTAACTGAGTATATTTTGTTATATTACGTATATATAGGTAATCTAGTTATATTTACTTAATAATGCTTATGGAAAGAAAAGGTAATGTGTTAGCAACAATATGTTTGATATAAAAAAATCTATTACTGAACTGACTGTTAGTTCAGTTATGCAAAAACAATATTAAAGATACTTTTATATACACAATTTTTATAGATCATTTAGAGAAAATTTGTAAAATCTTGCCCACTAAAAATGCCCGAACATATAAAGGGACGTAAAAATTCCCTTCTATTGAATAAGTAATAGACTTATGGGTTTTGTCGTACATATTCGAAAGGAAAGCTTAGTAAAGTTTTAGAGCTTTTAAATTTTATAACGATTGTATTTTAATAGGATATTTTCGGATAACTTTATTTAAAATATCTTTTATTACTTAATTAAATTAAGACCATTAAAGGTGAGGCCAGTTAAGTCTTTGGGTTCTATTTCTAACAATAAAAACAAATGATTGCGGAGCTTTGGCAAAACAAATCAAACACTTAAATAATTTAATTCCAGATAAGAGTACAAAATTAACTTTTTTTTTTTTTTTTTTTTTTTAGCTTCACGCTTTATCCCGCACATGGCGTAGGGTAGGCAGAGGGAACTGCAGGAACCATAAGAACCTAGTGTTAAGACACTCCGTTACTTAGTCTCTGCTTACTCTGTCCCCACTTTCCGCCGTTTTCGAGGCATTGCGTGTTGAGTGGCGGAACTCAACGCCGCGCTTTGCCTTAGATTCCAGAGCGAAGAAAATGGAAATAGAAAAATCCATCTTCTCCGACTGGGGATCGAACCCAGTAACCGTCGCGTTACAGGCAGACGTTGCGCCTCTGCGCCACGACGGTCCTAACTTTACTTTTTGAACGTCAAAATCAAAATTACCACCGGTTATTTAAAGTTAATTCCTGAGACTCAGGTCCATAGAACCAACGCAAGAATCTCAGTCTGATAGATATTTTTTATTTTTTTTTTGTAGCTTCACGGTTTATTCCATGGTAGGATAGGCAGAGGGAACTGCAGGAACTGTGAAAACCTAGTGTTAAGACACTCCGTTGCTTAGTCCCTGCTTTTTTATGGTCTTTAGAATTTTATAATTAATTATTTTGATGGCACATTTGAAATAAACGCCACAAGCAATGCCTGGAAGTAAGAAAAAATGCAGAGAGCCGAATTTATCGTTATAACATTACTTGCTAATCTAAGTAATTAAGTATTATAAAAAAAATGTAGTTAAAAAGTTATTTCACGAAATAGGAATTTTTAGTGTAATTCAGCCTGAAAACTAATAAAATAAGTATAAAATCTCAGTGCTCAGATAAATTTCACTTTATTGGTTTATTTGTTGTAAACGGCCTGGAATATTTAAATGGCTGTTACGTACAACGAAATTACTTTTAAGCTATAAACTAAAAAGGTTTGCGATCAAAAACCGCATTAAATAGTTAAATGTAAAGTAGAAAGGTTGAATTAGAATTTAGATTTGTTTTTTGTAATTTACAAAATCAAAATTTCATAGATTCTAAGGTAAGATGAGATAAGAATACCTCAAATCATTTTTATTTACGAATTTTTACAACTCTGCACCAAAAAAGGTTAAAAATTAAAACCCCTATGTATACGGGTTGTATATTTAATTATTCATCTATATGTGTACCTATTTGTCCTTCTTTCGACATAATTTTTATAAAACCGCTTGCAGCTTTGCTACTAAATTACAATTTAATATCATATAGATCTATAGTTTTTTAGAATAAAAAAAAATACCTTCTAAAGGCAACACAGTCGCACCGCTACATCTACAGGTGTTATTAAATTTGATAAGAAATTAAAACTTACAGTATTAATTACATTTATGAAAGTGTAATTTCATTGTATAAATAACATTTAAATATTTCAAAAATTAAGTTTTTTATTTGTGGTTAATTATATAAAAAACATTCAAAAGTTATAATAATCAATTACAAAGTTAAAAACTTTTGTTTTTTTTTTTTCTTTTTTTTAGCTTCACGCTTTATCCCGCACATGGCAGGGTAGGCAGAGGGAACTGCAGGAACCATAAGAACCTAGTGTTAAGACACTCCGTTACTTAGTCCCTGCTTACTCCGTCCCCACTTTCCGCCGTTTTCGAGGCATTGCGTGTTGAGTGGCGGAACTCAACGCCGCGCTTTGCCTTAGATGCCAGAGCGAAGAAAATGGAAATAGAAAAATCCATCTTCTCCGACTGGGGATCGAACCCAGTAACGCGTTACAGGCAGACGTTACACCTCTGCGCCACGACGGTCCTTTTTTAACCTTGGTAACTTTTGTTTATAATTAATTTAATACAAAATGCGTGCATATGGCAACATTTACAAGTTATGGAATACGAGTATTTCCTCGGTGTGCGATTCTGGCTCACACTTCAACAATTTTTCTTTCTTTTTTTTAAATACATTACGTATTTAATGATATACTGGTTATACTGGTATTAAAGTTGCTTATATTGGACTTCCATATTGCTTATTCTATAATGCGCGATGACTGTGTCGAATAATTAATATTAAATCTAAAATAGATAGGCCACTGCCCTTCTCCGACACAAATAATTGTATTGCAAGTAAATGAATGTAATTTTAGTATGCAATTCAAATGAACGATTGTAAGGAAGCGTTTAAAATTGGGTTAGGAGCGCTTTGAACTTTGTTTAAATATCCATATTACTGATGATTAATTATATTATACTATCTATAATTCTTACTTTAATTATCAATGGGCAAATTCTGCTAATTAACGACTGCTTGTCTCGTAAGTTGACTGTGAAACTTTTTAGTATGGTAGAAGCATTGAAATATTATTCAAGAATTTTATTTTGACAGTTGTTTTTTTGGATTTAATTCTTACCTAATTTACACCTTTTTGTGCTTCACATTGAATTCGTACAAATGCCAATTTTTCTAAGTACGTCATGAAGTCGCTATGTTTTAATATTCATCTTGGTGTAACTTATTAAGGCTCACTGAAAACACAATAATTGAGAGATTGATTTTCATTTAGGGAAGAGTTTCTTATCGTTTTACCGTAAGATAAACTACGACATAGAATTTCACCACAAAAAAAAAATAAAATTATGCAAATATGGAAGTAAAAAATATGGAATAAGACTATAAACTCATTGTCATTCCTGCTATATGTGGTGTAATAGATTGTTGTATATAAAACCTTTATGAGTAAACAATATTTCTCATCATTTCGATAATTACACCTAAGTCACGTGGAAAGCTACATTAAAACTAACTTTCATTAAGTACACGCATTGATCCAAGAACGTTGGATATAGCTCTGAATTATTATAACTTTTAATCTCCTAAACTTTTCAGTTTGAGCAGTCTTCTTATATGTAATTATGTATGTTTTCCAACTGCAATTCTAAAGTTAATTAAACGTAAAATCTCTGGGGATCAAGACGAACTTGTATAATCGGGAAACTTTCAGTTATTGTTGACGGCTGGCGTGAGTCTTGTGTGTTAATAATATTTATTTATGTATGTAAAATTTTGGCTTTCTAATTTTTTATAATAATATGCATCTTTATTTTCTATAAATACTGTAACAAAGTTACTTAGTTTGAAATGTTTTAAAATAGAGCTAGATTATATATCTTATGACATACATACATGTATATGTTACATATATTTTTAGTATTTATGTTTATGTGTGTGTGTGAGTGTGAGTGTGCGTGTGAATGTGTGTCTGTGTGTGTGTGTGTGTGTGTGGTAAAAATTTATGTACATTCTAAAATAATATTCATTCTTGTAAACTATATAAATATTTAATCTACTAATATGGAACACAACGCTATCGTCTGACATTAATTATAGAAACAAAAAAAATCTTATAGTATCCTAATGTACTTAAAAATACAAAGAAAATAAATCATATTTAAAATTTATTAAATAAATTTATAAAAATCAATATTTTACTCACGGTTAGCACTGAGTATATTCAACGACATTTTAAAACACGTTAATTATAGAGCATAGTTGTGAAAAAAACACCACAAACAAATAATACGAAAATTAAATAGTATATTTATAATAATATAATAAAAGAAAATAATCGAAGACCGAAACAGCGCATCAAATGACAAGCATCAAGTGATTATTCTTTTTATTTATCTTTCTATATTCATCTCTAAGGAGAGAGTCCTTACATTTTTCTACCTTTGTCAACTGTCACGTTAATATGAAAAAAGAAACAAAAACTTTGACTTATTGTACGAATTTACGTGAAAAGAAATAATATATGTTTATTTTATGTCACATACATATATGAAACCATTTTAATTTGTTGCACGTTATCATAAAACTCAGATCGTTATTATGGAACGAAAATAATTTTCCCAAACTTCAAAGTGAAAAATTTATATCGTTCTATCACTTTTAGCGATAGTCATCGTAATAGCTAATGTCATTTGACTGGCGTTGTTATCTTTTCAACACTTTCATAAAATAACCTTATGTACGAAAGTATAGTAAATTCTAAAGAAATGTTCACCCTGGTTGACTAAGACTAATATATATATATATATATATATATATATATATATATATATATATATATATATATATATATATATATATATATATATATATATATATATATATATATATATATATATATATATGATGTTTTGGTTTATTTTTTAGAAAATACAGTATCAATTTGTAATTAATTAATACTCATTGCCATACTTAATTCAAGTTATACTTAGCAAATTCACCTCATATTAAATATTCTATAACTGTATATACTATAACTTTAACTCAGATAACCTTGCACTCTGATAGCCTTAGCACTTCCTTACGCGTGGACTAAATACATGTAACACACTAGATGTTAGATATTTCCTATGTTTAGGAACTAATATTTCAATAAAACACATGCACTATAAGATCGTAATTTTGCGTGATGATCCATAATAATTATAAGCATGGTCCGATATCGTTCGTCTCTCAATTCCGCCATTACTCGAGCATACTACCACACTAATTGTTTTGGACAGACTCCAAAATACATACTTAACCGAATTTCACGGGTGGCGTAGTGCATAGAAAATTGTTGCTTCGAACAAATTTACTGAAACAGTAATGTACTTGGGAACTGCAAGTGCTCTAGTTCTAGGAAGTGATCGCCTTTAAGCTATTATGTTCAATTAGATTAAAGGTAAATAGTACTGATTTGTGAAATAGTTTTATTTTGTGTTAGATATGATTTTTTCTTCATGTTTGTTATTTTTTGTCATTTTTAATGGTATGATTTACATTTTAAATATCATAGTTCTATGTTAATTTTTGTTATAAAATATATCAAAGGTATTAAGTTCACCACTATCAATTAAGTTTTATTAAATAAGTATTTTTGATTATGTCAAAATGTGTGAGCTAAATTTAGTTTAATTTTTTTTAGCTTCACGCTTTATCCCGCACATGGCATGGTAGGCAGAGGGAACTGCAGGGACCGTGGGAACCTAGTGTTAAGACACTCCGTTGCTTTCTCCGTCCCCGCTTGTTTTTTAATTAAAATTATTATTTTAATTTATCTTTGATTTATATAACTATTTTGATTAAATGTAAGTTATTTAAAATAGTTTTAATCAGTACTTCCCATTCACTTATTCCCTTTAATAAAGATAAAACCTACATATATCGTACCAAGAGTGTAATTTTCTTCTCGTTTAACAATTTATCCTCCACATAATTATTATAATTTCTAATTAGCTTCACTATAAGAACTATGTCCATCTTCTATTTACTCTTACCACTTCTAACAAATTGTTCATACAAAATCTTATATATTTTTTTTGTGTAGTCTTTAAATATTGCAAACGTAAACAGAAATCAGGTGTTTGCAATAAAAACTAGAGTTTGGTATGAGCTGTTTTTATTTTGGAATCATTTTATAATCTCGTCGAGGTGGCGGGGTCCGTACGCCTGCAACGAGCGCCGGCGTTGCAAGCCAGAAATAATAACATTCGAAGGTTACGCCCACGTATTAGCATTATAATATTTTTTTGCGTACTGTTACTGTAGGATACTGTATTTTTATATATATGCAGTAAATTGTTTGGAATTTGTGACATAAGCTGTTGGTGTCGTTGTGTTGTAAGGAAATGTCGGAGTGGAATGAGATATTTAGGAGGACTGTATATTCGAGTTTCAGTTGAAGAAATTATTCATTTAAATTAAAATATTTTGTTCCCACATTCTAATAATATAAAGCATGACTACTCCGAGTCTTTTCAAATTTCAATTAATATAATTTGGTGGAAAAATTGTAATCAATTACTTATTTGTTTATATATTCTCTAGTTAGATAAAATAAACATATAAAGTATAAAGCTTTTAATATGTAAGTTATTTAGTATGAGAAATTTTTAAATAAATTTACAAGCAATGTCTTAAATTTGAGGGTAAAACGATAACAGAGTAAATTCCCACCAAACCAATCAAGTTTTATATGTGGATTTATCATGTAATGGCTTTCTCTTCTACACTTTTTCTATACTTTTAAAACAAATCAATAATTTGAAAATCAAATCCTATGAAACATTACATCCAAAACAAAGATAACATTGCTCATTTTAAAATGCAACTTTTAAAATATCAACGCTGAAAGCAATTAAATTCATCTAGATTTAGAATAATTGAGATAGGTCTTAAATTTTTCATCAAATTGTTTTGTTTACACTTGCCTTGGTATTTCAAATAATTGAATCTACAATCAAGTCTAATAAATATAACTCAACGATTTGGCGACGAACAAAGAAGCTTACGTTTTGTTACAATCTTCATTAATTCTCGCTGAAATTAGTGTTTATAAATACGTTGTTTCTTGCGGTAGGTAACGGTTATTTATGGTATATTCTTAGTGACAATTTACTGCTGAGAACGCAAAGCGTTTCTTAGAATATTTTATGCTAATATATAAATATGTATATATATATATATATATATATATATATATATATATATATATATATATATATATATATATATATATATATATATATATATATATATATATATATATATATATATATATATATATATATATATATATATATATATATATATATATATATATATATATATATATATATATATATATATATATATATATATATATATATATATATATATATATATATATATATATATATATATATATATATATATATATATATATATATATATATATATATATATATATATATATATATATATATAAATGTATAGTGTATGTATATAATATACATAGTATATTTTATATCAAGGAGATATAGATAGTTCATGTTGACCTGTGGGTCTTCTGATAGCTCACGGGTCAGTACGTAGACTGCATACGAACTATTTATACTATGTGGGACGTTAATAGGGTAGAAAGGTTTGATGAGATAGATAAGCCTTACTATTTATTATTTTTTAATTATTTAAATATATATAATTTTAATTATATAAAGTCTTTAATTAAATTAGATATTGTGCGATGTTATGTTAGATTTTCTATGTATAGATATCTCAATTTCTAAACGAAGAAGTCAGGTGGAACCCAAAATTTCTCAATTTTCGTCCAATTTATGATACTTTGCTGGTTGAGTGTTGGCTTCGGATGCATGTACTATAATAATATAAAGCGCATGTAAACTTTCTTATCGAATCACACTTCCTTTAATTAGAACAATATTAAATTCCATTAAAAGTATTTATATAAATATTTTAAAAATTATTTCATATATAGAAAAATAAGCAATGCATTATGTATACAATATTTTTTGTATATAAAGACTTCTTAGTATAATATAAATTTAAATGACTAATAAATTTTTGCACGCTGTAACTGGCACATGCTTATGCATGCCTTATGGCTATATAGACAGAATTTGACTGAACTATAATATTGTCTCAGAAATGCGGGTAATTGAAAATAATAGAATCAAAATCTATCAGCCATCTATTCTATAGGTGTATGTAGACAAGGTAGCCTAGAAAAATATATACATCCCCCAATACAACCTTCTATCAAAAAAGAAGAAGAAATATTCAAATTTTGTTTCGTAATATAAATATACGTATAGGTACATACAGATATATATGTATATTTAATATAAGTTAAATATATATTAAACTGTATACAAAATCAGGGTTATATCTAGTATCAGTGTTGTAAATTATAAATGTGGGTCAGTGTCAAAGGTCGCAGGTTCTAGTCCCTTTTCTATTATGAATATTAAAATTATGTAAAAGTACAAATGTAATAGTTTAAACTTAAATATATAATTAATTATGAATAGTGTTTTACTTATAATTTAGTAAAATTAATATTATTTTATTTCTACATATAACATATATTCACATCATTCTAATTAAAGTTTAAATTCGTTAATTCAAGTTTTATTTATAAACAAAAAATTAATAACTTTATAATTTTTACAATATTCAAAATAAAAAAAAATCTCAAAAGCCTACCTTACAAATATATTTAAGCAAACATCTACACAAATATGAACACAAAATGAAAACTCGATCCACGTGTTTCACTAATATGATACCAATATTACACTACTACACTGTCCACTCTAAGCCACAAGTCAGTCACTACTGGCGTTTGTACACAACTAAAACACTTTATTTTCATACACTTGATCGATAGAACACAACATATAATTTCTTCTGTCTTTCACTATTTTAAGTATTATTGACATGAAAATCATCAATACCTATGTATAAAGGTGGCTTTAGTTGGTCTGTTACGCTACAAAATTGGAGGCGGCACTTTTTTTGCAATTAAGATTTTCTAATTTAAGATTAAGGATGATAAAATATATGATGCAGTGATTTTTTATTTTTTATAGCATATATTACACATATAGTATATATAAGTAAAAATATATACAAAACTACATTATATATATATATATATATATATATATATATATATATATATATATATATATATATATATATATATATATATATATATATATATATATATATATATATATATATATATATATATATATATATATATATATATATATATATATATATATATATATATATATATATATATTTCCCATACCTTTATTTTAATTTTTATATAGTTAATTTTATATATTTTTTTTAATTGAATTTATTTTTATAGCGTATAATTTTTTATTATTTTTTTTTACAATTTTAAACATAAAAATGCATTGAACGAGGAAAATTAAACATATACAAAGTGTAATATAAAGCAAAAAGTATCAATATTCTATTAGGTGTTTCTGCATAACGTTTTAAATACATAATTTTTTATATACAAAAATATTATTTTTCGAGTAAGGTATTAAACATGCCTCTAATAAAACAGAAGAGAGATTTGTTATATACAAATTATTTATAAAATTGCAATACTATGTATTTTTCGTGATACGAAACATTTTAATTATTACAGTACAGGCCGTAGAGATATAACCGCACGTTTGTCAAAACGATTTAATGGCAAATATCCTAGATTATATTTACAGTTTAACGGGCAGTGTGTGGATATTTTAAGATTGATTGATTTTAAGCCACAAATATTTCAAATATTAAAATGGGATCTGTTATTTATGATAGATTGTGATATAGTATTTTTTATGGATTTAAATTTTTGAAATTCAATATTTTTTAGGTTTAAATTATTAGTAGGATAAGGTTAGTTAATAAGGTGGTAGGGTAGGGTATATAGGGTAGAGTATATGGGGTAGGTAGCTACTTGAATATTAAGAATTCTGTATTTATAATACATAAAAAATTTTGTGTTTTAAAAACATATTTAATAAAATTAAACTCCTATGAGGAGTTAGAGACTCCTTTATTCCAGTGTACATCAAACTTTATTAAGAATAAGTGACAGTTGGAAGCAAATGACCAAATCGATATGGGGGTTTTAATAATTGATTCAGGAGTCGGTGTCCGACGCTCGATACGAATGAAATCCTAGTAAACATATGTATATTTTACAAGCTATCTGTGTACTGAATACTTTAAAATTTTAATTCGACGGTATCGAAAGAAATCGATTATGTACCATTAGGCTTTGTATGTTTAAATTTAAGATTGTATAATAGTTGTTTTAACAATTGCTATTAAAACAATTTAGTTTATAATTGTTATAGTATGAGACATCATTTTTTTTTCAGCGACTTATGTACAATAATTTAGACCTACATGTGCTTAATATAGGATGAATGTTTTATGTAGCCTTATATCCTCCAATTTTTGGCCAATATTTAATATATATTATATTTAGTACTTAGTTTACGAGAAATAAAAACAAGTTGGCTTTTTTTATGATAGAGAAAAGTAAAAAAAAAACAGACTGCCTAAGACATTGACAAAATCGTTTTAGTAATAAGGGTACTTTAATCGTTTTCAATAAAATTTCAAATATAAATATTTTTTAAAGAATAACATACTCGTACTGGTATATATTTATATATATAATTTTATTCAAATTGGTATTTTATACACGACTTCACTATACAATAGTCTTGCTTTACAGTTATAGCACAAGTTATTAAAGATCTTCATTTAATAATGATATTGAGTAGACTGCATTGCATTGTCAGACTTGATCGATATTTCTATTAATAGAAACCGATGCATTCTATAGGCTTCTAACAATGAAACTAACTATGAACAAGTGGAACAGTACCACCTCAGTATATATGAATTGTGACTTTAACATAGTGCTAGTAGAAATTAGGCGTTTATGGATATCGTATATTATTTAAATGATGCCATCAAAATAGGTTTCAGGAGCAAGGTAAGTTAAGATTTCTCTATTTTTTGGCAACATAATAGTTATCGGCTTATTCTCTAATGAGTGTCTATTTTTTTTGTTTGTATGTGTGTACTGTTTCTTTATTAAGATTGACAAGAGTATGTAAAGGATTTGGAAGCAATATATATAAGTTTCAAACTTCATACCTTTTAGCCTTGGATATGTAAAGTAAAATACTGGCGTAGGAGTGTAGCACTTTATTTCCATTCCATAATACATAACCTACAGACGTAGGCCGTGTACTTTTTGTTACGTAATCATCCGTTTGTTTTTGTTATAAATTGTTTTAAATTTTAGTTTTAAGTAAAAATGTGTATATATATATATATATATATATATATATATATATATATATATATATATATATATATATATATATATATATATATATATATATATATATATATATATATATATATATATATATATATATATATATATATATATATATATATATATATATATATATATATATATATATATATATATATATATATATATATATATATATATATATATATAAATATATATTGTACCAAATAGTTGTGTAGAAGAGCAACAAGCTGATCCTAGATTCCAATGAACAATAATTAGCTCGAATATGAGACACTGCTTTCTCTTTATGTTGCTTACGGTCCTAAAATTTTATTGGAGGATTTTTTCTATGTTATGATGGTCGTAGTTTTGAGCTGACACAAGTAATATTGTCATCGTCCTGGAAACAGTGAGTGAAAGACACAATTAAGCAATCAAGATTTGCAAATATTCTATTATACGTACAGACTTGTACGTCAGTTCTCGAAATTAATCAAATATTTTTCTTGCTCTACTAAGATTAATATATTATTAGTAGAGTTATACTGTAGCCAATAAACCTAATAAAGTGCTAATAGACTAACTCATGCAGTGATTGTTGACATTACTACCCCAAGAATGATAAACTCTAGAAGGTATCAAAGTGATCTAAGTGTTCGGAGTGGGTTCATGAAATCACTGCTATATGGATTAATACGATTATCACTGTACTGATTGCTGTTTTAGTTAATTTATGACAGTTAGTATTGGTTCTTTTGCATTCTTTTTTGAGAAGATACGCTTAACTCTATAATGAGGATATATAGAAGGCCAAGATTCCTCACTTTGGAACGAATGAAAAGTCCGTATATATTTTTAAATTTTACAACATTTTTCTAAGTTTATACTTCAAAATGTAACGTATTGCTCTAATATAATAAAAATCTCGCATTCAGTGCCTAGTCTAGACAGAGAGAACTTGTGTTACTTTACACACTATAGTGTAAACCATTTTCTTATAGAAAATCATCACGTCACGTAAAAGTAGAAACTGTTCCAATGACATATTATATGGTTATAGTTAATTGTTTGTTTTTGAGTTGCGCGTTGCGTTTTATAACGCCTGAGGAATGAGAGTAGCAATAGAGATCTATTTTTTACATGCTTGGATATTTAAAGATAATAAATATATTATATATAACACAACCTCATATTTTGTAGATACAACTATTTGACCTTGAATAAAATTAATGACAGTTAAACGTTTATTGCTATTTCTGAGTGTGATATTATCTCCGTATTATTAGTAGAATATAGTCTAAAACAGTATAAAATTGTGATCAAAGATCTAGTACAGAAATCCCCGCGGACTACAGCTATTCGCCACAGACCGACGACAGTATTATTTTATTTCATCCGTTACAAAAATAGCTCCATATAAATAAAATTACATACCGTGGTCGTGTTTATGTTGTAAACGATCATTCTAGAATTTTTTTAGATATATATCTGAAATTAAATATAAGCATAATAGTATAGACTTTGAAAGTGACAATTTTTGGTTCGATTCCAGCAAGTACTGGGTTTTATACAATTTCTAGCTATAGTAAGAAGCTAAAGTCGAGTGTTGTGGTATGTCATCAATACGTAATGCTATGATAACTAGTCGAAGTATGAGGAACGGAGTCTTGACACTAACTTCCTTGTATAAAGTGAATTGAACTGAAAGGAAAACTGAATAACATACATAGATATGTATGGATGGATGGATGTCGTCATCTAAATACTTAATAATATAATTCCTATTTTATATATATATTTTTTATTCCCCTTTCAGCTTATGAGACACTGAACCTGTGAATATATGTTTATTATACATTATTTTTAGCTTTACATTGTAATTTAAGCAAAACAAAATAGCTATAGAGAACCCTTGTGTCAAGTGACTATTCTATTTCTTCCCATAAGGTACAATCACCTTGAGTAAATCAGAGAAAATCCAAATTATCACAAACAAAAATTTAAAGCGACTTTACAAAGAAAAAGAACCCTAAAAAATGTAAGGCATTCTTAATTTATTACCTTTAAGTTATTACATCATTACTTACATCTTGGGCACTGAATAAGATGACAATGATCTTTGTAAGACGAAAGCTTTAATATAGTCGATGCGGCTGGCGTGTCGCCAGAACGCATTCTACTTTGAGGACAAATTTCCCTTAGACAGTTTTATGATCGATCATGAATTGATTAAATGTCTTGAATAAGCGTTAGTGACCCACTGTGGTTTATTTTTAAAGTGTTTTTCTGCACTCAGACTAAGAAAATATTTTTTAGCAACGTATGAAATTTTGTAATACATTTTACAAAATTTTCATTTATTTCATTTTAATTTTTCATACATTTTCTGAAAATATTTATGAAGTAATTTATATTTGTTAGTAGATTGTGACTTTTTTATTTTTATTTTTGTTGTGATTTTTTTTCCGGTTACGTTAATGGTAAAAATGTTGTCTCTAAATTAGATTGAAAATATCTCATATGTCAGCATTTCATCATAGATTTTAAATTATTAATAAATGTTTGGTTCTCCAAGAAGGTGGACAAAAAATCGGATTTTTTTTCTCTGCCTACCCTGTCATGTGCGGAATAAAGCGTGAAGATATAAGATATTTTCGTTCTGATAAAAACGCAAAACACGTCTTTGAGTTCCACCGCTGAACACGCAATACCTCAAAAGGCCTGTCTTAACGACTAAGTTCCTACTACCTACTATTTCCTCTGCTGACTCTGCTATGGGCGAGATACAGCTTCACTCCTACCTTACAAATATTGGAAGATATATATAAAAGAGAAAAAAAGGATATATTAAAAGTTGAAAAATATTGCTCTATAAATTCTTTATTGGTTATTTTAGATAATGTAGTATTAAAATATTTTTAGTTTCACTCTTTTCTGGTGTTGTAGATGACGGATAATTTATTTAATAGGAAGCCAACGTGATACACAAAAACTTATAATTACATTATAACATGATGGAACTTATACTACTGTTTACAGTTGCGTATCATTATTAACTAAGCTGTGTATTGGAATTTTTTATAGGAAATGAACCTTATACTCAAGTAAACTAACTTACATTGATTTTAAATCAAATATACACACAAAATTACCATTCTAACATATAATTTTCAAGAATTTTCCCCGTAACGTTAGGGATTCGTAGTAGGGTATTAGACGATATTTATAATAGGGTACCGTATCCTCTTTGTGGCTAGGCAAGGGCAAATATTTATAAAGCTCAGGTAATTAAGAGGCAAGGTGTATAAGTACGAGTATTTAGTTAGTGATTTGTGAAATATTTTTAGATTAAATGTTTCAATGTATTATTGAAACGATCTATTTTAAATTTATTTACGTTAAAAACAACAGCTGATTGTAGTTGTGCTGATTGTGGGTTCGACTCCCAGTTGAGGAAATTAATTCTTTGTATTTTAGAGCTTAGGAAATAATTCGTGACGAATATAGTTCTGCCACTCAAAACGCAATTAAATGCAAAAACATAATCTTATATTAGTTTTAATATTAAATGACAATTAACAAGCGCCTTTAAACTACGTCCTTTTTTTCATTTCACTCCAAGATATTTTTTAAAATATATATATATATATATATATATATATATATATATATATATATATATATATATATATATATATATATATATATATATATATATATATATATATATATATATATATATATATATATATATATATATATATATATATATATATATATATATATATATATATATATATATATATATATATATATATATAAATATATATATATATATATATATATATATATATATATATATATATATATATATATATATATATATATATATATATATATATATAAATATATATATACATATATATATATATATATATATATATATATATATATATATATATATATATATATATATATATATATATATATATATATATATATATATATATATATATATATATATATATATATATATATATATATATATATATATATATATATATATATATATATATTATATATTCTATCTCTTGGAAATATTATCATGTACAGGAATCGAATTTACTACCACCAATACATTTTAAACACAAGTCCTTTTATTCGGTTAGGGAGCATTTCATTCAATGAACACCTTGTAAATGTGACGATGGATGACAAAACAAGTATTCATGCAACGCATTGCCGCATGCCGCGACCGTTGTGGGAACAGCGCCAACATATTTGTTTCATCCCAATTTTCCTTCAGTAATAAAAGCTTGAATAATACATATTATGTGAAGCCATTTCAAGAATTTGTTATTATAATGAAAATATGTCAATAGTTCTATGTAACTTTTAAATAATGTGAGACGTACTGTAAACGCGACGGTTTGAGGGTTCAATTTCCACTCGGGGAAGATGGATTTTTCTATTTCCATTTCCTTCGCTCTGGAAACCAGACGAAGTGCGGCACTGAGTTCCGCCACTCAACACGCAATGCCACAAAAAAGTCGGAAAGCGGGGATGGAGAAAGCAGGGACTAAGCAATAGAGTGTCTTAACACTAGGTTCGTATAGTTCCTTTGCCTACCCTGCAATATGCGGGATAAGGTGTAAAGCTAAAAAATAAAAAAAATATAATGTGAATATGTATTCATTAGATGCCCAACGGGAACTTTACCATATAAATTGGAGCAATATTTGACTGTAAAAATGTTTAGTTAAGTTAAGTTCGTTGTTGAGTTGAGGAAAGTGTTTTCTAAACAGTGATTTAAAACTAGGGCTGCCTATCTTTCTGTACTCCATACAAATTCGTAAAGTACGAAGAAAATTATAATTTTATATTAATTAAAAGAAAGTTAAGTTATATGGCTTTTGTATTTAAAATATCGAATTCTGTTTAAAACTTAAAAAATTCAAATTGAAGAACCTAACTAGAGCAAAGTGTAACTGTTTCAAATTTCTTTAAATTGTAAAGGTTTTTAAAATAGAAAAATATATTATTAGGCTTACAATAAAATGTTCCATGTCTTAAATTGTAGGTAAATGCGAAATGTGACCGTCATGACTTCATGAAAATCGTCCAATCGTGCGTGTTTGATGCTAATTAGAGTCACCAAAAGTAATGCCAATCCTTACTGTAATAATTATTTGTGAATAAGCAAATACGCATAACAATATGAGTTGGATTAGACCTCAATCCTAGATAAATGCATATAAAGATGAATATAACATTTTTTTACAAATATCACATTTCTTACACAATATTTAGTTTCTTTAGTAAATCCGCTATACAGCATGAATGTAATGCTAGATCGTTGGCGATAGGCCAGAACGGATAACACTACAGATAGATGTGAACAAATTTGGTCTTAACATGTAATAGAGCAAAAAAACCTCCACATTGGACAGCCAATGTTTCTTTATTGAATGGGAGTTTTTAACGTGTTGTAAGTAGAACAATATTGAAGACGTAACAAACTTGTAGCAACACTACCCTGTTGTTATATTGTTTAAGTTATAATTATATTATTTATTTGATATGTTTTTACTATTTAAAAATTAAATTAGCTTCACGCTTTATCCAGAAGGAACTGCAGGAACTGTGGAAACCCAGTGTTAAAATATTCTGTTCTCCGGTTTTGGGGTTCCGTAGCTGGTCCCAACGCCGCGCTTGATTAGTTATCTAAAGCTAAGTAAGAAAATAGAAATGAATTTATCCATTCTCCCCAAGTGGGAAAAGAACCCACAAACAGTTGTGTTAACAGGCAGACGCTGCGCCTCTGCGCCATGACGGCCTTCTATTTTAACTATTATTGCTATAAATATATTTAATGTCAACTCTACGATATCCTCGAATGTGATCTCCGAATTTGGTCGCATTTTTGACTATCGACAACAATCTTATTGGAATGACATGTCAATAATAACATTATTATTATCAATTTTAATATTAGATAAGTGTAAGTCAGGCTGAGGTACCGTGGGTTCTGTACCATTTTTATTAACGTTAATGTAAAGTACAACTTATACAAGTTGACAAACTAAAGTTTATAAGTCATAAACTACAACCATAAGCTTATACTTATTTGTAATATGTCGAGACATAAATTATCATTTTTTTATTTATTTCTTTGTCAAAATATTGTGCATAGGTGGACTATAAATGGTCATTTTGATTCTGTTGATTTATAAATATAATTTTATATATTAAATACCTTAAAGTGTTCCTGAGAAACAAGGTCAGACAGAACAGACAGATATTGAAGTGATATAAGGGTTGTATTTTGAGATTCTAAAGATATTATTTTACAAGACTTCTATAATATATTGAAGATCTTTTTAAATAAAACAAAATATACAAATTTTCATTGCACATCAGTTCAATAGTTAATGTAATATAAATTCCACACTTTAGTAGTTATGAAATATTTGTTTCGTAATAAAGTGGACTTTAAGGAATTTCTCATTTCGGTTCACATTCTAAACTGATATTATTAAAATATTTCCGCACTGTACGCGTATTTTAGTTTTCCCAACTCTATATATATATACATAAATGACATTTAATTATTTAATATTATTTCTTAAAAAAATGTAAAAATAAAAAATCAAAATGGAAAATATGTAAAAATTGTACGAAAAAATTAATTTATCTCTCAAACAGAATATATAGAGAGAGAATATATAAAATCCCAAATCCCTAAATTGAGAATTGAACTCACAAGCACTAATTCAAAATAAAAACCTTCTTACTATTCCACAACAGCGTATGTTAATAGAATATAATATGAATTAATTATAGTACATTAATGTGTAGGGCGGGCGGTACAAGCGGTTGACTCATTCATACCGTCTTGGCCGCGCGCCAGTGCTTGCACCGTGTAGACAATTCAATTATTATTATAACTATATTTATTAGATTTCTCGGTACTTTGGAAACTGGAATATTATTAAAGTTGTATTTATTTTATTATAAGTTATTAGTATTTATGTTTTATTCATATGTAAGTGGATTTTAAACCTACAGCGTGTTATAATGGTTATAAAAATGTTACTGTACGTTCTATTCTACACACAGGAGGTTAAGCAGAGGGTGTTCCTTCTAATATAGTGTTGAGACACTCCGTTCCCCACTTTCTGCCTTTAGGCATTTTGTGTTGAGTGGTTAAAAAAGACGGCGCGTTGTGTCTTCTTGCTAGAACGAAGAAAATAAAATAATCATCCAGAATGGAAAAGAGAAAAATAACAAATACACTTATAAAGATTTGAATGCAGTTTTGTAGCATAAATTTGTGAGCATTTAGAATCCTAGCGTATGTTTTATTGTAACAAATTTAATATTAGTATTTTATTAAATTGTTTATTGATTAGATTGATTTTAAATATTATTTCTTCGGATTTATATATTAAGTATATATAATATTAAGATATAAACCCAAATATTTAGCGAATTGCTTTGTAAACAGCGGAACTCCGTGTCTTGTTTCACCAGAGTGATGTAAGTTAAAAAATGCTTTCCTCTCAGTGGGAATAGAACCTACCACCACCCGTGTATAGTAAGCCGTCCACTCAACGATGGATGTCAATAACATGTTTATTCGTTAAAAATATAGACAAAAAATATAACGAGATGACATGGGGTACAAGCAACATACAAGCATTCATTGCACAGTAATTCCTAACATAATGCTTTCAAACCTTAAAACGTCTTCACAAGCGATCCGTTTACAAAATCCACTCTAGTTATTTAGTATTGTGGTATTTTTAAGAGTCTCGGCTCTCCCTGAAACGATTATCCTCTTGTAAACTGAGAATTTTACAAAATGGCGGCGCGGCGCACTTGCTATTCACCACTCAATGAGTATTTACTGTAATTTCACTTTGCAAAATACCTTATTGGATGGTACCTGTTGTAGAATAAATGCTTGATAAAACGTTTCTCTGAAACCGAAATGGTTATTTCATTATTTGAATAATTCAATTTTACGTCTATTAAATAATTTGTATAAATAGAGTGGGTACCTGAAACGTTTAGATTTAAAGCCTTAAATTTTTATAATATGTATGGATATATTATTTTAGATGTTTATTTAAATTGCTCTAAGTATGTACGCAAACATTTTTATGGGGAATTTGGATATTGATACAAATTGAATATTTTTTATTCCTATTCATTTGTTTTGTTATAGCGTTTCGAGCATGTCACTAAAGTACAATTTATTTTGCCAGTATAATTCTATATGAAGACCTTAAAGTAAAAACAGATAATATTATATAATTATAGAAACCACTAAGCATACAGCGATGTTTACGTTATGTTTGTAATTAAACTGTAATTTAATATTGTTATATTTAGTATATTTCCATAAAAAATAACGTAACAGGATTAAACATAAATATTAACAAGACAAAAGACTCAAATTTTTTAAATATTTTTCGCATATTTTTTATACTGCTAATTACAAAAATAATGACTCGTTATTTTTATTTTACCAAACATCATAACATAAATTTACATTCTATTTTATAACTGGCAATTTTCTTGAAAATAAAGTATAAAAATACTAAATACTCCAGCATGATCAATTTCCAATTCCACCGGCATGCAATTGCTAAAATTTCATAGAAGAAAATCTCATTTTACTCAATTAATCAAGCTTAAAGAAACCTATATATCATATTTAAATAATGTCAGCGCATATACAGTGGCGCCATATTTCAAACATGTCCGATATTTCATTTTAAAATAGACTATTATAATATTCAGTCCGCAACAGTTGTTTGCAAGAACTAGCCAAGGCGTTTATAGTCCAACAGAAGCATAAATTCATTGAAACTCAGTTCACCGTCTTTCGAAAACGGTCTTTAACGTCCACTGGGCTTTGTGTAAATAATGTTTCTACAATTTATAGTCATAATAAATGTAAAGTTGGCTTTTTCTATGGGAATAAGTTTAAATTTACTGCAACGGTGCTAGTTTTGTAATGTAAGTGAAATTATGTTGGTGTTCTAAGTCGACATCTATGTACAGTTTGTATGAGGACTGTACTGTACTGATTTAGGGTTGTGAATTTGGAGTTTGCGTACATTTTTGGAAAGCTGTAGTAGTAGCTTATATACAAATAATTGTAATATGAGAATGATGATTAGAGATATTTTAATATTAACCATACAATAACAAAATACATTTTGGATAATTTTAGGATATTATGAACTACATGTTATACAAAAACATTGATATAAATTAAATTTTTTGCAGCACAAGTTCTATCTGGTACTAATAGTAAATTATTATTATATTTTCTAAATAATGGCAACAATAAATGATTAATTTTCAAATTTGTTTAAATATAAAAATTGATTGTTGCTTAAGAAGATATCTATCAAGGTTTAAATTAACATATCTCGGGATGGATGCATTTTCACCTTGAGTATGGATTATCGAGCCTAAATCAGTTTGCAAGGACCTCTTCTATTTCCCCTCCATGGGAATGTAACAAATTACCAACATACTAAGTTTCGGTATACAATACAATATGTATACCAAAACTTAGTAATGTTTAGAAAATATATATTTAATTATATATTTCAAATAACGTTTTTACTTTTTTAAAGTGTTAAAACCTTAAAAGGGTACGCCAAGATGCTTAACGGTGCAGAACTCGAACCCAGATCTCTTGAATACCATCCAACTCCTTTAGCTAATTAAGCCTTTCCATTCATATTAAAGACATATTCACTTAATACTTATTCATAGATAAAACCAGATTAGGCTACTAATACGATTGACTTCAAAGTAACTTTATTTAACCCATCTGCTAACCAACTTCCTACCAACTATCAAATCCACCAACTGTAAAATATTTACATGAGAAAGACACAACTTTTAATTACAAACCATAAACTTGGGCCCTTTGAGCCGTGATTAAAATTACATGGAGTGAAATTTATTTGCACAGAAATCTGAATATGTCGGGATCAAATTGCTATTCGGATATCGAAGTTTGTTTAATTTGAAATTGCACAGGTATTGGGAGTTTGATTATGAAGGGATATTATTTTCGTAGTATATGTATGTAAAAGTATGCTTTTAAATCTGACTTAAGTTACATATGTGTGGATTCAAATGTTACGAAAGAAAATATTGAAAACATTTTATTATATAATCACGTAGTGTTAGGAATTCCTTCGCCCGTACTAAAAAATTGAATTAAATAATATACAATATCATTAAATTTCTCTTTCTCATCTTTATAGATATATATTTTTTTCTCTATGTGGTATTTTGAGAGTGCCAATTAAGCGAGACTCCACCAATGTCATGTTGAATGGAAAATGCAAAAGAGAGTATGAATGTACATTCATTTATTCACTATTATATTTGCTTATGTCAATATTAATAAATATTTACGTATAATAATAATAATATATGCATTAATATATATTAATCGTTTTTAAATAGCTTATAGGCAAAGCGCGGCGTTTAGCTCCGCCACTCGCCATGCAATGCCTCGAAAAAGGCAGAAAGCAGGGACGCAGAAAGGCTTTACACTAGGTCCCTCCAGTTCCCACTGCCCACCCTGCCATGTGCATGATAAAGCGTGAAGACACAAAAAAAGAATAATTTATTGTCACAGTGCGTTACAGTGACATGGGGTTACTGACATTCTATAGCTCGTAGAATATTTTCGTCATTGGGTATTCAGAAGTTATTTGGTATAATTCGTTTTAGAATTACCTCGACCTTGTTTGCGCGAAGTCAAGGAGATTCTCCTAGTAATAAGTCAGTAATTTTTATGTTGCTTTCCTTAGATATTTTCTAGAATAATATGACAACATCAATTGTAAGATTTTTAATTATACAATTTGTGTGGATCAATGGAAAAAAGATTTACTGAATATTAGTAGTTGTGTATCTAAGTTTCTGTTATTTTCTATAAAAATGATACTTAATAGTCAAGAAACACTCATAATATTATTTAATTCAAATATTTCCCATCGCTGGCTAAAGCTGTCTCCCATGATTTTGGCAGAATTTGAATAATGTTACGATAAAATGTTCGTCTTCTGTAGCTACTCAGTTAATAGTAGTGAGCCATTTTTTATTTCTTCTTGTAAGCGGAACTGCCAATCAGCCAGATTGAGTGAAATGAAAAAGTAGTATTTGTATGCTGCTACGTTAGATGAGTGAAAATTCCAAAAGCGCCTTTTAAGCCCACCCCACTAACCCTCCTTGGGTTAGCTGGGCATTTCATTGGAAATGCATACATATCCTCTCATGATATGGATGTGTTCGGGCGAGGGTGTTCTCCTAACATCAGGTAGTCCTTCTGCTCCTTTGCCATTTTACAATATAAAAAAGTGTCTTAATCCTAATTAATCCTTAAATATTTCTGCCTACCCTGCAATACGCCATATAAAACGTAAAAATAGAAATAGATAGAGTTAGTTATAAAATTATAGCTTGATAATTTTATAACTAACTCTATCTAGCACTGTTTTTAAAAGAATCTAGCACTATTTTAATAACACAAACCACAGCATTAATTACCCAATATTCAAAGTACCAAGAGTAAGCAAGCACCCCACTGAAAAAGATACCTTAGAAATACAAACTAAAATCCAGTTTAATAATTATATGAAACATATTTTCTAACGAGTCTCTTGAATCCCCACGTGGCCACTCCACCACTCTATGTATTTTATCCCTACCTAGCATATAATCAGGGTACCAGGGGACGATACTCTTTATCCGGGATTAAATTTTGCAGCAGACTTTGCGACGTCTGGATGTACTCATCTCGCGGCATAAATACGGGATTACGACGAATTATACTTTTAATAGAAGTGTTTTTTATATTTCTTTCTCATTTTAAGAAATAATTTTATATAATATAAAAATAATTATAAATTTTAATTTAATATTTTATGCCTTGAGCTTGACTCTATATATTATGTATTCATATACCTAACATAAGATCTAGGCAAATCGTACATGTTAACTATAAGAACCGCATGATAAATTAGAATTATTTACATTACATATCATACCTAACGTTGAAACATTATATTTTAAGTGGCGGAACTCATTGCCGCATTTTGTCTTAATCATGGTCAAATGCTGTCAAACTTCGTCACGATGGCCTCTGATTAATATGATTTAAATTATTCAAGTGAGTTATAGATAGATTTTAGCTTGTCGCTGTATACTGCACGTAAAAGGATTGACAAAATAGAAACAATTTTGCGTTAAAACATTCCGTTCGCTCTATTATCGTGTGTTGATTGCTCGAACTCTAAAACTTTAGCATTGTTTCCAGAGTGGATAAAATGAAAATAATTCACTCTCCCCATGTAAGAATAAAACCCACAAGCCGTTGCGTTTACAGGCACTTGCTGTGCCACTGCCCCACAATAGATATACATGAACATATATACATAGTATTTAATGTAAACATATTTATATATTGCCTACATTCTAATATATGGGTATATTCGATGGGAAAGAATAATTTGGCAGAAATAATCTAATAAAGCATTATTTATTTATTTTTCCAAAATTATAAATTACGTACGAAGAAAAATTAATATTCTTCCATTGAAGTCATGTTATTTATTCGAAGCGCGATGAAAAATATATGTAAAGATTTTTACTATAATTTATTTTTAGAGGCAAATGGAGGCTGCTGTTGCACCAAACCAAAACCTAATAATGTAAAATCTCGTGGGCGACATCATAGTCAATTTGTTCCCTCGATGGCTACTCAGGAATATAAAATTGATTTAGAAAACTAGTCTAGACTCCGGATGGTCTTGCAAATAGAGTAAAAGTGAAAGTCTATTTCTTTATAGTTAAAAAAATAACAATAAAATATTTGCTTTATACTTCATCTCGCATATAGCGCAATATATGTAGGAACTTCGCTGTTTTTCCACTTTCCACCTTAATTTTAAGGCATTAAGTGTTAAGTGTCGAAATTCTCCCAAATAGGAATTCAATACATGTCGGTCATTCTTACAGATTGTCTCGCTGCGCTACAATGGACTTAGACATCATTTGAATAATTACTATTAATACCACAATATTATTAATTTAATTTATAAAAAAATAATTGTACTATATAATAAATTATGATTTCCGCTTTCTGTTTTATTTGAGAAATTGAATGTTGAATGGCGAGAGTCAACACCGTAATCGGTCTGAATAAAGTAGGAAAATAAAAAAAAATCATAATCGGGAAATCATCGAACCCACAACCCACATCAACTATCAGACGACAGCCTATATTACACGTACAAATAATAACTTTAAATTAAATATACTAAATCAAATATAAAAACAATATTTAATATAATTTTTGAAATATTTTCACACAAAATAATACACTTCTCTTTAAAGCTACTTAATTATTCCCGTCTATTTTAAGACAGACGGTTTCTAAAAGCCAAATTAAGGGGAAACAGGATTAAAATCAATACACGAGGGCTTTCCAGGTATTATGTATTTATAAAGAGGGCAATTACGCTAATGTGAGGGGCCTCGTATAAGACAACGAGTTCCTTACGGAATTCCCGTTTAAATTACAGTCTTTGGAAGTATTTACTTTATATACTTTTGTTCTACGTCTATTAAATTTTATACATTTTTTTAAATGTCAAAATACATGTTGTTTTGCTTTTCGTAGTTTTAATAACAAAATGTTTAATTACTTAGTATTTAACTTATTGAAGTTAAAAGATGAGTATTAAAATGCTTTTGTAATACTTATATGCGGTTTCATACATAAAGAAGTCAAACGGGAATTAATGACACATTAAATATTAGTCAAGTGTGAATAATACTCGCACACTATGAAGTTTCGTACCGTAAATTGTACCTTCTTTTAAAATTTGACAAGTCTAAGTCAATAAAGTAATAATAGGAATCGACAAACTTAAATTTCTCCACGTTATATAGTTATATATCATATAAATATATACTATATAAATATATATTAAATAGGTTAAAACGGACATACCGGACATGCGGGCATACAGTAAGACAACAACGCACATGGCAGGGTAGGCAGAGGGAACTGCAGGAACCATAAGAACCTAGTGTTAGGATACTCCGTTACTTAGTCCCTGCTTACTCCGTCCCCACTTTCCGCCGTTTTCGAGGCATTGCGTGTTGAGTGGTGGAACTCAACGCCGCGCTTTGCCTTAGATGCCAGAGCGAAGGAAATGGAAATAGAAAAATCCATCTTCTCCGACTGGGGATCGAACTCAGTAACCGTCGCGTTAGTCGCGTTACAGGCAGACGTTGCGCCTCTGCGCCACGACGATCTTTTGCTTAAGACATTCCAAATACCGAGGGAATTTCTCAATTAAAGCAAATAAAATTTCAACGTTATTTTTTAATGAATTTTGAGTTTAAAATTAGATAAAATAGAGACATAAAAAATTATATACGAAAGCATTTTTATTTAAAATATTTTATCTGCAATTTGCGTAAATGGATTTTTTTGCGATTATATATAACTTAACCGATCTGTATTTTATAATTATTTAAAGAAAATAAATAATTTGGGTAATAAAATAAATTCTGTCATAAAATCTATCAAGGAAGGCAAAAATATATTACCGACAACTTATTAATCCTTCAAATTTAAGCCACTGCACCTGGGGTTAGAGTTGCCTTGGACATTTAGAACGTTCTGTGTGTTAATGCGTCATAACACAACTCCTAGATATGTCCATTTGGTCAAGCAGGCGAAGCTGAATGTAAAAACTAGTTAAATATATAAGTCTAGTAGCCTATTCATTAAGTAGCAGCATGTAAGGGTTAAAAACGTAAGCCATATACTTGTTCTCGAGGGTGAATGTTTGACTTAGATAAGAGCCTTTTGTCTTATAATGTGAGGATCTTAAGCTTTTGTACGACACATAGAGGGTTGAGAGATTTGTGTACAGTTCGTGTATTAAAGATAGCGTATGTTGAACTTGTCGTATTAAAAGTTATTATAATTTATAACTAAGTACTAATTTTAATTTAATAGAATAATATAAAGCATAATTTGAAATTATTTTTACTTTTAGACAACGGTTGCAAATTTGTAAGTACAATACTCTCTCGGAGAAGATGGGTTTTTTATATCAATTTTCTTCTCTCTGACAACTAGTCAAGTACGGCGTTGAGTTCCGTCACTTAACGAAGACGGGAAGTGGAGAACGGAGTTTCTTTACACTAGGTTCCCACGGTTCCTGCAGTTTCCTCTGCCTCTCCTGCTATGAGTGGGATAAAGTGTTGAGCTAAAAAACAAATTAAAAATAATTAATTACCAATTATTACTGTTTTTCTATAAACATATTTAACCATATATTTAAAGGAATAAAACAAAATTTTACTTATGAGTTAAAAAATTAAAATGGGCCGAAACTGTTAATTTCTCATCCTTAACCCAAAAGGTCATTAAAATAATGAAGGTCCAACTTTCTCCATTACGGGGGTTAATGTGAGAGCGTCCGATAGAGGGCGGCTATTAGTGAATTGAAGGCCATCAATCACGACGTGATTTATTGGCACACCCTAATGCAATTGCACTGTATCTCCTATTTGCTGAGGCATGATTTACGCATTTACTCATTCCGATATCAAGAGATATCGTATGATATTGTAAAATCCATATTTTACAAACAGTGTTATATGTAAGTCATTTTGAAGGTTTCATATTATAATATAGTAATTTTTCACATTATCTCAAGCGTGGCATGTTTTTTATATTAAAATTTATTTAAACGTCTTCACGCTATATCCTTTATATTATAGTTAGGTAGATAGATAGAGATAGGTAGAGAGTGGTTAGTGATAAGACTCTCCATTCTCCACTTTATGCTTAATTCTGAGACATTGCGTGTTGAGTGGCAAGACTCAAGCAAACTTTATCTTCTTACGACACCGAAGAAATTAAATTTATATATATATATATATATATATATATATATATATATATATATATATATATATATATATATATATATATATATATATATATATATATATATATATATATATATATATATATATATATATATATATATATATATATATATATATATATATATATATATATATATATATATATATATATATATATATATATATATATATATATATATATTTTTTTTTAAATGTGACAATTTTATAAGACACTTTCATTACCTTGAACTACTTGAATTACCTATTTTCTTGCTCTTACTCCAGTAATACAAAATTTTTAATCATAAGCCTATATAAGTCTGACTTAGTATTTTAAAATTTATATAATTTATATTTATATTTGTAAACAAATAAAACTAACAACTCCACATAAAACAGTATATTTACATGCGTATGGTTACAATAATTATTGAAGAAATCGTAAAAGCCCATATCTAAATATGCCAATTATAGTAAACCTCATTTTGACTACAACATATTCTAATTCGTTTACTTCTTATATATTCCACTTGAACCCAAAATTCTGTACCGTAATCTTTTATTAAGACTAAATTTCTAACTTCATACGTTATGCACTTCGAGGCAGTTTATATTTGATTTATTATTGTTCTTATCGATAAATCAGACCACAATAGAGCCCAGGGGTACGGATCGTGCGAGGTCTATTAATTCTATATCAGAGATTCTCAACATTTTCGTCTTGGGTCGTACTTTGCAACTAAAATAACATTAATAGCTTACACTTTATGAAGTGTAAGTTGTATACATTATAATCCACTTTACCTTTCAATCAATCAATTGTATAATTACTTAGGTTAGGAATGCGGCCTCATTCTTGAGATTCCCTGATACCATCCCCAACGTTGTGTAGGATGAAAGACAATACGTTGAAAATGTGAGATGCTATCGCCATATCCGCTTAAGATTGATTAGAGGCTAAGTTTAATAGACATCTATTGCTTCATTAGTATGCTTGTAAACTGTATTATTTATTTTGAAAGAGAAACGAGCTAGGGTTTACTTTATTTGTTGGGTTCCACTTCTATAAATGATTAGTCGATTATAAATAAAAAAATCGAGATAGAATCTATGTGGTTTCCAACATGTACTCGTATATAAATGAATTTTTACAAGTGAAATGAGGACCGTCGTGGCGCAGAGGTGCAACGTCTGCCTGTAACGCGACGGTTACTGGGTTCGATCCCCAGTCGGAGAAGATGGATTTTTCTATTTCCATTTTCTTCGCTCTGGCATCTAAGGCAAAGCGCGGCGTTGAGTTCCGCCACTCAACACGCAATGCCTCGAAAACGGTGGAAAGTGGGGACGGAGTAAGCAGGGACTAAGTAACGGAGTGTCTTAACACTAGGTTCTTATGGTTCCTGCAGTTCCCTCTGTCTACCCTGCCATGTGCGGGATAAAGCGTGAAGCTAAAAAAAAAAAAAAAAAAAAAAAAAAAAAAAAAAAAAAAAAAAAGAAATGAGAAATAATACTCCTTCCTAATGTTCATTAAAGTATAATGAAATATTTAAATTTTATATTTTAATATATTGCTTATGAAATTAAACGCTGTCGTGCCACAAAATTTTACTATAATCACGACGGAATACTCAGTAAGTATGTATTTGGCAAAAAAGCTGGGAATGGAGTACCATAATTTATTTATTTAAAGATCTGTGAATATATTGTTTCGTCTTTTTATAGCTTTGGAGTCTTCAGTACTAAGTAAGTAGTTAATACGTTATAATTACCACTTTAGCTGTTCCATATCTATGTATAGAGATTCAACCCAACTTTATATATGGACACGCTTTAGAATTCCAATAGTTGTAAATTGGGGTGTATCCACAGGTTTATAAGGTACGTGTATACGAACTTACCCAAATAAATAGCGGCGGAAAATTTATTATACGCTTAAAGATTGTGTGGCCAGAGTTAAGTGAACTATATTAGGGTTAAGGATTGGCGAATTATGTATGAAAGGTTTCGTTTTTATTGTTGTTTACTATGTATTTTGAGAATATGTTATATGTTTATGTTAATATATATAAAATCTATACTAACTATGGCCATAAATACAGTTTCTATTATATTATAAACGTTAACAAAATATTACTATTGAAATTGGAAAAGTTCTCACTCGGGGAAGAAGGACGTTTTCATTTCTATTTTTTTCGCTGTGGCCACTAGGTAAAGCGCGGCGTTGAGTTCCGCCACGCAATGCCTTAAAAATCCGGAAAGCGGGGAATAGAGTGTATTAAAACTATGTTTCCACGGTTCCTGCGGTTCCCCCTGCTTAGCCTGCTATATGCGGTATAAAGCGTGAATCTAATGATAAAAACAAAAAAAAAGTTGGAATTTGTCTATATATTATGTATGTTTATTATACATAATATAAAAAAATGTTATTTTCAAATGGCAAAATATAATTTTTATAAGCCATTGTCGTGGCGCAGAGGAACAACAATAAAGTAACGAAATCACGGGCTACAATTTTCAATGTTAAAATAATAAGGTTTTAAGGGCTGGTTTCACCATTTACTGATAAAGTCCCAGATAGAAAATACGTTTTTGTCTGAAAGGTAAACATCAAATTTTGGTTTCACAGCTCTCATATTGCAGTATCTAGCAGGTGAAGACCTCTTTAAACTATCAACCTTAATCAAGTAGATAACATTATCTACCAGTTTACTCTCTGAAACTATATATTTAACTGGTGGAATTGAACCTAAGACATTTGACTACTGTAGCAATTAACATATTGGTAGAGTGTTTTGTTTTTGTATTACTAGGCAAGTAATAAAAAAATAATTTTGGCTTCGTCGGAATATATATTATTATTTTTCATTTTCCATATACATGGATTTTTTAATTTAAGTTGCTTTTATATTTTAAGCTTAAATAGAAAATTTCACATTATATTTCAAAATTGTACAAATCATATTTAATGCTAAAAAAAATTGTGCGGTAACTATCTAAGTATTATAAGTTTCTGATTTCTATATTAAATTATATCCTCGAGAGCGCTCATTAAATGGAACAAGATCATGTTAGTATAACGTATTTATGCTATAATTACAGTATAAAAAGGTTGTTTATTTATATATATCAATTATACATAATCTATTTTCGAGATATGTATGTTGGCTCATGTTCTATATATTTTAATTATTTTTATAACAATATTAATATTTAATTAAAAAAGCTAAAATAAGCTTTTGGGTTCATATTCCAAATATAAAGTAAATCCCTTTTTTTTTAAATAATAAAGTGCCTGATAAATTTCAACTATACCTAATAATTTCTAATTAAAATAAATAAGAAAAATATTTTATTAGAATTATTAAAATATAAAATTATAAATAAACATTATATTTTAGTGTAAGATGCAATGTAATTTAAAATAGTGAATTTAATTTCATCAATTTTTATTTTTAATTTTATTTTTTAATAATTGTAATAGAATATTTTTCTTATTTATTTTATTTTTTTTTAGTATTTTAAATTCTTTTACAGCTAATTCATGATTAAGCTAATTATTGAATTGGATTAGATGTTATTTTATTAAGATTCATGCCCCTAATCTCTTCCCCCAATCATTTATTAAACTCTGAAGCATCATTAAAATATTTTTTAATCCAATCTGTTACTTCAAGTAATTATCTATTTGCTATTTAATTAAATTTGTTATGTTTTATTTTCCTTTAGATAATTTTTCATCAAATAAGCTGCATTTAATTTTAGTTTCGTTAACACTATAGAAATATTATCTTGATTTATTTATGTTATAAAATAAATTAGATTTTTAATTTTTATTATAATATATATATATATATTTTAGTTTATTCAAATTTTTCAAATTAATCAAACTTCATTATGAAAATGCTGCTGCTGCTGTCTTGGACAAATTGTAAAGCTAAAAATGAGGAAACAGCCAATACAAATCAATACAATCTTTTCCATCAACCATAACTGCATAAAGTACATTTGATTATTTTGTATTTTAGCATTTACCATTATGATTAAAATACCTACATACATATTGCTATTTAAAAATCCCATGCATTTCTTTTTCCAAGGAAATTCCCCATAAAACTGTGTAGGTATAAAAGAACTTTATTGAGACCCACAGTACTGAGATTACTTGTAAGCACCAAGTTTGTGGGTTCCATCTCAATTCGTGCGCTGTTTTCCTGCTCTGGTGATATTGTGAGAAACTTCTCCATTCAACAAATAAAGTCTTCATTTTAAGTTCAGTGCAAAAAACAGCTTTTTCCTAAACTTAATGTAAATTACGCAAGAAACTATAAGAAGAATAATTTTATTTACTATATTTCACTATAATTAACGTTAGAGTAAAATGATATAATAGAGTTATATAACATTTTTAATTTAATAAAGCACTATATAAATATCTTGACAAACTTAACATATTTGCACACTTTATGTTTTTTATTTAATTTTATTTTAAAATATAGCCTCAACTTGCAGGAAAATATCAAGAGGTCATCAAGCGGCCTTGTCGAAAGTGAATATGAAATACTTAGTGGCATGGAAAATTTCATAATTATGTAAATTTATTTAAATTATTATAATATAACAAATTTGTATTTATATTTTAATTAATATATCTTATGAATGAATGTACTGTTATGGCGCAGCTACAAACCGTAGTTAACTTCAAATGCGACAGTAATGTTGAACTATTTATATTAATTTCTCCGTCCTACTATCTGTATGTGTACAGATATAGGTTTACCCTTTGTACCTAGCGAGGAAGTCAGAGGGAACAGAGAGCCAAACTCTTCGGTCCCTTCGTACTTCTTTCGCCTCGTCCGCTGTCATTAGCCTCTTTATACATGCTCTCCAGGGATCCTAGTGCTTTTTACGTGACCTGACTTCGTAACTTTGATGCTGTGTCAAAAGTCAACTGAGGTCTCCCCTTAACTCTTTTACCACTGACTTTTACACTCTCATATATAATTTTTACAATTTTTTCATCACTCATTCTTTTCATGTACTCAAACAATCTGAGCACATTCTTCATGATTCTCAATTACTGTAAAAAAGACAATACAACTCATACCACATAATATACAAATATCACAATGAAAATTGAGTGGAAAGTGGAGAACTGAGTCTAGCACTAGATCCTTACACTATACCTGCCTCCCCACACAATTTCGACCCAAAATATATGTGATACAGAAAATATTAGTGGTTGGAAATAAAACGACATTACATTTGTATCATAATTCTATAAAACTTTTACATATCCCTTTCTAAAAAGGAAGTATATTCTTGTAAAGGAGGCTTATATGCTTCACCTAATAAGTCCCGGAGGACGAAAAAATTTAAAGGTTTACCCTGCGAATGTTCGGCTAAGATAAGGGCACTTTTTGTCTCATAATACGAGGTTCTTAATGTCGCCTTTGTTGAACTCATAAAGGGTTTAGGAGATTTCCTGGGTTGTGTGATAGTTTAATGTTACGTTAGAAGGGTATGTTTATATGAAACATATACTCGTACACTTTTACGATTCAGTATAAAATTGTATCTACATTTTCGACAATAATAGAATATGTAAATTTGGTACTATTTTTGGAGTAGTTAGTTATAGTTTAAGAATTTGCCATTTTGCAATGTATAGAATTTTCGTATAGTATAAAGTCTAGACTTAACTCATTTTAGAGACATTATCAGGTGGAAAAAGGTTTAACTTTAACGAATTGTCAAGAAATTAAAAGAAAAATTAATATATTTTTACAGTCCCCCGGCTCTCCTTCGGTATTGGACTCACGTTCACCAATTCACAGAATCCAAAAGCTTCTATACTTATTACAATGTAATTATAACATGTCCCATTATCAAATTTATATTTCCTGTAATTACTCCAACCGAAAGCCACAACTATGGTTAGCACACATAGGTATATATCTAGTACTGTATATGTAATATATATTGAATATGTCAATTGACAAGTTATGTAGGTCAAGCAGGAATTTATACGAATACCATGCAAGGTTTGTCACAGGATACTCCACTATAAACAGCCATATGCTATTTCCTTTCATAATATTTATTATATATATGACTGACTTTCATTAAATTCATTGGATATTATCTATTTTAACATAGACTGGTATTTAAGCATAGAATAAATTGAAATTATAGGGTCCGTCGTGGCGCAGAGGCGTAAGCGTCTATCTGTAAACGCAACGGTTTGTGGGTTCGATCTCCACTCGGGGAGGATGAATTTTTCTATTTCCATTTTCTTCGCTCTGGAAACTAGGCAACGCGCGGTGTTGAGTTCCGCCAACATGCAATGCCTCGAAAACGGTGGAAAGCGGAGACGGAGAAAGCAAGGACTAAAAACGGAGTGTCTTAACACTAGGTTCGTATGGTTCCTGCAGTTCCCTCTGCTTACCATGCCATGTGCGGGATAAAGCGTGAAGCTAAAAAAAAAGATCTTTTAAAGGAGATTAGAAGTTTTATATTATGACGAAAAAGATTAGAAAATCTTGTAAGTTTTTTGTTTTCTCGTTTCACTCCGCAGAAGTACAACAAGCTCGGTAGGATATAGATAGGATATCTACTGTCCGCGTACCACTCGAATATAGTATCTTGCAACTTATACAGTTAATACTGTTAAAATTATTAAAATTTCAAACATAATAGAAATTGAAACTATACTCCATTCCTAACTGTTATCAGGGTTACGTAACGCTTGTCACAATCACTTTATTTCGCAACTTTAAGAACTACGCTGTAAAACTTGGTAAGTAGACATATTCTCTAAAACGCATTAAGATTTTGCACACAAAAATCGGTATATACTTAGAATTGAAAATCAAAAATTTTAGTTTTTATCAAAGTCATACGTATTTAGCTTCTGTGGATAGAGGGAATAGATGCTAATATTCTACCGAAAACAACTGTAACGATCTCGTTCAAGACAATTGCATATTGTTTTTCATGCATAATGCAGAATACGAGACCTTATCACCACCTTGTCCAACAACGCGAGGAGGTACACACTTGTGACAGATAACGCTTGTTTAGATATCTATATGGGTTTGTATGTAATTAGACCTAAATAGACTATTGCTAAATATCCTTCATAATAATAAGTTATAACTGGGTACAATAGCTTATATATTATGTACCTTGCTGCTTCAGAACCATCATCTTTACCTTTATTTTTTTACTTACATTTTTATCACGTGAACTTCACTTCTCAATGAATGTAGAATCGCTAAAACCTTAGTACATCGCTAATATATATATATATATATATATATATATATATATATATATATATATATATATATATATATATATATATATATATATATATATATATATATATATATATATATATATATATATATATATATATATATATATATATATATATATATATATATATATATATATATATATATATATATATATATATATATATATATATATATATATATATATATATATATATATATATATATATATATTAGCGAAACAGCCAGCTTTTCAATAAACCACGCCAGAGTCCGAACTCTATTCCTTACAACAATATGAGGTATTCAATAGTAATAAAGACAATACGCCACGTGAGATACGCTTAAGATATCTAAGTCTAGGTCTTTTATATAAGCGTTATTAAGCTTCGTATATATTTGTATGTAGGTTCATCTGAGCTTATCTGTTAGGATTACAGTAAGCCTTTGATGTTAATAGAATTTTGTATAGATGCAATTATAAATGTATTAGAAGGCTATTATAGAATAAAGGACATCCCTACTTAGTGGATTACGTTTAAAATATTTACTTTTTCTCCGTTTCGAGAAATAAGTGCTGCAACTTTACACTCAATTTTTGAGATATTGCTTCTTGAGTGGTGGAGGACATGTTTTGCCACTGAACTCAATCGATGTACTGGGTTGAACAAAAAGTGTAATACTTCTACAAACACCTAAGTGATTTCAGTTTGTCCTGTTCTTAAAATTATGGTTTAGCTGGACAGAAATATATTTTTCTGAGCTATTGGTGATAGTCAAAAAGGAATCTAGTAGTTTTTCATTGTTATAACTAAGTTGCATGTACATTATATTATCCGACATAGGCACTATCTGACATTGGCTCTTCTGTACATAACATAAATAAAGAATTACATTTTGATAGAATAAATTAATGTATATTTTTTAAATTTACATATAAACGTAGAAACGCTAATAAAAATATACTACATACAACCGAAATAAACTAACAGTCTTAGAAAATACTGCAATTTGAATTATTTTTTAAAGTTTCACGATGAAAAGCCAAGTATAGAAGTTGAAAAACTGTCTCTGCCAACTTTGACTATATTATTTACGTGAAAACTTAAATTCTGCGCAGTTTACTTTCGAAGTAAAATATAAATTTTAAATTAAATTTAGTATGACCTTTTTGTTTACTCCTTACCTGATTTACTTACCTATTGAAATTTTAATTACTTAATTGCTTTGCTAAGAAAATAATTTATTTTTACTATAAATGTGTTCGTGGTGGCGCAACGTCTGCCTTTTAACGTGATGATTTGTGGATACGATTCAGGGTAGATGGATTATTACATTTCCATTCGCTCCGCTTTGGCAGCTAGGCAAGCGCGGCGTTCAGTTCCGCCACTAAACACTCACACTAAATTTCTCCATTTTGAGTAAAAATTGGCTAAAAGTTCTTTTACTTTTTTTTCATAATAATTCTTTTTTTAAATACAGCTTGAAATATACTAAAATAACAACATACATTATTAAACACTTTCCTTGATTATTTTCTTGACTGTAATTGTGTGTGTGCTTCCTTGATATATATAAAACAATAACCAACTGATTATTTAGATAATAACTTTAAATACAGCTTTACACTACCTAATAGGTAAAACATGCTAATATATTATTCCGTTATTTCTTACAGCTCAAACACATGCAATTAAGATGTAAAATTGAACGTTACGCTATACCAATACCGGCTCTACACAGGATCATAAAGTAAAACTCGGTTTCTGCTTAAAAAAATACAAGCGGGGATGAAAAAAGCAGGGACTAAGCAACGGAGTGTCTTAACACTAGGTTCCCACGGTCCCTGCAGTTCCCTCTGCCTACCTTGCCATATGCGGGATAAAGCGTGAAGCTAAATAAAAAAAAATAAAAAAATACAGATCTCAGACACTCGCCATGATGATGATTTCGTTTGCAATTGCTATCGCGCGAAGCCTTTGTTGTGAGACCAAAAAACCTACACAGAAGTAGGCTAGCCGCAAAGCCTTTACGCGAAGCTGTAAATATAATCGCTTGCGTTTCACAGCATTCACGGGTGTGGTATCACCATATACTAAAAGTAAAGCTATCAGGTGCAATAAAATATTTATGGTATAGTAGTTTAATTTATTATTAATTATTTAAAAATATTATACCAAACGATGCCATAAATATTAATGCCAAACGATGCCGTAAATATTTTATTTTATTTCTGCATGCTTTCAGTTTGTTCAAACAATCCAAGAGTTACATTGGTTTCACAATTTTATAAAGTTTCGAAGATTCTCATAAACTGTTGATTTGAATTTTGACATTTTTTTGTGTTTCATAGATCTTTAATAGAGTACATAAGCTTGATTGCCTCATGTTAATCGTTTCAACATAAACTATTATATTTGCGGTTGATGCGGTTGATGCTACTTCGCACATTTAAGTTCATCTTACAAAATTCTTAATCATTTCAGTATAACAATGTGAGCGAAACTGCAGATAAAAATTACCATTATATAATAACATTGACCATCGTGGCGCAGTGGCGTAGCGTCTACCTGTAAACACGACAGTTCGTGGGTTCGATTCCTTCTCGGGAGAGATAGATTATTCTATTTTCATTTTCTTCGCTCAGGAAACTAGGCAAAACGGCGTTGAGTTCCGCCATTCAACAAGCAATGCCTCGAAAAAGGCGGAAAGCAGGGACTAAGCAACGGAGTGTCTTAACACTAGGTTCCTATGGTTCCTGCAGTTCCCTCTGCGGTCCTGTCATGTACGGGATAAAGCATGAAAACATATTAAAGCTCATAACATATCTTTAATCTAATCCTAAATACCGATAAAAATATATACAAATAACATCATAAATTATTACACAACTTCCTTGATATATACAAAACAATAACCATTAATTTAGACAATAATGTTCATACTAATTTGAATATAAGTGAACAACAAGTGAAAGTTACATTAAAGCGATTACAATTACCATATTATTATGTAATCTAATTTAAATATTAAAATTTTGAAAGCTGCGAAAAGGTAAAAACCGTAGAAACCCCCAGCTATTAGTTGTCCCCTCTTACTTTGCAAGCGGAGCACGTGCTCACTTCTTTTTGAACGGAATTGTCAATATTTAGCCGAGGCAATTGAATGTAAGCCTTTTTTCCAGTATACAGGCTACAATTTGGGTTAGATTGTGAAACTGTGATTCTGGTATGGAGGATCATAATATCGGTGCGTTTTAAATGTTATAATTTTTTTTAAATATTATTTTCTTTCATGTCTTGCGAGCGTGTAAAGACAATATAGACTTTATTTAATAAGTAAATATATAAAAAATACCAAGAAATTTGAAATCACACATAAATTGTTTACAAGCTAGAGTCAAGATATTTAAAATCAGAAGTATTGCAGGTTAAATAACAGATCACCGTACCAAAATTAGTTTTGTCAAAATAAAGAAATAAGGACATTTTATTCCGCAAGTGGGCGCTGAATCGATGACAATCACAATTACAGTTAACGAAAATAATCTTTAAGTTAACCTTTTCGACCACTTTGATATATTTAGGCAATCTATTGGATATAATATTGTACTATATAAAAAAACGTTTCTGCATGTGTACAAAATACCCTATGTTGATTACGATAAAAATATCAATAGAATAAATTGAAAGTCTTTGTGTTTGTCTGTGTGCATGTTAGTTAGTGTTGTTTTAATATTTATATCTGTTATCAGCGCTGGTCACTTGAAAATTAAAAATATATAAAGTAAAATAAAAGTACTTTAATACTGATAAATGAATACAGAAATATATTTATTGAATATATTTTTCTAAAAATTACAAAATAAATAGTATGAATTAAAAATGTTGTAATTTAAACAAGATATACGATATGTACGTGATTGAGACGCTGGCTGTTTATTTAAAATACATTTATAAAGTTACTATTAATCTTACTAAACAAGTAGTCAGGTAATTCAAACAAATGAAGTACGTATATGTCGATAGTATCATAATAAAAATTGCATCAACGACAAGTTTCCAGCTTCTATACTTTAAATCACTGCTAGACATAAAATTACATGAACAACCATTGAGCCGTTACGCGTTTAACTGTCGTGCATCTAAACTAAACTTTCACGTGTACCACTGGAATTACTTGGCAATTAGTTAAGTAGTTTACAGTAATAGTAACTATATTATGTGATCATAATTTCGTCATTGCGGCTATGTGATATTTGTATGAATATATAATAAAATTAGTTACTAACTGACAGAAAGGTGTCTTGGTATAAGGCATATAGAAGAAAAAATGTCTTGAATTCTAAAGAAATATCTTTTCTTTTCTTACTTTTTCCCAAAATATTTACGAATTAAACGAGAAACCATGTAAATGAAGTCGCGGGCTACAAAATGTGTAGATATAATTTATTGTTTTTTTTTAATAGCTTCACGCTTTTATCCCGCACATGGCAGGGTAGGCAGAGGAAACTGCAGTAACCCTGGAACCAAGTGTTAAGACACTCCGTTGCTTAGTCGCTATTTTCTCCGTCCCCGCTTCCCGCCTTTTTTCGAGGCATTGTGTGTTGAGTGGCGGAACTCAACGCCGCGCTTTGCCTAGTTTTCCAGAGCGAAGAAAATGGAAATAGAAAAATCCATCTTCCCCGAGTGGGGATCGAACCCACAAACCGTCGCGTTTACAGGTAGACGCTTACGCCTCTGCACTACGACGATCCTCAATTTTATTTCTACATTATTAAAATCACCAAAATAGTTAGGAAGCAAAAATAAAACAAAAGTATCTTATGATAAAGCTGAATCCTTGGTATATTCAAAAAAGAATTAAAAAAAACTCGCAGTGTAATCGACGATAGTGTGTGAACCGCAACTTCTTGTTTCAGAATCATAGAATCTTTGAAACATTTCATTTTGTATGGACGACGAGTGGTATTGAGGGTCCGTTGCGGCGTAGATTCTTACATCAATTTTCGCATTACCAATGGATTAAAATCGTGGCCGTACGAATACTTTGTTTTTACTTTTACCATATTACTTTTAGTTTCTTGTATTTCTATTATTTGTTTGTCTTTATAAATAATATGTTTATAATTTAAACCAAAATTTTTTTTCCTTTACATTTCTCATTTGAAAAGTTGGCATCATTATAAAGGAAACGTATGTATTCTTATTTCTGTAGGACCATATAAAAAAACTAGCAATGCATATAAAAAATATCAAAAACATTGAAATATATCTCCTTTTAATACATAACTTTATTTATTCCTCTATGATATGACCATATATACTTTACCGTTCAAAATTAACTTCTCCAACGTTCTCCATGGAATATGACATTAATGAAGTCATTTATAGTTTACTGTCACGCCTGAAAGATAATGATTGAAGAACTGAAATAGCTATAGCTTGCTACCATGTCCGTTGAACACAATTCACTTCGCCAATGTCACATTGAATGGAGAACAACGAAAGAAGAATGTATTGTCAAAAACAAATGTTATTACATAATAGAAGAATACATATTTAAAAGAGATCCAGTTTAAATCCACTATTTATAAAAACTAAATATAACGTGCTATTATATTTAATTTACGTGGTAAGGGTATTCCAAAAAACACATTTTGATTGCGCGACGCCACCGATGAATCAATGTTATACAATTTGTATTCAGGTGGGCCGGCTACTTTACTCCCCTATCGATTTGGTAGAATATTTGATGTTCCGACGTTTGCCTTTTAAAAATGGGGAAGTTTTCGAATTAAAATGTTAATGTTATGTTGTTATTATGGTTATTAGTTTTATTGACTTTGAAATATTTTCTTATGGAATTGCTTGTTCTATTTTTTTTACTTATTTTTTTATATTTTTACGCTTTATCCCACATGGCTAAGCAGAGGGAACTACAGGAACAGTACGAACCTAGTGTTTTCTATATTGTTGTATTCTTTTTTGATAAACCTATTGCCTTCTAGAACGTTATAACACATATTTAAGAATGAGCGCTTTGTTTATTTTAAAAAGGCAATTAAAAAGCCTAATAGTGAATCGAACACACAACTAACACAGTAAATTGTTGACTTACTATGTGGTGATGATTTTATTTTCTTCTTCTTCACTCTCCGATCCCGTTTGGAGTCGGGCTTCCTCAGTCTTATGCGTCAAGAAGGACTGTCTTGAGTTGTCAAGCCAGCAATTAATTCTATTTAAGCATCTTCCCATGCTAGACCATCAGGTCAAAGATTAGTAACCTTTGCCCCTTTTTTCATTCAGGTAAAATTATTCTCTTTTATTTTTGAATTTTACTATGACCATATCATTATAAGCCATTTACAATTATATAGAGAGGAAAATTAAACAAAAAATCTTTATTTATTTTAAAAGGCGCTGTTTTTAGGTGTTGCAGAAGTTATTAGTAATGTAAGTGTCTGAATTATAATTGCATAAATTTATAATACTTTATATTACTCTTGAAAATTTAACTTAAATACGAGCATTTTTACACGTCGTTAACAATTTGTTTAGAGACTTTAGTTTTACTTTACTCTTATGTCCATTTTAGCTTATTTCAAGTTACATTGACATAAATATGTTAAAGGACTTGAAACATAATATATATTCATTATTCATAATTTGATTCGTATATTCAAACCGAATATTTATACTATATATACCGAATATTTATACATATACTAAATTGAGAAACACTTCTATTTATCTATTGAATTATAATACAAATATATTAAGACATTTAAGGTAAGAAATATATGAGAATCATCCTATGTAGGTTATCTTACACTATCACAAGATATTAAAATAAATAAAAATGATCTAATTTTTCAGTCCACGATAATACTGGATGTGCCATCGACAAGTGTTTGCACAGATGTGTAATATAGCATAGGTGCGTGGTGACTCAACGGTGTAAAGAATCATAATATTAAAGCTTGTGAAAACATCTGAAGTAACGGTCAATATTTATAAATAGCTATCGTATTAATGCAAACTAGAAAATAATATCAGATTCTTATAATTATAATTAAGTGCTTATACGCTTTCTTTGATCAATCTGTATGCAAAGTACTAGGTTTACGATTTTATTCGATAGTGATGGAATTCAATACTGTGCTGTGTCTTAACATTATGAATAATTTAAGTAATTCACTCTCACGAACAGAAATGGAACCCAAAACCAACGAGTTCATACTCATAATTTAACTAGAATGCTTTAAATTATAGATGGAGCCAAATATTGAATTGAACAATTTCAATATAGGCAGAATAAAACTTTAGTAGCAAAGTTTCGTTACAAGAATATACAACTAACTATAACAGCGCAAGAATATACAACTACCTTATTCTATGAAAAGTACAGTCTGTCTACTCTAAAAGTACAGTCACTCTATATTACAATAAAGTTTTGTATTTCAAAAATAATTATAAATATCATGTTCTTATCATTTGTTTAATTAGGTTGAAGATCTACTGACGTTTTAAATAATCTTAAATCAAGGAAACTAGGACGTTCCTGTGTTTCTCTTTACATTTACCTACTCATTCTCCACATTTTGCTCAATTATTTCAATTTTTTAACATCAAATAAGAAAATATATGTCTTAGTCGACAAAATGCGTAGCAAAGGGAGCATCTTCCAGACGTCATAATCTTCTCTTACGCATTCAAATTGTAAGTAAGAATTGAGAATATAATATATTAATAGTATATTACACAAATTTACACATTTTAGCTTAAATTTTAACTTCGTAAATACTTGCTAAAAAAATTATTGATTTTTATTGATTAGCACATTACAAGCGAAAATTTTGCTTTTAATTATGCAGTAGTAACAGTTATTGTTTGTGAACGTGGCGAAATTGTATCAAGGCAATGATTGAGTTTCTGTGAAAATTGAAATTATTTCGGATCGATCTCGCGCTTATAAGAACTTAGATATAGAATTATGTTTGAAGGTCATTGTGACAATAGAGCTAGTAATATTGTGTTTAGGTTTAATTTTTTGACAGTTTTGGTGCAGTGGTAGATAGTTTGTATGGATCCAACAGTTGTAGATTCGGTTCCCTCAATCAGTATAATTAGTTACACTGTCCTGGCTCATATAACAAGACCAACTGCGGCGTTCCGGTACTCAACAAATCATTACGTCCAACAAAACACACGGTGAAGCTGTAAGAAAAATGTTTGTTACCAAAAATTTATAACCAAAAATAATCAAAAAATAGTCAATTTTACATTTACATTTTTTAGTTAAAAATCAGTCACCTTGCATTTGTACTACATTAGTTATAATTAATTGCTCATTATTATTATTTTTTAAAAGATATATGCTCCAAGTAAAAATCGAACCCAGTAACAACAAGTTTATTGTAAACGCTATTCTACTTTGCAATCACTATCCTCCAAAATCCAGCTAGTTATTATTGTAATTAATTTAAAATTAGAATTTATTATTCATTTTAATACAAAATGTCAAATAAAATATATTTCACATTATATATATTCGCTTATCACGCATATGTAAAATTTACATTTCACTATTTAGCTTTTCTCTGAATTCCCCACTGAGCAGAAAAAGCTGAGGGAACCGTAGGAACCTAGTGTTAAGAAACTCTGTTTCTCGTTCTCCTCCTTTTGAATTAATGTGTGCGGCACAACTCAACGCCGCACTTTATCTTGTTACCAGAGCGGACAAAAAAAATTTCTCCAAGTGGGAATTGAACCCGCGAACCGACGTGTTTACAAGCAGATACAACAACACAATTGCCTTTTTACCTATATGCTCATACTTTACCTGTTTATATATATATATATATATATATATATATATATATATATATATATATATATATATATATATATATATATATATATATATATATATATATATATATATATATATATATATATATATATATATATATATATATATATATATATATATATATATATATACTTTACCTGTTTATATATATACCTACGTCATTTGGAGAAGCGATATTTGTCCTCATTCCCAAAAAAGACCGGGTAACAGATCCAAAGGATACTAGGCCGATTGCTCTTACGAATACTTTGTCTAAAATCTTTTTCTCAATATTTCAAACGAAAATGACCCATTTTATGATTAGCAATAGGTACTTCAGGCCGAACTACCAGAAAGGGTTCCTACCTGGAATTTCTGGATGCCTGGAGCATAATACTTTGTTAACCGAAAGCTTAAAAGACGCCAGAAAGTGTGAGAGGCAAATTACGGTATGTTGGATAGATTTAGAAAACGCGTTCGGATCAGTACAACACGATCTATTGATGTTTGCTTTAAAATGGTACAACTTTCCTACATTAAACTTTACTAATTAAAATTCGTTATAACCTCAAAAAACGGTAATTCAAAATCTTTAAGCTATAGAGTAGGTCTTTTCCAGGGTTGTTGTTTATCCCCAATAATATTTAATATCGTCATAAATATTTTAATAGATAATTTAATTAAACATGAGAGAAAATGGGGTTATCGGTTTAAGTTAAACAATAAATACACAGAATCCATTCTTGCTTTTGCAGACGATCTCGCGATACTTACTAGGAATCCAAAGCAATGTCAGCTGCTATTGGATGAAGTGGAAGAATTTTGTGCGTGGACGAAGGGAATGAGGACAAAACCTAGTAAGTGTCACTGCTTATGTCTGGGTAGACGAAACACTAAATATACCTCATACGATCCGGGACTTAAAATAGATGGTAAAAGCATTTCTATAGTTTCCGAAGCGGCACCTTTTAAATTTCTCGGCAAGAAAATAGATTATAAAGGCCGTACTCCATCTTTAGATGTACTAGTCGACAGCTTTTTGACAGATCTTGAAAAGGTAGAACATCAACCTATAAGTAATGTCAAAAAAGTTTGGATATACGACAATTTTCTAACATCACGTCTGAATTGGCCTTTCCTCGTTTATGATTTTAATAAAACCCTCTTGGCTAAGTTAGATGCAAGCGTCATAAAGATACTGAAGTTTTGGCTTGGGCTAGCGCATTCTGCAGACACCTCAACCTCATTTAGGGAAAAAAATAACTTTGGGTTGAGATTAAAGAAACCATCGGAGCTCTATAAACATCTAAGAGTTGCCAAAACACATATTCTGGGAAAATCACGAGATGAGATTGTTACCTCACTTCCAAAAGACAGAAGTGTCCCAGAGCTCGAGTCAAGACTTAAGTTCCATAAACAATTTATGATAGGAGCACAATCAAGTAAAGTAGGGTTAGGATCAAAGAGGAAAGTTCAAGATATGGACATAATAAAATCTTTTATACGGCAAGACGAGAATGATAGGTATAAGATGCACGCAATGGGGTTAGAAATGCAAAACGAGTGGCTAACTCTGGGAGAATTTTGTATCCCTTTAGCTTTAAAATGGCGCACCCTAATTTATGACTGGTCTCCAGCACTATTAAAATTCTACCTGAATGCGTTCCAAATGACTCTTCCAGATCAAAGTAATTTAGTGAGATGGGGTAAAGCTACCGATAAATCTTGCTACATCTGTAAAGAGGCAGTGGGGACAGCTAAACATATGCTGGTGGGGTGTAGGGTACTCCTGGAAAGTGGTCAATACTCGCGGCGCCATGACAAGGTACTAGAAATTATACGTGAAGCCGTTAGTCTTTCAGTAGCAAGAGCACAGAGAAACATTACAACCAGCAAACGTTCAACAGAGTTTGTGAAAGAAGGTTCTGTTAAAAAACACACGCAAAAACCTTTCTCAATATTAGATCCAGCTCCTGATTGGACTCTTTTGATGGACACGTATGAGAAACAGTATAAAATCCCTGAGGACATTGGTGTTTCGTCATCCAGACCTGATATTTTTCTTTATTCTCGAAACTTAAAACGCGTAGTACTGGTAGAACTTACAGTTCCGTGGGAGACTAATATACCTAAAAGTCATAGTTTCAAAGTTAATAAATATTTCGAGCTTACTAACGAACTGACCAGGAATAGGTTTAGAGTAAATTCATACGCGGTAGAAGTAGGAGCGAGAGGTATAACAGCGAAATCTCTCTTTAGCTTGCTAAAAGATCTCGGCCTGTCTAGAACTATTACTAATACATTTCTAGAACGTACTTCAAAGGCGGCATTAGCAGAATCTTTTCGAATTTGGTTAGGTAGTGGGAGGAGCTCGGACAGTGAAGGTGAGCGTTAATGCATTTTAAAGGGGCCCCTTTAAACCTACGCTTGGGTCGCAAGTCCCAAGCGCTGATCGGAGCTCCTCTTCCTACAACGCGATGGGCCCGGCACCCGCACGGTGAATCCATGGAATGCCAATCATTTTCTTCTCTCTCTCTCTCTCTATATATATATATATATATATATATATATATATATATATATATATATATATATATATATATATATATATATATATATATATATATATATATATATATATATATATATATATATATATGTATATATATATATATATATATATATATATATATATATATATATATATATATATATATATATATATATATATATATATATTGCACATAGATGCAGAGACCTTGTGACATAACGACTACTTATTAGCAAGACATCGTATATTTCATAACAGTATTGACGGGAAGTGTAATGCGTACTTGTAACCTAAGAGTACATATTAATATTTTTGTTTACATACTTTTCTCATATGAAATATTTCAGTACAAATTTTTGTTTAATCAAAAAATACGACATATGATGGTGATCTTATTATATTTATTGATTAGTTATATATATAAGTATTTATATATAACATAATATATGCTACATATTTAAAAAATATATTATATAAATATTTTATAAAATTATGTTTTTTACTAAAATACATAGTTAAAAAGAACATAATATATAGATAGATATATCTTATGTAAGAAAAATATGTTCTATTAAATAGCGACAGTTTGGAATATAATAAAAATGTTTACATATTCCTTGCAAATATTATAATGATTTATAATATTGTAATGATTTATAATATAATAATGATTACAAAATTTATATATAGCAATTTTTATAGTTGATTTAGTTTGTATATTTGTCTAATCTTCAAGATTGATGTAATGATTTATAATATAATAATGATTACAAAATTTATATATAGCAATTTTTATAGTTGATTTAGTTTGTATATTTGTCTAATCTTCAAGATTGTAATAAATACAATACTAACTAATATAGTGTTAATAGCTAATACAGTATTTTTCAAAATTAAATACTTCTTAGTAAATTACTTCCTGATTATGTAGCCTCATATTATAAAATTTACCTCTAGTATACATAGATGGAGATAATAGGAAACTACAAACTGATTCTACAGTAATATCTACATGCACGGATGCACTCGTGCTTGGTTGGTGTATATCGATATAATAATACAGGATATCTTTATACACAATGTTTAAAGCAATTTTTTGGACCACTAAGAGGTTAATATGCTTTTTTTATTTTTTTATTTTCACATTTTATCCCACGCATAGCAGGATAGGCAGATGGAACAACTGGAACCGTGGAAACCTAGTGTTAAGACACTCCGTCCCTCATTTTCCGCCTTTCGAGGCTTTGCGTGTTAAGTGGCTGAACTAGGGAGCGCCCCTAGTTGCCAAAGCCAAGAAAATGGAATTTAAATAATTCATTCTCCTCGAGTAGAAATCGAACTCACTAACCGACGCTTTTACAAGCAGACACTGCGCCTTTGCTCTACGACGGTCCTCTTGTTAGTGTCATCTGATTCTTATTGGATAAACTGGAAAATGGAAAGAAAAAAATGCTATATTTTTAGTTGGTAAGTATTATTTACAGCATAAATGCGTCATTATTGTACCCTGTTAATTACAATGTCAACATTTTTTGTTTAAAATACATAGATTTATCTAACTTCCTTTTAATACGCATTCAAGATAAGGTTCAAGGTTTTAATGGAACTAGTAATCTCTTTACATATTTACTTAGTGCGATCATCTGCCTGTTATATTGTAAAAAAAATGTTTAGCATTCCATCGATTCAACGTTCAGGTGCCAGGTCTTGTAGGAAGACTAGCTCAGAGCTGCGCCTAAGACCTCGATGCCAAATATAGACTTATTTGCTTACAGGCCCCTTCAATTATGTATTAATAATGAAAAATAATAATAAATGAAAATTATTTTTATGGTATACGCTATAGCTGTTCCACGCTAAACGAAGAAAATATTTTAATGTAAAGGCCAAGAGGAACCAAAACTGCAAAAAATCTATTTTTGGTCGTCTTCCAGGTACATTTTTCATTAATTTTTCTCTGCCATCCCTTAAAAGTAGGGAATTAATGACAAGAAAACCACACAACACACAAACACACACACACAAATATGTATATGTCACTAACGTTATAACCGTACTTATTTATATAATTAAATAAATAAATACAACAACGAAAAATATAATAGCTACACTAAAAAGCTACAGAACTTATGTCTTTTAATATTTATCGCATAAAAAATCCAATGACAATCTGCATTAGAACCTGTGACCTCCACTTTATTACTGACAATTTACGTCTTCGCGGTGATCGGCCAACTGTAAAGACGTTATCGTTTTTTGTTCCTATAATACCCATACCTGCGGCTTTTCTTACCTCTATAAGAATGATATACGTTTAAATGTAATTATTATAATTTTAATTTAATATTAATAGCTAAATGTATAATTATCTATATATTAAGAGCTACGTAACTGTTTAACCGTCTAGTATATATATTTTTCTTAAGCAGTTGGAAAGTGTAAAGGAGTTCACACTAGGCTACTTTGACTGGTGTCAGGTAAAGTCTGTAAGTAAGCTGGAAGATAATTTTGTTTACGAGATAAAGGCTTATAATTTAATTACGAAGCAAAATTCGTTGCCCATATGCCAGATAAGGAACATATTTTCTATCTGGAACTTTATCAGCAAGTGGTGAAACTGTCCCTTAGAACTTTAATTTAAGCTAGAGCTCAATTACCAATATATTAAATACAATAAATATGCAAATAAATTGTAACTGTCTTATACACTGCATCAAAAGAACTAGATGCGCTTCATTTATTATATCTTTTATTATTATTTGCTACGTTATCACAATTTAACAGACAGTTTAACAGTAACTTTATATAACATTTAAATACTTGAAATAATTTATTTATTTTCGTTTGACTGTCTGTCCGTTCTTTATTGTTCTTATTATCTTTATATATCTATAAAAAGACTGATTTACGCTTTTACCCGCAAAGAGAGCATATTGATAATAAACTTCGAGAAATTGCTTGTAATGGTGCGTAAATAACACCGCGTCTATTCTCTCATAGCGTACTTATACATATTAATTCTTCTGAGTAAGAATCGAACCCACAATCAACGCGTCCAAGACGTATGAAGTAAAGATGAATGAAAGATAAATTAACATTAATTCCTAAGACCCTTTCTCGATGTTTGATACAATAGTGACGGTCAGTGAGCATCGCCATTATAATTATCCCGTGTTTTTATTTTGCTTCTTATTTCCATAAAACTGTGAGCGTTGTAGCGTTGCGCTTGCGCACTAGTGTTGTACAGTTTGTTTTTATGTGGAACGTCGATATATATGGTTGTGGAGAAAATCTTCAGCGACTTTAAATAATTTTAGTACCATAATATTTGGAGTAATAAAATAAAAAGTAATAATACTTTGTATTTTTTTAACAATAATAGATATTTTAAAAAGAAATCAAAACAGAAAAAAATTTTGGCATCCTTTGATTGTTATTGACAATAACCATTAAAATATATTTTACTTTTAAATTCCAAAAAAAACTTTTTTGATTCGATTTTATCTTATATCCTACGTTAAATATCAATTATTTATTCCAACAAACAATATATTACAAAACAGAAAAAAAAGGATTTAATACAAATGAAGTTCCACAATGTATAACAAGAACAAAACATACCGTACATTACAAAATGCGTTTGTAAATATTTTTAAACACCCTCGACGTAGCACTGAAATGAAACCCATAATTACTATTTTATCGCAACGATTTGACATCACTATACTAAATACGTACAAACGTCAGTTGTTCGTGCGAAGCGCATGCGCTCTAACGCCTATAAACGTTTTGCTATAACGAAAATAAAATTTATATGGCAGTGGTGACCCGACCGTTTGGTGTAGTGCCTAGTGTGAGAGCCGATAGCCGGCAAGCGAGAACTTCTCAACATGGCTGGGTAATAATTTGAAAAATCGTAAATAATAACCCTTTCAAAGGTTTTTATGTACAGTGTTTGTTTTTTTACGCTAACTTTATTACGGAAGTTCTGTACTTGGTTTTTTTTTTCTTTTAAGTTATTGTTATATGTATATTTTTATATGATTATAATAATATGTAAATAAAGTAACACTATAAGTTGTAAATACAGGTAGTAAACAATATTGTGTACTTTACACTTTAACACATACATACACGTATACTACCTACTTCTTTGATAATTTTTACGCGAAAACGTTCTGAAAAGCCAGTTGACCTTCAAACGCAGTGATACTCTTTATTTTGTCTTTACGATCGTAAAACGTTAAATTTTTAAAAACTTCGCTTAAACCACACCATTATTTACAAATTATACATAGTATTCCGAAACGCAAATTTATAACTTTACTATTTATTTTACTACATTTTTTATATATATAGGAAGAAGCCTGGATGTGAAATAAAACTATTGATTTAATTATTATAGTAATTGAATATACAAATGAATTGGTTGTCTTGGCACAATGACACCGTAAGCACGAAAGTTATAGGTTTGATCCTCACTCGCATAAAGTTGATTTTCTTCGTTCCTTTTTTCCTACCTTTGATAAACAGTAATAAAGTCTCACTTCTGACGCAAAGGCACATGTATATATACACACACGCACACACACAATATCTCAGAAGATAAGAAAGTGGGATCACGGAAACTTACCATGTACTTACCCTACTGCCTACCCTGCTATATGCAGAACAGAGAATAAAATTTAAAAAATTAAAACATATCATTCTTTAAAATTAATTTATTTTCTTTCTCCATTCTCCATGTTTCATTTAAATTCAAAATGTGTTGAATAATGAAACAGTATATCTTATTTTATATTACATAATGAAGAAACGAAAACAACCCACTTCCGCCAGTGAGAATAAAACCTATTACCATGCCATTTTTAACACTGCACCATGATGGTCTCATATATGCATGCTTTTACGTAAATAATAGTAAATATTTAACATAAAAACCTTTTAAACGTGTCATCGCCATTACAAAGTAGACCTATAGATAGATAGGTGCATTATTTTTCAAGTAAACTCGACTAGCTATTAGTATAATTGGATTTTAATTGCAATTTGTGATGCAATGCGTCAGTGGCCATGAGGCTTGTGGGTTCAAATCTAATAAATATATATCTCCAACAGCGTCTTGTATACACACATAGATACACTATGGCGTTGAGTTCCGCCACTCAACAGGCAATGCCCCGAAAAAAAGCGGAAAGCAGAAAACGGAGTATGGTCTTACACTAGGTGCCTATGGTTCGTACGGTTTCCTCTGCCAACCGTGCCATTTTATTGTGCCATATATATATATATATATATATATATATATATATATATATATATATATATATATATATATATATATATATATATATATATATATATATATATATATATATATATATATATATATATATATATATATATATATATATATATATATATATATATATATATATATATATATATATATATATATATATATATATATATATATATATATATATATATATATATATATATATATATATATATATATATATATATATAAATTTAATTTACTTTACTTTTCACTTTTACATTGAAAATAAAAAGGCAATGTAATAATTTATATGGTCCTCAGTCTTTATACGGACTTAATAATTACTCTAACACATGATACCTATCATATTTATATAAAAATATTACATTACGATCATTTTTCTTATTAATGTATCTATTTTTATACTTCTTTCCTGATATTATGCTGTTATATTTCCTTGTTTCCGTTTAATACCTGACGTTATAAATTAAAGTAGAAATGAAATTAATATTAATATATTGATAAATATACATTGGCGCAATACTATTTGTATTGATCTGAAAATATAAACAGTGGACACTAATAACAAAAAAAAAAACAAATATTATATATAAATAATGACTATTTACATACAAGATTCATTCATTCATTCGTTTTTCATCTCAGATACGTGACGTAATAAAAAAATAACATTAAGCAAAATTAAATTTCCTTACTTTTTCATTAATTCCTGCTAATAAACTTTTAGCACTTTTAAAAAGAGAATAGAGAGTCTTAGATGGTACAGGATGTAAAAGCCATTTCACGTGATAGTGCCATAATACCAGTAGCCCAAAAGGGCCAAGCTCGAATCGGGTAATTTTCACGCTTTCACAGAATACCGTCGTGAAACAGTAGCATATTAACGCTACTGTGTTTTATCAGGCGAATGGAGTATATGGTTGGCAACGCATCCACATCCACCTAGGTTGTGGATATCTATGAGCGAGGGTGTCCACTTAACATCACGTGGTCATTCTGTTGGTTTGTCATCTTATAATATAAAAAAGCAATGAAATTATGCCAATTAAGGGCTGTTGTATGCACGCTACGGCCCGTATTGGAAGGGAATTACTCTGAAATATTGTTATTAAATGATTTATGTTCTTTAATTCAATTTCGCAGGATCTCTGTCCAAATACGCTCGAAACATATGGTCTACGTGTATTTCGAAGTTATTATTTAAACAAAGTTAACCATTTGTAGTTTTAAATACTATACTTAATTCTAAAACAAAAGAAATAAAAGTACTCCAATATAAAATTTGAATTTTTATGAATACCTAAACTGATAATATTAAGAACGGATGCACTTTATCAATGTATTGAGGAATTTATTTGAAAGTATCAGTTTAACGTTTAATTTAAATTCAATGATTATTTTTTGGCGAATTTATTGTCTGACATTTGTTGGAAGTTTCCTTTGAATATATTATGAAAATTGTCGGTTTATCAATTTTGCCATGTAGTATATGTAAATTATTAGCAAGAACATACTTAAAACTGAATAATAATTGTAATTAAATAAAAAAAGATGGCGAACAGAGTGTCTTAACACTAAATTCGTACAGTTCCTACGGTTCCGCCTGCCTCCTTTGCCTTGTGCCTATATATATAGTGCTAAGCCAAAAAAAAAAAACAAAATAGTTTTACATTACACCCCGCATATTACAGGGAAGGAAGAAGGGACCTAGAGTTTGAGTCTGAAGTTGAGCTTTCTTTAGCAGCTTTCTGAAGTTTTTTTTTGTCATTATTTGAGTTGTAAAACTCAAAACTGCATATTCTCTTATTAATAGGCGAAAAACTGAAAATAGTTTATTTCCACAAATATGTACTTAGTCTATATACATTATATGTTACATAACAACCAGTCTTGTTTACTTCAGTACAAATTGTTCTAATGATTTATACGTCCTTTACACGTTTCTAAATCAATGTGGACAGTAACATAATAGAAATTAAAAGTAAAGTAATGTATTGACGAGAGGGAAATAGACACGCGATGTACGGACGATACGTTTATCTATTGCTAAGTAAGAATTAATGTGAAAATAATCTTAAAATATATTACACATATATATAATTTAGTTTAAATGACAGTATAACTTTGAATTCAAAGTGAATGTGTTAATTATTTATTGAATTGTGTTTAAATGGGATAGTAAATGTGTACTATTATGGCTCGATTCCTTTTAAATGGCAAAATCGATTATATTTTTCTAAAAGATATTGATTAAACAACAATTTAAAATAATATTTTTGATATTTTATATATCGATTTTATTTACATTATAATTTATTTATCTGTATTTTAATAAAAGATATGGCAATAGTGTCATCAATATAATGAGAGCGAAATAGGAGAGAATAGAGTGTCTTAACACTCTCTGCTTATATTGATAAGTTTCGTACATCCGTAAAAGTAAAATAAATATTGATTTACTTACATTCATTATAGAAATCATAATAGAACTCCATATTTAAAATATTTCTATACACATAGCACGTGTTTGTTACATTCAGCGAATAATGATAAATGTATGGCGACTGGAGCCAATGAAAGTATTCATATGTTACCGTTACATTTTCATTTCTAATAATGATACAGTGAAATTAGCTGCGTTGATTATGAACTTGAATTTGTAGAAATATTGCGGAAGTTACATTTGTAGTTAGTCTTTAACAGTTTTCCAGTAAGACATTTTAAAAATATTATAGTACAAAATAATTAAATTTAAAACAACATTGCTTGAAATTTAAAATTGATCAACACAGTCGTTTTCAAGATTATGCCAATAATAAAAAAAGTTTACAACCACTTGGCATTTGAGTAAGAACCAAACTAATCGATATAACTTAAATAAACAAGCCCATGTTCCAATGAATAAAGCAAATTGTATGTAGAGAAACTACAAAATAATTTGTTGTACACATTATTTATGTTAAACAAGAAATGTTACTAGGCAAAGCGCGGCGTTGAGTTCCGCCACTCAACACACAATGCCTCGAAAAAGGCGGAAAGCGGGGACGGAGAAACCAGGGGCTAAGCAACGGAGTGTCTTAACACTAGGTTCACATGGTTCCTGCAGTTCCCTCTGCCTACCCTGCAATATGCGGGATAAAGCGTGAAGCTCAAAAAAAATGTAATAATCAATATAAAGGCATTTTTATGCCCCATATTGATTAAATTAATTGGAAACCAATACGTTCTTCTTTCATTAATTCCAAAAACTATCACTAGGTATTTAATAAACACATTTAATAGGTTTATTAAATATAATTGCTCCAATGGTTATTGGAACAATTATTTTTATAGAAAGTATATATTTCAATGTTTTTTTTTAATAATAAAACAAATAAAAATAGTTTTTTAGGTCGCAAATTGTTCGTCCTGTAGGAACCTAATACATACATACATGTTAAGTAGATTCTAGTTGGCGTAAAACTGATACATCACCATATAATCTTTATAAGAAATAAAAAAGTCATATTAAAATGCATTTCTCTACTATCTATTTATTTAAAAAAAATATATTTATATTTTATTCTTAATATTCATGTTTATTTATTATTTTTTGTTTTTCCTGTACATTGTAGAGTAGGGTAAGAGGCTTAACCTATTTAGAAAAGCTTAGGTCTCCAATTTCCGCTTTAATTGCAGGTAGCAGTAAGCAGCTACTTATAAATATGTCATCATTCATTATTGTATTCGATATCCGAACCTTTTTTGAACCGGTATAAACTAGTTACTAGACCAATGAGGTGTTACAATTACAATTATGTAATGAACCAAGTTTTGCTTTAGTCACTCTATAAAATATAATTATGTAGTTAGCTTAGGTATTTAAAGCGTGTTTTTTTTAAATAGCATCAGTTTCTTAAATAAATTATCAAAACTTAAACAAAACTGAAATAAAAAAAATAAATATAAATTATTGAATGAAACTGAAATGACAGGGACGGAGAAAGCAAGGGACTAAGCAACGGAGTGTCTCAACACTAGGTTCGTATGGTTCCTGCAGTTCCCTCTGCCTACCCTGCCATATGCAGGATAAAGCGTGAAGTTAAAAAAAAAACTGAAATCAAAATTGCCCTGAAATTATTTTATTTATATTATAATTTAAATTATTTATTTATGAATACCCTTTTTAGTAAAAAGGGTATTCATACACAATAAAAGTAAAAAGGGTATTCATACACAATAAAGGACAATAAAAGTTCTAAATAAATATTTAGCTTATATTTATTTAGAACTTTTATTGTCTCCAAATATTTTCAGTTCTGAATCTAAACGTTTAAAACGTTTAAAAATGCGTAAGTACTTAAAACGTGTAACATTTCAATAACTTATACAACTATTATAAACGAATATCCCCAAAGATCATTATTTGCGCAGAAACAATAAGAGAAGTTATAAACCCCTTTTCTTTGGAAGACGTCACGAGATAGACATTTTCAATTTGGTTTAGTGTTAGAGAGAGACCGGACAATGGACTGAGCGGTGAGCGTCAATGCTCAGTTTATAGGGGCCTTACACTTGATTAGCCAGTCCCAGTGAATTGTTTGAGCTCTTCTACCTATATCAGAACGTGGCTTGGGACCGCACAGTAAATCCATGGAATACGAAGTAGATTCTTCTCTCATAAAGTAGTAGACGGGTGACGAGCGACCAATAATGATGATAAGATGATATCTTATTAATATCTATTGGACAACTTTTAAATATTATATATATGTACATATACTGAACATTACATATACTAAATCTGTACCTATATACCTGTATACTGAATATGGTTCGTCTTCAATTCTACAATAACGTGATGGTTAACGTCATATTCAAAGAACTGAACTCGTAATCAGAAACAAACGTTAAAGTTATCCAACACTAATGTACTTGCACTGTTTTAATGACAGTTAAATACTAATTCATATCTCTAAGAGTGAATTAATTAATAAAATAACTAAGTAACTGTAAACAATTTACACCTAGACAACGAATATAATTGTAATTAAAAATTCAAGGCCAATTTTAAGTTTTTGTTCTAAATGATATATTAAATCATTGTTACCGCTGCCAGATGAACATTTCGTATATAAAGTTATATTTTACTGAGTTTTTTTAATAAAAGTCATGTGAGGTCAAAGCTAATTAGCTAATCTCATGATGAATTGTTACAACAAACTCGACGAGGATCAACAGAAAACAATGGCCGTGCAAATTTAAAAGTTCTTTGCCCGCCGGCTTCAGGAAATGACGACATGACAAGAATTTCGGACTTTTGGAATTTAACTTGAAAATTACAAAAATTAGGCATTTTAGTTTTTATTTTGTACAAAAATTTAGACGTTGTGGTGTTTATAGTTTGTGATGAATACGGATTTAGTTGTATTAAGTTAACTAATAATATAAGATATTATGCGAAGTCGAACTCCGCCAATTCAAACAGTAGAAATATATGAAAATGGAAAATAATATATTTTAAATGCTTGAAATGACGACTTCCTCAATAAGACATTGCAATGTCTTATTGAGATTTCTGGGTGAGACATTGCAATGTCAAACCCAGAAATTTGAGAATGGAGTATCTTAATACTAGGTTAATGTGGTTCTTCCGGTTTCCCCTGTCTACCCTGGTAGGGTGAAGTAAAAAAAAATGAGCAAAATGCAACGCTACTAATATATAAAATGAAACATTTCTATATTTTTTTAAATAATAGTTTAAATTATTCTACAGTTTACTAAGAAACAGACGTCAATAGTGTTTGTATCATGTTTGCTTTTTCACAGTATCAGTAGTATGACTTCAATACGGCAGAAGTTTTCAAAACAATCTAGTATTGCGTTAAGATTTAACATGTTACTTTGAAAATATCAAAAATCATACATAGTTTAATTTAGAACGTAATAAGTCATGTAATAAAAACAAATAACGATGTTGAGTTCTGCATCTCATTTCAAAATGTTAAAGTGAGCAACTTTTAAATGTCTTTGTCTACTTACTACTTTACGTGTTTGTCTTAACAGTAGGATAATTATTTAAAAATTAATTATAAATTATAATAAATCGTCAAATTAAAAAAATGGTTGCCTGTAAAGTGGGTTTTACGGGCGAAAATTTTACGTGACAACGTCTTTTTCTCGGTAGAATATTTATTGATATGATTAATAATTATAATATAAATTGCACAAATTTTAACTATAGAAAATATATTTTGTTTACGAAAACATTGTACATGTGTCAAGTGATACGCGCGGCGGACCGATCACAGTTCGGTGACAGTTGACACATCGTTACGTTACCATTTTCATATTTGACTCCGAGCCGCACAACCTAATTTAAGACGTTGTCACGTCAAAAAATATTTAATTATTTTATTTATTTATTCTTATTCAGAAAATGTGATACACATACCATTCAAAGGTGAGCAACGGCAGCCGTACTAGTGTTAAATAGGAATCACTATCAAAAAGACTAGCCCAGTCTTAAATGATAAAGATTATTCGGCTGTTGCAAGCTGGCGACAGGCCGTATCGGAAATTGATTACTCTGAAATATTGTTCTTATATAATTTATGTCATTTAATGCGTAGAAAAATTACGTACAATCTCTGTCGAAATGCGCACGAAACATATGGTCTACGTGTGTTTCAAATGTTACATTATATAAATAAAACTTAACACTTCTGGTTTCTAACAAATTAATATATATTTCCATTATACATTTGTGTAAATACTTATATACTGTGCAAGTGTATTGTGTAGTTATATAAACAATAAGTAATTAATAGTAATAAAAATAATAGTAAACAATCGATCAATTCTTTAACAATAAATAAAATATGTAAACAAATAGCTTAAAGACATTTCACGCATATAGAGTGCTCTCTAGAGAAAGCGTTAAGTGTTAAAACATTGTGTGCTGGCGGAACTCAACGCCGCCATTTGACTTATTATAATAACGAGAAAAATGAAATAAATATTTTTTCTTTAGTGGTAGCTGAACCCATAACCTTCACATTTTTAATTAGACGCTTTACCCCTGCGCCTCGACAGCCTTTCTTTATGAACCTTAAGTGGGGACGGAGTAAGCAGGGACTAAGTAACGGAGTGTCTTAACACTAGGTTCGTATGGTTCCTGCAGTTCCCTCTGCCTACCCTGCCAAGTGCGGGATAAAGCGTGAAGCTAAAAAAAAAAAACAAAATAACAATACATATTGTTTTTATATATATTTGTGCATTATTCTTAAAATACTACGATGAAAATTGAACAAAAATGTGTAAAAATAGAGTAATAACAGTAATACGAGAATGTATAAAATTAAATTTGAGTAGAAATTCAAGATTAATATATTTCCCAACGTGCAATACTTACTTGTACGCGTTAACTATTTAGAATGTTGACCGGAAGTCATTTTATTCTTGCATATACTGTCATTACATCATTCTATCACTGCACTGTGAAATGTGGCGCTAGCTCTACTTATGAGACTTTACTAAAGTGTTTTATAAGATTTTTGGCATATATTAGAGTTTTTATATAAAATAAAAGAGTGTACACTATATAGGTACTTTTTCACTTGGTGCGGGAGAAAAATCGTGATTTTATTCTCTTTATTACTATATAATTTAATAATAAAATCAAATTTATTTCACATAAAACGTATTAATAACATTTAGATTCTGTTTTTCATATATTTTGAGTTTTAATAGACTGAGAAAATATAAAAAATATAATAAATAGGTACATAAGAGTTAATTGTCTTGACGTCATAATATGGTAATATCAAATTTACATCTTTTGTGTAAGAATGATCTCAATGGTTATGAATTATTACCATTTTAAGCATATTTAAAATACAATGAAACAATATTATTTTTAAGTTAAGTATCAACGTTCTCAAACAGTTGGTAATTTTGTTATAATATTTCTAATGTTAGTTCAACGTTTCCTTGTAAGAATTATATGTTTTTGTTCTGTTTAAGCCTAACGTTGTTTTAATGAGTGTATTAAATAAATGAAGTAGTCGTAACTTGAGGATAGTGATAACGGCTACTTCTAAAGCGGATGTTGTGAATGCGATTCCTGGTCGAGGTAATAAATTTTAGTTTAAGGTTAAATGCGAAGGTAACGTACCCACGTTATATATATATATATATATATATATATATATATATATATATATATATATATATATATATATATATATATATATATATATATATATATATATATATATATATATATATATATATATATATATATATATATATATATATATATATATATATATATATATATATATATATATATATATATATATATATATATATATATATATATATATATATATATATAGATCATCATCATCATCATGTCAGCCGTAGGACGTCCACTGCTGAACATAGGCCTCCCCCAGGGACCTCCAGTGCGCCCTGTCTAATGCTATACGCATCCAGTGGCTGCCTGCGGACCAAGTCGTCCGTCCACCTGGTAGGAGGCCGTCCCACGCTGCGCTTGCCGGTACGTGGTCTCCACTCGAGAACCTTTCTGCCCCAGCGGCCGTCAGTTCTCCGTACTATGTGCCCTGCCCATTGCCACTTCAACTTACTAATTCGTTGGGCTATGTCGATTACTTTTGTTCGTTTGCGGATGTCCTCGTTGCGCACACGATCTCGCAAAGAAATTCCGAGCATAGCCCTCTCCATAGCTCGTTGAGCGACCTTGAGCTTCTTTATGAGGCCCATAGTAAGAGACCACGTTTCTGTGCCGTAAGTCATCACTGGTAACACACATTGGTTATAGACTTTCGTCTTGAGGCACTGAGGTATTTTGGACGAGAAGATATTTCGTAGTTTACCGAACGCTGCCCAGCCGAGTTGGATTCGACGATTGACCTCCTTCTCAAAGTTGGACCGACCTAACTGGATCGTATGACCCAGGTAGACGTACTCGTCATCAACTTCGAGCTGCGTGTTCCCAACTGCAAGTGGGGTGGGCACAACATGGATGTTCGACATGATTTTCGTCTTGTCCATGTTCATCTTAAGCCCAACCTGTTGAGATACTCGGCTGAGGTCCTCGAGCATAGTGCTTAGATCGTCCAACGATTCCACCATAACCACGATATCGTCGGCAAACCGAAGGTGAGTGATGTACTCGCCATTAATATTGCCGCGTCCTTGCCATTCCAGGAGTTTGAAAGCGTCTTCCATTGCGGTGGTAAACAATTTCGGAGAGATGACGTCTCCTTGTCTCACACCTCGTTGCAATGGAATCGCTTTGGTACATTGCTCCTGTACTCGAACCGACATAGTGGCGTTCTTGTACAAACACTTCAGCACCTCGATATACCGATAATCAATATGGCATCGTTGCAGAGATTGAAGCACCGCCCAAGTCTCGATCGAATCAAAGGCCTTCTCATAGTCCACAAACGCTAAGCATAATGGCAGATTATACTCTTCGGTTTTCTGTACAGCGGCAGAAAACAAACAATCTGCGGCAGCGTGTGGATGTGGTCTATGGTACTAAAGCCTTTCCGGAAACCGGCTTGTTCGGGAGGTTGGAAGTCATCAAACCTACTTTCGAGACGATTCGTGATGACTCTCGAAAACAACTTGTAAACATGGCTCAGCAGCGAGATGGGTTGATAGTTCTTCAATAGAGTTTTATCGCCCTTTTTGAAGAACAAGACCACCACGCTCCTGTTCCATGTTTCTGGCGTTTTGCCTTTGTGTATGACGGAGTTAAAGAGCCTCTGAAGGACTTTAAGTATCGGTGTTCCACCCGCTTTCAGAAGCTCTGATGTGATTCCGTCTTCTCCTGGTGCCTTATATATAGATAGGTAAGTAGAAAAAGCCTTGAGGTAGATTACTCCGACCGAGGAAAAAAATATTTACTAGATATCACTCAAACAGCCACTTTGAAGTTAAAAATTTTATCATTCCTCATAATTTATATAAAATATATCTTTAACATGAGAAAAATAATGCTTATTTAAAATTGTTTCGAAATGCCAATCACGTCCTACGAACAAAAATTACATTTTTAAACATTTAATTACAATAAATCCTATTTTCCTGCCGTTGAGGTATAACCTATAAGACGCTACATAATATATTTCTATACACTCCCTAACGTAATATAACAACTTCAACAGTTATAATATGGAGGTTATAATAATTGCATTAAATATTAATGGATCAAGGCTAGCTTGAGAACCATGACAGTATATTTCAAGGATTCCAAGAACACACCGTAGCTAATAGCGTAAAGCACGTATACTGTATAGATATTAAAATTCTTACGTAATTACTACTTAGACCGACGATGCATAGAATGCGTTCACGTCATTTAAACGCAGCTCGATGTATATGTTTGCTATGAAATTAGCAAATTTTTACTTATTTCTTTTATTTTCGTTTCTTTTTATTACTGGCGCAGAGAGCGTAGCGTTTGCCTGTAAACGCGATGTTTCATGGGTTCAATTCCCACTCGGGGAAGACAGATTTTTTATTTCCAGATTTTCGCTCTGTTAAGTAGGCAAAGCGCGGCGTTGAGTTCCGCCTCTCAACATGTAATACCTCTAAAAACAGGGAAAACGGGGAACGGAGTATCTTAATACTAGGTTCCTACGGTTCCTACAGTTCACTCTGTCTATCCAGCTATATGCGGAATAAAGCGTGAAGACAAAAAAATGCCGTGAAGTAAAGATATTATGCATTTTTGGCCATTAAAAAATGGTATATTATAATTGAATAATATTTTTTATTGCATATAAAAATTACAAACGATGTATTTCGTTTGTAATTTTTATAAAGAAAAATGTCGTTGACAATGATGGGATTGAATTTAGTAAAAAATGTCTATATACAGTACCAGCTTATTGAAATGAGATCAAACCCAGAATTGTCATTTACAGTCGAAGATTGTTCCACTGCACCAAGATATCTTCTAGATATTAAAAATAATACTAATTGATCAATAACTATACATTATTCATATGCTATATATCTATCTTATTTGAGAAGCATCGCCGAGTAAAAAGTGTTAACGACCAATTAGCCGCAATCTTTTATCACTGTTTAGATTAAGCACTCATGTTTATTTATTGCTTAGTCTCGCTTAAGTGAAGGAGAATGTCTGGGCAATAAAAAATCGGTATCACTGGTAAATATTGATTGATGCAGAGAAAATTTACTATTCGTTTACTATCCGGAGCATAAGAACAAATCGCAACTCGTCCCCTAGAATTATCTAATCAATGTTAAAGGTTTTTTACGCAAAAATATATGTATGTTAAATAGATAAAAAATGAAATAATATATGAGACAATAATAATAATAACATATAGTAACATATCGGCGCTAACTAAGACTTTGTACTTTAAGAGGACGTTTTTATAATAAAAACACCATATCTTTGTATCATCAAACAATTAGTTCATTTTGCGATAAGTAATTATTTTTATATATTTTTTTTATAGCTTCACGCTTTATCCCGCATATTGCAGGGTAGGCAGAGGGAACTGCATATTGGACCTTTAGGCCACCTTTTGTTATTAAAACTTGCATCTTAGATTTATAACACCTCTCTTTCTCTTTCTCCTGTTCGTCTATAATATACTTAAAAAAATTGATTACCGCGAGAAGTGGTTACGAAGGTGTGTTAGGGCATTATGGTGACAGAAGAGTGAATGAGGCTGGAAAGCTCATTTTGGAACTTTGCAAGGAAAGGAATTTGTTTGTGGCAAACACGATGTTTGACCACAAACAAATTCACATGTATACGTGGGAGCGCATGGGAGAGAAAAGTATGATTGATTTATTCCTAGTGGATCAGCGGATTCGAAAACAAGTGATGGACACACGTGTGTTTAGGGGTGCCGACTTGGGAACGGACCACTATCTAGTAATTGCTAGATTTAGGGGTTTGTTCGTAGGATGGCGTAACCGCACGAGGTGTTCATACTTGGAATCGAATTATCGCATAAGAAGCTGGAAGCTTCAAGATCCACCGATCAGAGAGGAATATATAGAAAGGGTTTCCGAAAAGCTTGACAGTTGTGAAATAGGAAATGAAAGTGTTGAAGTATGCTGGCAGAACCTTAGGAGCTGCATGGTGGAAGCTGCGACAGAGGTATGTGGTACAAGGAAAAGAGGCTTTAGTAAAAAGCGTGACGAATGGTGGGATGATGAAGTGAAAGATGCTGTAGAAAGAAAGAAGAAGGCATGGCAGGATTATAAAGCCTCGAGTAAGAACAAAAGTATGAGAGAGATTAAAAAGAAAGAGTATAAGCTGCAAAAGCACCAAACGAAAGCACTGATAAAGATGAAGCGTGAAATAAACGAGAGTAAAAGAGATGAAAGGTTGACGAGCAACTTCCGGGATAACACGAAGCTTTTCTGGCGAGAAGTTAGTGATTCACGGAGTTGTTCGTCAACCTTTAGAATGAAAGGGGTGCTTTCGAAGGACGGTGAGATATTCACAAACAGATCACACGTTTTGCAGCGATGGGCGGAATTCTATAAGGAGATGTATGAATGTGATGACGCTTCTGCCTCAAGTAACAGCGACAAGCCGAGTCTTGATGTAGCAGATGGCGAAATCAGTATAAAAGAAGTTGAGAGTGCAATAAGAAGCTTGAAATGTGGTAAGTCAGCGGGAGCGGATGGAGTTACTGCCGAGATGATCAAATATGGTGGACCTCGCATCTTGGACTTGTTCTGGTTTCTGTGCAATTTGTGCTGGAAATCGGGGGAGGTCCCAGATGATTGGCAAAGTGCAGTCATCGTGCCTTTGTATAAAGGCAAAGGTTCACAGATAGACTGTGCAAGCTATAGGGCGATCAGTTTGATTAGCTTAGGTGGTAAAGTATATGCAAAAATTTTAGCGAGAAGAATGCAAGAAAGATCCGAAAGGCTACTGTGGGAGGCCCAAGGAGGCTTTAGACCTGGAAGAGGATGCATGGATCAGATCTTTTCCATCCGCATGATCACAGAGAAGTTTTTGGCTGTAAACCAAAAGGTTTTCTGTGCTTTTGTGGACTTGGAGAAGGCTTTTGATAGGGTTGTGAGAAAGAAATTGTGGGAGATACTACCCCGGTACAATGTGAGCGGACCCTTGCTGCAGGCTGTAAAGTCTCTTTATAGAGATCACTCAGCCTGTGTGCGAGTAGGAGCCGACATGTCGCCTCGGTTTGGCATCCAATCGGGTGTCAAACAGGGCTGTGCCATGTCGGCTTGGTTGTTCAATTTGTATTTGGATAGCTGTCTCCAAGGACTGAAAGAAAGTGATATGGGTGTAAAAGTGGGTGACTTGAAGGTAAATTGCTTGTTGTACGCGGATGATGCAGTGCTTATTGCATCATCAGAAAGCGAGTTGCAGGCATTGGTCACCATTTTGAAAGACGGGTGTGAAACTAATGGTCTAAGCCTGAATGCAAGTAAGACAAAGGTTCTGGTATTTGAAAGAGACGAGGAAAGGACAGATTGCAAGATTTTCGTGAATGGAAATTTATTAGAACAAGTGAATGAAGTGGTATACTTGGGAAGTATGTTAAGTAGAGATGGTAGATATGAAATGGATGTGGAAAGACGTGTTGCTGCCGGTAACAGAATGAACGGTGCCTTAGCTGCCTAGCTGCGTTGTTGAGACGGCAGAACGTCAGCGTCGCTGCACGTTTGGCCGTACACAATGCAGTTTTGGTTCCGACGCTGTTATATGGCAGTGAAACGTGGGTATTACAGAAGAAGAATGAAAGAAAGATTAATGCTGTGGAGATGCGATCTCTTCGAAGGATATGCGGAGTCAGCTTAGCTGACCGAATCCGCAGCGAAGAGGTACACAGGATGGTAGGTACCAGCGAGGATGTCACAGTAAGAATGAAGAAGAACGTGCTCAGGTGGTTTGGGCACGTCGAAAGAATGAGTGACGAAAGAATGGTAAAAAAGATATACGATGGAAAAGTGTGTGGTAAGAGAGGTAAGGGGAGACCTCGGTTGACTTTCGAAAACACAGTATCGAAGATACTGGAGGAAGGTCACGTAAAAAGCATGAGGACTCCCCGGAGAGCATGCATGAAGAGGTTAATGACAGTGGACGAGGCGAAAGAGGTATGCAGGGACCGCAGCGTTTGGCGCTCCGTTCTCTCTGACTACCCCGCCAGGGATAGAGCGTGAAGATATGTATGTATGTATGTATGTAAATTGTATTCCACCTGAGATACTCTAAATGTTTGTTTTTAGTACTCTAATAAATAAATAAAAGGTTTTTTTATATGTTTTTTTAAGATTTGTTAATTAATGCTTAACAGGTAGATACTAAATAGAACCTACTGTTAAGACTCTACTTAAATACAAATCAGAAAATCGACATTGATTTCAACTGTAAAATTATCCCTTCAAATTTTCAATATATGTATATACATTATACATCCATACATAGATATAGAGATATATTTATTGATTTAATTTGTAACATAATATTTACTTTTTTTAGCTTCACGCTTTATCCCGTACATGGCAGGGTAGGCCGAGGGAACTGTATAAACCATATGAACCTAGTGTTAAGACAGTTCGTTTCTTCCCTGCTTTCCGCCTTTTTCAAGGCATTGCGTTTTGAGTAGCGGAACTCAAGGCCGCCATTTGCCTAGTTGCCAGAGCAAAGTAAATGGAAATAGAAAAATCCATTTTCCTCGAGTGGGAATCGAACCCAGAAACCGTCGCGTTACAAGCAGACGTTGCGCCTCTGCACCACGACGGTTCTCTACTTTACTTTTTTTTTAAATTTTAATTGAAATATTTTTTATCTATATTTATTTCTCTTTCAGCCAGTCAGACGGATAATCGGGGCGTTAAGAACACAAATATGCACTATAGCAATATCGTTTACCCTCTTCAATGTAGTACGTTTGCCGAGAGAGGCCATCAAATATGGGGAAGTTCCATACCTGGTCATATATTCATTTTGGTTACTTATCGTGGCTTTACCCACAACGCTTCTTCAACTGACTATGGGGCAGTTAAGTCAGCAAGATGCAGTGGGAGTATGGCGAGCAGTGCCGATTTTGCGATGGTGGGTAATAGTTTATTTTGGTAATGTTTTTGGTTTCTACCTGCATTCAGCGTATAGGAGGGTAAGTAGAAACATCCTAGCGTTAATACACTCCACAGGAATCGAACCTATGCCATAAAAGGGGACTGACTGTCATTTTGTTTATAGTGAAAATAATTTAATCTGCTAAAAAGCAAATTCCAATTCAAATTGCAAGAGAAAGGTACATGTTTAATGCATACATGTACATTATAATAAAAAATAAGAATTGTTTTATAATAATATGAATAAATTACGTTGCGGGATATGAACGTGTACCTCTTGTAGGTATATAAAACAGAACTAAAAAATGTTATTTTTTTATGTTTTTTAAACCAAAAACTAAGTAAATAGACATAATTGCAATAACAGCATATTACTCATATAATTATTACATAATTTTAACTCATTAATATGTCTTACAGGAGTCGGTCACTTGAAAATCCTCACATCATTTCTGTGCTGCGTCTACAGCTTAATTTATACCTCGTTATCTGCAGCTTACATGATATGGATTGGGAAAGGCACATTCCCTTTAAAGGATTGCACCAAACTGTATATAACTCCGGTACGATTTTATTTATTATTTATTTATTTATTTAAGGACCACTAGTAGCTACTACATGTTTTAATGACAAATGTTACTCAATTATATGAAAATAGTTAACATGTGAAGCTTTTTAAAGTAGCCACAACAACGACAATATTTGTTTTAAAAATACATTAACACGTAATTATAGCAACATGAGTAAAATAACAGTTAAAACTGATAAAAATCAAAGATATAACAAAAATGATACATGCACTTAATAAAATTAAAATTAAAATAATTTTTGATTTTATAAATGATTTCTTTGGATATTTTGTGTTAACTCTATAAACAAAATTTAAAGAAATGTATAGTTAAAGTATTTCATTTCATTCTAAATGCTAATTTAATATCATTTACATTCTAATTGTTGTCTTCGATTGCAGATTAAATATATGTAAGTCTGAAAATATTTCTATTTTTATTTCTATTTTCATTTTTCAGAATGGTTACGAGAACAAAATGAATGCATCCGAATGTTTTAAGTGAGTAAATTAAACTAAATTACTATGACTTTGAAAACATATGTTTTAGAACACGTTTTTTTTAGACTTAAAATCATATAAAATCAGCCTATAACTTTTGTCAATACATATATATGTTATGAAACAATTAAACATTTAAACAAATTTATTTCCAGTTAATATCTGAAATTACAATAAAAGTCCAGCGCCTGATATTTTATTTATAGCAATCGTCAGTTCGACCATTTACATATCATTGCTATATTATTTTAAACTCTATATCATATCAACAGAATTCACTATCGCAACCAAATACGCACCAATTGAAATATAAAGTATAAACAAATGGTAATTTGAATAAAAATATATCACATTAATAATTTCAGCTCGACGTTTTTGGCGCCATTCACTGAGCAACCACAGTATCTCGGCGTAATGGCAATTTTAATATTCGTTTTATGGTTCTTTGTGCCCATTATGTAAGTATTCATTTACTCTATAACATTGTTTTTGTGAATGCACAGTGTAAAATATTATATTATATTTTTAATGCTTATAATTAGTGTCGTGAACAAATTAGTTAAATGTTTTTACGTTTAAAGTTTGTTATTGATGTAAATGGTAGGTAATTTGCTGTGGAACTCTTTTCTTTTCTTAGTCTTTTTTACATCTTGAATAAGAACTTTAATGTATGATATTAAAGTATGGGGTATGTCATAAAATAATTATTAAGTCCCTATGGAGACTGATGACCATATAAATGATTATCATACCTTTTTATTTTTGTTCTAAAAGTAATAAAAATTGAATTAGTATATAAAATTTAGACAAAGAAATTCTGGAATATTCAACCCTTATACGAATTATAAAACATTACAATATCTGGAAAATTTAGAAAACAAAGAACATAGTGTCTCAACACTAGAGTCCCTCCGATGTTAGGTATAGCTTGAAGATAAATGAATTATCTGAAGTCTTGAAACGTGACATTTAATTCCATAATAAAACGTTAATTACATTATTTTAATTTTAATTTCCCAATGAACACGGTGACTATTTTCATTCAATTGACCGCAAATTTTGTTACTAATAGTCAACCCTCCTAAATGGCTTCATTAACTATTTTGGAACAAAAGCCTTAAATGCCTTAATCGACGCACTCATTTTGATGTCCGTTCTCGAATAATTGGTTATATAATCTCGAATAATTGATAATATTTTACGATTAATCATTTTTTAATTTAATTATTATTTTATTCATAAAGTTATTAGAATGCAATTGAAATATGTCTGGTCGTTAACAATGATGGTTTATGTTATATAAGTTACGATTTCACCGATTTTGTATTATAAAATATGTACGGGCATAATATGAAATGGAAGAGATTATTTTTTTTTATAGCTTTACGCTTTATCACGCATATTGCAGGTAGGCAGAGGGAACTGCAGGAATTATATGAACCTAGTGTTAAGACACTCCGTTGCTTAGTTCCTGATTTCTCCGTCCCCACTTTCCGCCTCTTTCGAGGCATTGCGTCTTGAGTGGCGGAACTCAACGCCGCTCTTTGGAAATAGAAAAATCCATCTTCCCCGAGTGGAAATCGAATCCTCAAACCGTCGCGTTTACAGGCAGACGCTTACGCCTCTACTACGACGGCCCTCATAATAAAATTCTTAAGATTATTGAAGAATATATTATTCAATCAAATAAATTTTTCAACTTTAATAATATTAGTAGTTAGTATATATTAAACATTATTATCAAATAAAGGCTTAATGTAAATTATCTCTTACAGGTTATACCGCCTCAGATCGACTCTCAGAATCTCCTTAATAACTTTAACACCTATCATAATAACAATAGCAGTAGTGTTAATAATATTCTTATCGGATATAAACGTGTTATCTACAATGTTAGAGTCGTGTGAACGTTGGATGCCTTTAACTCAACCGTACATATGGCACAGTGGTTTAGTGCAAGCATTGTTGTCGACGCAAGTGGTCAGCGGGTACTTAGTAAGCGCTGGTGGTTCAGTAATACAGACAATCTGACGTTAGATGGTAAGCAATTACTATTAATTTACTAGGGATAATGTTTTTTTCATTGTGCAATGTATTTGTTTGTTTGGAAATTGAAAATCTTTTTATATAGAAGATTACGGCAGACTGAACTAAGGCAATCTGTATACATTTCTGTGCATTTATCTTATATATGCAATTTTATCAAAAGTAAAGGAGAAAAATAAAAACAATTCATACCCCGAGTATCAAACTCACAACCGTCGTAAGCAGTTTGATGTTTCATACAATAATAGAAACTCTAAGTCTATATAATAATAAAAATATAGTTATTGAGAACCGTCTTAACGTTAAGGCGCAGCGTTATTTGCAGCTTATATGCAGTGTTTGTTTGTAAACGCGAAGGTCTGTGGGTTCGATTCCCTCTAAGGGAGAGTGGATTATTTCATATCTATTTTCTCCACTCCAGTTTCTAAGCAAGCGCGGCGTTGAGTTCCGCCTCTAAAAATTTAATATCCCAAAAATAAAAAGAAGTTTAGAAGTTATTTAAAATTTCTAAAAAAAAATTGTTTCAGGACGTCAACATTTATAACAATAACTAATCTATTAACCGGTTGGCTGTCAGTTTTTATGTGGCAGTCAATAGGCGGCGAGGGTACCAAGGATAGTAGTTTTATAGCTATTCTAGTGTTAATATATCAATCTTCAGTATCAGAGAAGAGATCTAAGGAATGGCCTTTATTGGCATTTGCAGTAATATTTATCTCCGGCGTAATTACCGTGGTAAGAAAATATTTGTCAGTATAAGACATAAAGATTACACTAGGTTTCTTTCTAGGATACTAAAGTGTGAAATATATATATATATATATATATATATATATATATATATATATATATATATATATATATATATATATATATATATATATATATATATATATATATATATATATATATATATATATATATATATATATATATATATATATATATATATATATATATATATATATATATATATATACATGATTTTATGTGTAAATGATTATTTTTATATGACATATTATATTTCTTTTGTCTATTTACAATTTTTCTTTTAAAGAAAACTACGCTTTCTAAGACAGAAAAATTATAAATTAATATACTTTTCCGCTCATACAAAACTGCGGCGTTGAATCACGCCACGCTCAAGGAGCCAAGTATCAAATATAGATTTAAATTATATATAGACAAAAAATAAACATGAAAAAGGAAAATTTATTACTAAATTTAATAAAATTAATATTTACAAGCCCTACTTGTCTAGTCTTGAAAGTGTAATTCTAGATAAACAGTATTCATGAGAATATTTTGTGCCAGCTGCAACCGTAGTCGGTCACCTTATTAAAATTTGCATATAATCTGAATTCACTGCCAACTCAATTACTATCCAATTTTATATGATTGAAATAAAAATATTTCTTGTGGTAACTCCCAATGGTGAATGAATTGTATATGGAGAGTAAGATTATTTTTCATGTAAGATTAAGTAAATAAGGGAGTATAAAAATATTTCATTTTCCCTATACGGTACTAGAGGCGGCGTTGAGTTCCGCCTCGTAATGTTAAGGCTTCATACAGAAAGATGAGAATGGAGTGTATTAACACTAAGCTGTCTTTGAAAATAATATAGTGTTAATACACCCCGTTTAATATTTCCAATCAACTTCACAACGAAAATCTAAAAGCAAACTGAGATGAAAACTACTCGAGTTCATGAATTTCATTTTTCAGTTAAACTACTGAAACAATATAATAGATACGATATTTTCCTTCTTTCCCAGCTAACCCTCTTATATCCCGTATACGACAAATTACATCGTATAGCTGGTGACCATTGGCGGATATTTGCGTGTGCCCTTTCCGCCCTCGGTACAGCCTTAACCGTGACTGTATTGGCTCAAGGTTTGAGTATAGCAGCATTGTTAGATGAATTGGCTGTTCCCGTTCTAGCTGTTTTTACTACTGTGGTGGAAATTGTGGGATTTGTGTTCATATATGGTAAGATTTTATACTTTTTATTGCTGACGGACGTTTGTTTACTTTCAACAATTTCTTTTCACGTTATTGAACCTTTGTAATACAAAATGCAAAAGGTATTGGAACTAAAAAAATTGTGATAATTTGATATAATACTTGTATCAAAAGACAGACAAATTTAACATTAGTCAAGTCCTGTGACGGTCTACTCGTCTCGTCTATAAAATTAATGTAATGAAAGGTCTATAAAAACTTATTTGTATCAAATATATCAAAATATTAGAGTACCATCGCAGCGCAGAGGCGCAGCGTCAGAGAAGGGCGGATTATTTCATTTACTATTTCTTGGCTCTGGAACCTAAACACGTAAAGACTTGTAAGGTGACAGTGGGGGATGGAGTATTTAACTTAACACAAGGTCCCGACGATTCCTGCGGTTCCCTCTGCCTACGCTGCTAAGAGCGGCATAAAGGGTGAACCTATGATAAAATCATTAGCCATATAGAATAAATAGAATAAAATCAAGAAAGAGGGAGAATAAATAAAATATAGTGAAAAGTGCAGCGTTGAGCTCCACAATTAAATAAGTCTCCGGAGAAAGGAGTATTTTAACATAACATTTTTAATCTGCTAAATGCGGGAGATAGGTTGGAGCTAAAAACATTTAACTTCATTAGTTAATTGTTTAATGAAGGATGCTGGAAATCGAATCACGCGCTGATCTTTGATGTTTCAATAGTTCCCCTAATTGAATTAAAACTTGTCACAATTGACCGTTGGGGTCAACTCGAATTAACAATTGTAACCAATTTATGCTTGTATTTTAACTGGAACTTCACAGAGGTCGGGCTAATTCTAAACAATGTCTTAATATAGAATTTAGTATAACTTTAAGCTGGATCCGGATTATAATAAGGTAGGCAAAGGTAACGTAATATCAAAACACGTGGTACAATAGAAAATCTCAAGTAGTAAAAATTTTTTAAAGTAAATATTAAATATTTTTATAGAAAAATAGAAAAAAAATATTAAATGCTATTCAATCACTAAATATGTACATAAAATACTAAGTTAACTAATTAATGTCCTGAGCTCTACTGATAAGTGTTTATACTAATAATCAACTATTAGAACGAAATATGAATCTGTACCTATAAATAATAATGTATATTAAACTTATGCGTAATTATAAAGTTAACGTAGCTTAAGATATCTAAGAAATTAATGCTATTATTTCAACTAAAAAAAGGAAGAAAAGAGTTAACATTTTTTTTCTGTAATAAAGGCGTTTCCAAAGCTTGTATAGTTTTTTTTATTAACTTTTCATAAAAGCTCAGTTTCCATATTAACTTTCAACCTAATCCCTTTTGAAGGGTTGTTGTTCGAATTATTGAAAATTTACAAAATAAACTTCTCAATAAACAACAAAATTTTCTTTTTTCAGGCTGGTTCTACCTTACGGTCGACATACATTTCGTAACTGGATCAAGGCTTCCATATTTCTGGTTGATTAGTTGGTGGTCAACCCCAATATTCCTAATGGGAGTGACAGGATGGTGGCTTAGATCTCTTTTGAGAACTTCTTTGGAAGAAAATCAGACGTTATGGCCTTTAGGAGGAGTGTTCTTAGGAATATTGGCAGTTATGATTATTATGGCAGCAGTGGCGGTAGCTAAGGAGGAGCAATATAATTTTTTAACAGTATGTTTCAAAAAATTTTTTTCATATATCTATAATACTATGCAGTCATATTTTTTTTATAAATATATATGTAGTGACTAATTAAGCATTTAAGGAAGTTTTCAGAAAATACCATTCAACAAGAATTTTCCGTTTCATTGTTATAATTTAATATATTACGTAGTCTCTGTTTCAAAAATAAAATTTCTCATAACTTCTTCAGAAATTCTAATATTGATATATTAACATTTCCAAACTCATTTTTTCAGAAAATCGCTTCAGCTTTCCGACCATCACGACTTTGGGGTCCAGAAGAACCAATGGCGAGATACGTCTGGATGTCCCAGAGATTTGCAAACGAAAACGCTAATTCAGAGCAAGAATTCACAACTGACACTAAGATGTTCAATCATATAATGTCCAAGTATCAAGAAAAAAGTAACAAAATATACAACGAAGAATGGTTAAATGATGCTTACGAAAATTCACCGAAAACATATCACAAAAACGATTTTGTTAGAAATGATTATGTTATAAATGATAATGATGTAGGTGCAATATATTCTATACCAACGGTTTCAAGTAAAAGAAGAAAGCCTACAGATCAATTTCGATCACCAAATATATGTATAGCGAAAGGGGAGTTAGGTGGTGTGATGAATTGCAATTGCAATAGGCATTTTCAACTGAACGTTCCCGATTTAAGAAACAACGAAGTATCGACTAGTCTATGAATAAAATAAAGCGCAACGAATGTTTTTATCTAGTCGCATTACAAAATCTAACCCACAAATTATATAGAATTTGTTATGTTTCTAGTATTACGCCTTGACATTCCAAATATTATTAGTTAAATTTAGTTCGTAATGTATATTATATTTACATATAAATACGTATGTTAATTATATATTTTATATATTTTTACCTGAGTTTAGAAAGCATCGACTATATGCTGATGGGTTTAATTCTTCAGGTATGCAAAGTTGGATTTCACTGTACATGTACCTAATTTAAGCATTACTAGATAAAAGCTACGGCCTACCTACCTATTTACTGCTCTATAAAAGGTGCTTTTAATCTATGTAGATGATGTTGAAAGTTTGTTTTATTACAACTTTGAAAGCAATTCGAATGTTATTTGACTTTGAATGTTATTTCTCTAACAACGTTAGGCAAAAACTATGTGTTTTAAAGTAGAAGACGTAAGTGTACCTTACTAGCCATATATAATTATTCTGTTCTATCGTGAGTGAAAAAATTAGAAGGTGTATCTCGGACGGTGAGAGTTAAAAGCGATTTTATTTAAAGTTCAAAATGTATGCTCCAAGGAAGAATTTTATACGAATATGTTAGTATATTTTATAGTTGAATCCATCGTGGTGTTTAGTGGACAGTATTTGTAAACGTGATAGTTGTGGCTTCTCATGAAAGTTAACTAATTATCATCCCCCGCTCTACTAAGACAAAAGACGCCTTTGAGTTTCGTCAGGTAACAATATAGGCCGAGAGCAGAGAATGAATTTTCTGTACCATTTATACCTCTAAGTATTTTATTGTGCAATAAACGTTTTGTTATGAAATAAAATAATGTGAACAAGGAAAGTGTAAATATATATTTATGTATATGTATTAATGATAGGAAGTAGAATTTTATATGGTTGAACGCGTTTATATCAAGAAATATTGCATCAAGTTAAAATTAGATCACGTTAACCGTTGCGATGTAAATCAATAGATCTGTGTTCATTTTTTATATATACATTTCAATTTAACTACACTAGCAAATGTATAGGTAAAATCTAGTATTGTATTAACTGAATTAAAGTTTACTTTATAGAGTATCTTAAAATACTTCTACAAAAATTCTTACATCAGTTTTAGTAAAGCATAGCTTTTAAACTATGAGAAAATATAGTTTAATTGTCTTATGGGCATAAAAGAATATATAAATAATGAGCTGAATTTCCACAGTGCTCGAAATTTTATTCAGAATTTGGTTGATACATAAAAATTAACAATTAAATGACTTAAATCGTAAATGATTGGTTTTTATTATATTATTCCTCCTTCAGACATACATTGGCGTATGTAGTTGAATATATTAGATGATTGTGAAGAAGTAAACTGGGGAATGGAGGTGGTACAGTACTCGATCGTCCTTGTCGCACATACCCTCTGACAGCTGTACTGGACTGACGTGCAAAGAGCATGCTTTGAGCAGGAAAAAGTAACGGATTGTTACTTCAATTATAATATTTTTAACTTTACGCTCCATTCCACTTATAGCAAGGAGGCAGAGTGTATCTAATGTAAGATACTGATTTCCCTACTTTCTGTTCAAATTTGCAAAAATAAAATGAAATAATTCACTCTGTCGAGAGCTAATCATATTGTCAAAATTTATAGTTTTTATAATTAAAACTATATTTAATTAACATTATGTTTGACATAGACTAGACATTTCTGGTACATTTTTATATGACAGTTCAATCTTTGTTATCTCTGATTTTTATTGATATAACCCACGTATATGGTCATTTTCACCACTTGCTGATGAAGTCTTATATAGGAAATGTTAGTTTCATAGGTCTCAGCTAAAAATACATATGTAGCAAATATATTAAAACCTATTAAAACAATTAGCCTATATCTGGAAGACAGTATTAATTAACAGCTTACTATTTGAAACATTTTTTGTCGGCAGATAAACTACTTTAATGTATATTATTTTCAAATTAATAATTCTTATGATTCTAAAATTAACAATAAATCCATACACAGTGAAAGTTACAGCCGAAAACATGTATTTTTACAACAATAGTATTTTATTATATTATAACAAAAAAATATATTGTATGCCATCACCGTGACATTGCTAAACGAGTTTTAAATTTTCGCACCGACTTTGATACAAAAATTACTGATTATTTTGAAAAGGGTCTCAGGAAACTGAGTTTAAGATATAAAAAGAAAGAGATGATAATCATTCACGCAATGAGAAGCCTCTGTTGGGTAAATGAAAAATGAACAAAGTTTTTAACATAAATCTTAGAAAATGTCTAAAACGTATTACTTGTAAGTTGTTGGACCCTCTCTTGTGTGCTTGTTTTGAAGTTAGAATGTACGGACAATACTTTTTAGAAATGGGAAACGATAAAATCGTTACTTTTCTATAGATAAGTTATCGATTATTGTAAGTTTTTATATACATATTTATATTGTACATGTATTAATAATTCTGTATATTATTAAAAATTATATTCTAAAAAGCCGTTCTTTAGATAGTCCTGACATATGTATACTCTAATTTCTATTTTGAACATCGTCATTGTCTAAAATAGTATTAATATTACGTTGAAAATATTGTGAATATTTTAGTTTAAATCATCATTTAAAGTACAAAATAGTTTATTTTATACTTATTTACGATGTGGAATTCCAGGACAAAATTGTCATAAAAAATATTAAGATAAATTAAGCTTATTACAACGAGTTTATATAACATTCAGGGAAGAAAGAAAAGGAGTAGTCTTTGTGACTTTTTCCTATATTTAAATCAACACTCTCTTTCACTACCTCCACCCTCCAGCCATGCTCTCATCTCTCTGTTCACTTCTACTCTTTTTTGTTCTCTTCTGCATTCTTCAGCTTTTTTCTATTTTCTTTTGCATTCTTCTGTGTTTTCTATTCTCTTCTGCTATCTTCTGTGTTCTTCTATTCTTTTCTATTCTCATGTGTTCTCTCCTGTGCTCTTCTGTTCTCTTTTGTTATCTTCTGTTCTGTCTTGTCCTGTCCTGCCCTGTCCTGTCATGTTCTGTCATGTCTTGTCAATTACATTCAATCAATTACAAACGGTATACTTTTAAAAATAACAATAAATTATCAAATCAAATTATCTAGTTACCGACTTAATGTGACTATACCTACATATACACATGTATTAAAGTGTGGAAGAAACTGATATTTTTATTAATAAACAGAGTAACAGCGCTTCATGATTGCATATGTTTAAGTACCGCGATCATGATATGGTAAAAAGTTATTTACGTCCTTTCCCAAGGTTCCATCTATTTCTATACCAAAATTCACAATTTTAACGTGATAACGTAGCAGACAGACAGAGTTGCTTTTGAATTTATAATTAGTTGAAATATATTCGATATTCAAACGCTGTATAGCCGCACCAATGGCCTCGATATGTCGATTGAAGACAAAATGCAGAGTTGATTTCCACCACTCGATATACAATGTCTCGAAATGCCTAAAGAGGGTAAAAAGGACTAAAATTTTATAAAAAAATAATTATTTACAAAAATATCTCATATAAGAAAGAAGCCATAATAAAAACTCAATTACACCTTTACGTTAGGGGACAGTTTTAATCATCCATCGATTGTTCTAGTAAATTACTATCGTATCCGATAAAGTTGCATCCCCCGAGATTAATTTCTACGGGCATTACAGATTCTGATCAACGATGCTCTAGTGAGACAAATTATGTAATTTGTTCAATGTCGTGAGAAAAATCACCGTGCCTTTATAAGATAAGGGTAATCATTTGATATTGTGTTTTAGTTTTATATACCTATATATACGACTAGGCGCAGTGGAACATCACCTAAAGATCACCGTGATGGTTGTCAGTTCCATCTTGATTCGAGAGATTGAATAATTTTTAATTTATTGCTCATTTGAGATGAAGAATGGCGTTGAGTTACGCACATATATATACGATGTTCTTTATACAACTTAAACTGATAAAATAAACAGAAGCAAATTTTGTAAATTAAAAAAAAAATATTGTCGTGTAGCAGAGGTATAGCGTCTGCCTGTGAACTCTATGGTTTGTGGGTTCGATTCCCACTTGGGGAATATAGATTTTTATATTTTCATTCTCTTCGCTCTGGCAACTAGGAAAAGCACGGCGTAGAGTTCCGCCACTCAACACGCTATGCCTCGGAAAAGGCGAAAAACAGGGAACAGAGTGCCGTAACACTAGTTTCCTTAACTAGTTTTGCTGTTAAATTACACAAAATGATTTATTTATTAAAACTTTTTTTGAGTTGATCATTACGAAGGATGAGCCTTCAAAGTCATTATTAATTATTTGGAGTCTGAGATATGGCATTCGTCGACAAAATATAATTTTCCGTAATCAATTTTTCAATAAATTAAATCTTCTTGAGGAACCTTGTAAAATGTAAATGGAAACGTTTAGGCGTCTATTTAGGAAACATGATTTATTTATATCTTTTTTGTTCTTATTTTTTTAAACAATTGTTCTAATGAAATCATTTTCCAGTAGTACTTATAATATTATGCTTTTCTATAATGTTAGGTATAGGTAAAAACCTAATTCCAATTTAATCCGGATATCTATAAATGATAATATATAGATTTATAGATTAATTGAAAATTAGTTCTAATTTTAAATAACTGAGTAAACTATAACATAAAAACCGTTGATTGAACACGAATTATTAATACCTTCACACTTTAGATACAAAATAAGAAAAGAAAATAAGTGATCTTTATCTTTGAAAACAAAAGATAGAAATATATTAAAGTGAAGTGAAATAAACATAACGTACACTACGCTACCTGTTTTTAACGTGTACGTGTAATAACCGATGTATAAACCTCGAGGGGTGTAAGTTACGATCGCATTTGTCCCTGCCACCGACTTACAGTGTGATTTTGTTGAGGCTACTAAAACTGCCTGATGAATATAAATATATTTAAATTTATATTTGAGGATCGTCGGTTAAACGTAACCTGTAAACGCGACGGTTTGAGGGTTCGAATCCCACTCAGGGAAGATGGATCTTTCTATTTCCATTTCCTCCACTCTGTAACTAGGTAAAGCGCGGTGTTGAGTTCCGCCACTCAATACGCAATACCTGGAAAAAGGCGGAAAGCGGGGACATAGAAAGCAAGAACTAAGTCTCACTAACTCAGTTTCCTTTGCCTACCCTGGAATATGCGGGATAAAGCGTGAAGCTAAAAAAAATCATAATTTTATCATTCCTAAAATAAAAAAATCTAAGCTGTGTGTCTTTCTGTATTATTGCTTATGGAAATTTCTCTGGAGGATGAAGGATTATGTGTATATATGTGACTAGTTTAATACTGGAATTATTCAACGATGCAAAAAGCGTTTAATTTCAACACTAATTAAATATTACATAAAAAATATATTTTCATTTATACATACATATTTTTCGATAAGTATAAACAAAATGATTAGAAAGTTAAATCTAAAAATACATATATAAAATAAAAAATGAATATATCATCATAATCATATCAGCCTCACAGGTAGCCTATGTCTCTCCTATTGAGCGCCATTTAGATCTCAGTCTGTCAAAATACGCCAGGTCAGGTCATCTCGTGAGAAGCCTACATTACACTAGGTCTTCTATAATAAATGTATATTATAAACGTAATGTTATAGGACAAAATACAAAACTTGAACGTAGCGGGACACGAACCTGTTTCTTCTTCAGGTATGTGCACTTCTGTATGTGTTACATTCGCACGTCACGTTTGTAGTCAGTCGACATGTATCCAGAACGCAACGCTTGATAGCACCAAACCTACATGCATCGATTACTTGACGTTGATTGGAAATTAAGTAACAGAAAAATAGAATAGAAATTTTCACATATATATATATATATATATATATATATATATATATATATATATATATATATATATATATATATATATATATATATATATATATATATATATATATATATATATATATATATATATATATATATATATGTATATATATATGTGTATATATATATATGTATATATATATATATATATATATATATATATATATATATATATATATATATATATATATATATATATATATATATATATATATATATACTTAGTCTTGCCATAAATATTGTTATAAAGAAAAGCACGATTTTTTTTTTATACGTAACATTTATTCCTTTCATAGTGAGTTAGTTTAATACATCAATATATACAATGTTTATTCGAAGTGGTCCCCATTGGCTGCAATACAGTCTTTTAAACGTTGAGGCCAGTTATCAATAGCAGCACGAACTCTTTCTAGAGGAAAATTCTTCACTGCCAACCGAATGGATCGTTTTAGGGACTCCAAATTATCATGGCGTTTAGAGCAAGCCTTACTCTCTAAAACTGACCATAAATCATAATCCAATGGATTTAGGTCAGGACTTGACGACGGCCAGTTTTCAGTGCTGATAAAGTCCGGAACGTTAGTTTTCAACCAAGATTGGGTGGATCGAGCTCTATGACCCGGTGCCGAGTCTTGTTGAAAGCACCATTCTTTGTTATTGAACATGGTGTTAGTTAAAGACTTAACTACCGTCTCAAGAATGGTATTTTGATAAACTTGTGCCGACGTTTTAATACCTTTTTCACAAAAATATGGCTCAGTCACCCCTTCATAGCTAACACCCCACCAAACCATCACTGAAGTGGGATAATGCCCACGTTGTACTCTGTTTACTAATTGCGAAGCTTCTTTAGAGCTTCCGGCATAAATACGGTCATTTTGTTTATTAAAATACTGCTCAATTGTAAAAATTTTCTCATCCGTAAACAAAATTTTTTGTGACCTCCCTTTGCGTACCGCTTAAGTAGTTGTTTGGATTTTACCACCCTATTCTTCTTTAAATTATCAGTTAAGAAGTGACCAGTACGTCTCTTATAGGCTGCAAGTCCTAAGTCATCTTTTAATATACGCGACATGGTTCTAGGAGCTATCTTCATCTCCCGAGATAAAATCTTTTGCTTACGGACAGGATTTCTTCGAATTCTTTCCCTAACTGCTTTAATCACCTTTTTCACACGAACGGTACGTGGACGGCCAGATCTTTTTCTGTCACAAACAGAGGAGGTATCATTGTACCTATCAATAGCCCGGTAAACAAACATTTGACTAATACCAAGCGGGTGGAGGGTTTTAAAAATTGCACTTTTCTCCATACCTACTTTATGTAAGGCAATCACAGCGATTCGGTTCTCTTTATCACCCCACTCCATTTTAATATAACAAAATATTTAACAATATAATGGCGCGAAAATAAGAAAACACATCAAGCAATCATATAAAAATGACAGATTCCAAATTCAAACGTAATATTTTCTTTTTTTGAATAGTAACAGTATTTATGGCCAGACTAAGTATATATATATATATACACATATATATATATATATATATATATATATATATATATATATATATATATATATATATATATATATATATATATATATATAATATATATATATATATATATATATATATATATATATATATATATATATATATATATATATATATATATATATATATATATATATATATATATAAGGTGGCTTTGAAGAGCAACGTCTGCTTGTAAATGCGATGATTTGTTTGTTCCCGTAGGTTGGTTCCACTCATATTATAGCCACTCACTACGCAATGCCTTATCTCTGAAATTTCTCTGCCTACTCTGCTATAAGTAGAATAGAGCGTGAAGTAAAAAAAGTATTCATACATAAAAACAACTTAATCATTTTTATATGTAATTAAAAAGGCAAAGGACAGCGTGAACATTGTATATAGAGAATCAAACGCCATTTTAGCTACCTCAGACGTGTTCACATTATTAGTTGCTATTAATTTTCGGTACCTCATATTTCTTAACCACTTATTGTATTAATTATAAAAGCTATATTTGACATCCTATATAATGGTTATTGCAACGTTTTGTAATATGTATGTAACAGTTACTAAATATCAGTTATGTAACCTAAATTGTGTGATTTAATTTATAACTTGAAAAAGATTAAATGGTACTTTGTAAAATTTTTGAAATAAAAATTGTATTGAATTCTTGAGAGCTTTATTAGACGTAACTGTACCAGGTGTGTGTCAAAAGGACAAAATAAGTAGATACTTGCTTTTCTTTATTATCTTGACGCTTTGTTCTACGTACAAATAATCAGAATAACCTAGTTAAGACGCTCAGATTTTAACTTCTTTGTTTTTATTCAATATTCATATGACATCATGTTCAGCTTAATGATTTTGAATAAAAAATCAGTTCGTGAAGAAATAAATTATTTCTATCACCTATCTGGTACGAAGACAAAACACGGTATTAAAAATTAACGCACAATGTCTCGAATATGGGTCTGAAATTGGAACACAGGTTATATTTTAGCGCTACTTTCCTCTGCTTGTAGTTGCATTTAGCTTCACCTGTATCTTACATATGTGTGAAGCTAAAAAATGAAATCATAATGTTTTCCATTATATCAGAAAAGCTTATACTAAGCCGTAAAATTGAGACAGGAATAAATGTTTAAAATAACACAAAAAACACGCGAAACAAAAGGTATTTCGTCGAGAACAACCTTTTCATCTGAAAGATTTAAAAGGGTGGAAGAAGCCCTTGGGCGTTTTAACCCTTATCAAATAATTTACATGAAATCTACTTAGTGAGTGACAAGATGAATTATGCAACATAAAAACATACATGGCAGAAAATTGCTCTAAGCTTAGATGGCCTCGTAAATACTAACATTTTCGTACGTCACTTTTGTTTTTGTGACGTTTTTCTCTAGATATTTTTCTTCTATATGTTTTAAAAATTAACGTGATTTTTCTTTTTATATTTATTTATATTTAAGTGTATTTAGTACATGCTTTTTAATTTTTATTGAAATATTTAAAGATTTGTGTAAGGCAAAGTCTATCGCTATTTTGTTAACAGGATTACTTTCGTCTCAAATTCAATGAATGTCATCATCACATTCCACTCAACGCTAGGTAACTCCGTTGGCAAATCTTTGTTTCAGAGAACCCACATCTGTGACGTTCAATATTTAAGGGTCGAGCTATGACTGATAAAAATACTTTTCATCAGAATAAGCTGCCAGTTCCCAGCCAGCAGCAGCCAGCGGTCTTTTTATAAAAGTCCAACAAGCCGCTAGAGACTAGCGTCTGTGGTATTCTTGAGACCTTGTAGTATTCTTATCCTTATTTTTATACTTGTAATATGACTCTGGTTTGATAAACCTCATATGGTCGCTAGGGAAAACATATATCTTTCAGTATTATCTGTGAGACTATTAAAATTACAAAAATATCTCAATTTCCATAGAGATGACGGTTCGAAGTTTTCTACTATCTGGGATCAATCCAATTTCCAATAGAGAACAGGATACAGTCAGCTCATTTGGTAGGAATCCGGGGTAGTACGCAAGGCAAGTTAGAAATCGTTGGTCTACCACCAACGATTTCTATATAACGATTTCTATATAATAATTGTACTCGTATGAAGTAATAGACGAATGCTACCTCTGCAAACACGGACTACTGCAAAGTGTACGTAACGTCTGGATACTAAAAAACGTCAGTATAAGTGATTAATGCGATAAATTTTGATATTTTTTAAGCATTAATAGCTGACAATGTGAAAAAGTGCTGATGCACATTGTCAGCTGCAGGATTAAACACATTATTATTAATGCTGAGATTATAGTTACCGTGTAGGTACCATCAGATAAGCTACATAAGACTGCTATGGTTAGCAAACTATCCGGGAAACCTACATTCAGTAGGGGAAAGAGATAGGGTAAAAAAAATTACTAAATAAGCAAATAGTGGAAAATAATAGATAATTATTTTAAGGTTATTTAATACATTAATGTTTGCTTAATGTTCAATTAAAATTCATCATATGTAGTAGAATACGTAGAATCCAAAGAAGGCAAGTTTCTTGTCATGAAATTTTGAAATACCTAATTTCAATTTCATATTATATTAGTATTACTTGTAGAAGACCGTCGTGGCGCAGATCCGTAACATATGCCTGTAATGCGACGGTTTCTGGGTTCGATGCCCAGTCGGAGAAGATGGATTTTTCTATTTCCATTTTTTTCGCTCTGGCAAACTAGGCAAAAGTGCGGCGTTGAGTTCCGCTACTCAACATGCAATGCCTCGAAAAAGGTGGAAAGCAGTGAGTAAGTAACGGAGTGTCTTAACACTAGGTTCATATAGTTCCTGCAGTTCCCTCTGCCTACCCTGCCATGTGCGGGATAAAGCGTGAAGCCATAAAAAAAGTAATAATAAAAGTCTGTAATTATACGGTATATATATATATATATATATATATATATATATATATATATATATATATATATATATATATATATATATATATATATATATATATATATATATATATATATATATATATATATATATATATATATATATATATATATATATATATATATATATATATATATATATATATATATATATATATATATATATATATATATATATATATATATATATATATATATATATATATATATATATATATATATATATATATATATATATATATATATATATATATATATATATATATATATATATATATATATATATATATATATATATATATATATATATATATATATATATATATATATATATATATATATATATATATATATATATATATATATATATATATATATATATATATATACTTCTGTCGTATTTTTCTGCCTAGCGTTAGTCCTGGCCTCTATTGCCAAGTTCTGCCTTCCGACTAAACACTTATCCATATCCGTAGAACATGACTATATCAGGCGATGCTATATTTATATATAAAACATGTTGGCTTTCTAAGCCAAACTATTAAATAATTAGTGGCGAGTAGAAAAATAGAAAATATTATGTATTCCCATAACTAACCTCGGCACAATTAAATGTATATATAGAAATTCAAATACTCGTTTTTTAACTTCACGCTTTATCCCACACATGGTAGGCAGAGGGGACTGCAGGAACCATACGAACCTAGTGTTAAGACACTCCGATGCTTTAGTCCCTGCTTTCTGCGTCCCCGCTTTCCACCGTTTTTCGAGGCATAACGTGTTGAGTGGCGGAAATCAACGCCGCACTTTACCTACATTCCAAATCGAAGAATATGGAAATAGAAAAATCCATCTTCCCCGAGTGGGAATTGAACCCACAAACTGTCGCGTTTACAGGCAGACGCTACACCATTGCGTCACGACGGTCCTCATATGGTCAAATACTTATTACTAAATACAAATGTATATCTATGAATTATATGAATAATGTGCATGAATATGAAATATATATAGATAACTTACTACATTGCTTCTCACTCAGAAACTTGCAAGCATATCAGAGATAGTGAATCCAAGCGTAATATTACATAAATTAGAACTCGCTCCTAGCCAGTTTAAATACGACGCCACCTGTGTGGGTAGTGTAATTGCACTTAAACGTTTAGCTGCTCTTTCGAGATAAACGCTGTTTTATAGACTACTTCGGACCAACTTGGCTTTACGAACTATGAAGATTTACTCGAATGCTTTTATAAATTTTGTATTAAGTTTTGTGTGTTTAATATGATGTTAAAAATAAAAGAAAATTATTAAAAAGAATAAATATGTAGTTTAGAGAAGAGAGAGAATTATTTGAATTATTTTTATGAAAATTATTACAGTAACAGGGCAAGACGAGGCATGAGCTCACGCGGCGTCTCGAAAATTGTGTTGTGTGAAATTGTGGAAGGAGTGTCTTAATCCTAGATTTCCTTTATGTATGGAATATAGTGTAAGATATGCAATCAAAGAAAAAAAAATAAAATATATCAAAGCAAAATGAAAGATTATATGACAGTTCATTGTCTTATGTTGGTTGAAATTGTGCTTTATTATTAACGTATGACAGAATGTAGTATTCTGATTTAAAAGGATTTATCTTGGTTGCCATTATTCTTTTATCTTATAATATTTGCTCTCAATAACAACGTGCAGTAAGCCGAAAGGCCAGCAGTTACTGTGCTACAATGTCATAATATTTTAAGGCTTAATTATAAATATAATCAATAAAGTAATAAGCCTTATTGTTTCATGAAATTTTTACACATACATATAAACGTGATAAATGTAAAAAACAGCTTCTTTCTATAAATTATATCTAACGTATTACAATTTCAGTCGATTGAATGACACTGACATTCTTACTTAAGCAAACGTTTTTTCTAAATACCCGTTGAATAAAACAATAAGATAGGAAGTTAACCCTAACTTCTTATATTTAACTGCAACAGCAGCAGGTTAGGCAGAGTGAGCCTAGTTTTATGGCATTCATTCTTTAGTTTTTGCCTAAAATTCGCACTTACAGTCAGTCGCTGTGCTGCTACGACATAATATTTAAAATATGACAAACTTTTATTTTACAGTGTCGGAAATTACAAAAATCCTTTTTTTCATTCAGAGGCTCAAATGTCAGTTTAAGAAAGTGTCGACAGTTTTTCATTATATTTCGAAAATGACTTAAAGCAATTTCCTTGAGAGCTTTTAGACAATACAATTTTAATTATTCTGTAAAAAATTCTACAATGATGGCTCTGTTACTGTTAGCGTTACTGTTACCGTAATTGACAATGGCGTTGGTCAAACAAAGATAACCATCAGTATTACGGAAAGGAGCACGACTCAGATGTTAAGTATGGACGTGTATTAAAGTGACAAGCAACTATTACATCAGGCTTGATAATCCTCATATACTCGCTAGGGAAAACTGATATATAACAAGAATAATACACGAGGCTATTGAAAAATAAGTTGTTTTTTTGTAATATGCGTTAGTATCCCAAAAATCATGAAATCTTATTACTTATAACTATAATCGATCGAAATGCTCAATCAAAAATAATTTTAACAACATAATTTATCCAAGTTTACAGTTTATGGTAAAAGGCGTAAAACTTAGTGATAAAATATTTTATTCTTCAATCTCCAAATTCTAAATTTTGCGTGTTGGTTGGTGTAGTATACAATAAATTGATATAATACGTCAACGTAAGAACCTGAAATCATACACGTTCCTTGGGGGGTGTAGGGAGCCCTAAATCATTTTTTTTTAAATGTTATACCAAAGTGAATGGGAACTATACAATATAAAACGAACACAAATTTACGTTACACAGTCAACGCAAACTACTTCTTCATAGAAATTAATAGAACAATCTAATTAAATATACTTCGCGCCAAACGTAAATTAAACTCTACCACTCTAGTGATACAGTACTAGAGGTACGAAGTCGAAGTTCGGTTTTCATTACTATATTAGACCGTCTAATGTCTCAAACTGTTTAAACACTAGGAAAATGTTCAACTATCTTTGTATGAAAGCGTCTACGTGCAAAGTTTTATGTACTTTCTCGAAGCTTTGCCTCTTAAGTTTCTTATTAGTCATATTTGTTTTGTTTTAGTTTGTGATTATATTTGCCTAGCAATATTTAGCTAATTTCATATGTAACAGCTCTAGCAAAGAGTATATAGTGTTATGATACGCAATCCGAAAATTTCTACCGATTTTAAAAGATTGAGTAAAGGAATGAAGGAATCCAATGTTTTATTTTTTATAACTAGATTCAATACAATCATTTCAAAACAATGCTTTAATTGATAATTGATATAGTAAGGAAGCGGAAAGTATTTCATATGTGGTTTACATTTCATACAACCCACACTTTGTCGATATTATATATCGATCCTAAGACATTGTTTGAGATTTTTTTACCATAATATAAATTTATAACAATCATTTCCTACTTTACAAAAAAAGATGTGCATAAAATCATGTGTGCTATGACACTCTGTTCTGCAAGTTCTAGCTTAAATTTCAAAAGTTGGGAGACCTTATCGCAAATTGAAAATATTTCAATCCCCCAAGAGGAAATCAAACTTGTTGTTTTAGGTTCATACATTTCCCACTACTCCAATGCACCACGACATTGTCTAAATACATATATTAGCTTAAACTTAGTGATTAATATAACAAGAGTAATGACATAGCATGATTAAATCTAAAGTAGTAACTTCTGAAATCCCTACCATGTGTAATCAGAACATTGTTAGTTCTGAACGGGATTGTGATGAATAATCAGTTTAAAGTTTCACCCATTATACATGTCGTGGTTTAGAGATTTGACTTTACTTAACGGTTATATTAAATACTAGTTGGTGCCCGCAACTGTGCTTACGTGGACTTTTGTATTTGGCTGTTTAATCTCTTAGGCTTTATTAGGGGTGTTTTGGATATTTAATTGTTATATCTTATTATCGGAAAATGTTCTTAGCGCTGTAGTAATTCTTTTTCTATGACACCATACCCATGTTTCTCATAGTGATATATCTGGTTTCTTGGAGTTCAACGTCACATAATCCAGACTTGTCTATTTTAACTGAAAAGAGCCTTTTCGTTAGTTCTCATACTTTGGATGTTATAGTTGTTCTAAATCAAGTGTTCGATACTTCAAAATAGAATAAAACTGGCAGCAAACGTACGACTTATAATATTGAAGTTCTGTATTCTTTCGAAAGTATATGTAGTAAAAGTTGTGCAAGTTATACAGCAACTGTATGTTATTTTATAAAAGCCACACCACTATTATGACACACGCTTAAAGTATTCTTTCCAATGTATAACATGTTGTAAATCGGTTAACTCGCTTCTAACTTGGGCCATAAAAGTGGATTTACTGCGTTTTGCGCGATTGTTGCAATCCACCATTTGGGGTTATTCCCGCGCACTCATTCGTGGTTCGTTAACTTTGTTGTACGAGTGTTCCGTACTTAGTTCATGATTCCAACGGAAATCTAGCTGTAGCAAAAATTGTTTCAGTTTCTCTAATCCCACTCGCCTGTACTAATTTCAACTTTAAATTCTACAGTTAAAAGTGTAATTTTCAATGTCACGTAGAGGGGTTACTATATACATTTTTTTTCAACTCTATGATTCAGTATGTTTTAGCTTTCGAAATTGAAGAATGCTTCGCTATGTTTTTCTCAAACTAACATTATGCTTTTTATGCTTAACTAACTTTCATTTTGAAATTGAACACGTTGTAATCTATCTTTGTAAAGAATTATTTTGTGCTATTTAAAAAAGTTCACTTTTCTTAGTAAATGTACTATTGTGATAATTTACAAGGGATATATATATATATATATATATATATATATATATATATATATATATATATATATATATATATATATATATATATATATATATATATATATATATATATATATATATATATATATATATATATATATATATATATATATATATATATATATATATATATATATATATATATATATATATATATATATATATATATATATATTAATTATATAGCATAAGTACTTCTTATGCGTAGTATTTAGTTAACTCGATTTGCAATGTCCCATATTAGTGCCAAGAATTAGGTATACCAAACGATATTCCCAGAACTAGAACTAGTATAAAAAAGGAAAAAAAGAAATGCTAAAAAAAATGCTTAGACAAAAAATTTATAAAATATAAACAAAAAAAAATCATAAGAAAACTAATATAAATCTATCGCTTTATTAAAGTTGTACCATACATTATCCGATGATGCGTATAACATTTCTAGCTGGGTGATTTAGTCGCCTCCCATTTATCAAGTGATGTCACACACACCCCTTGAAAATAGTGCTGCGTAAGGGAAATAATGGCAATTGAAGATATAGAGCATAGGTATATAATATATAATATATTTTGTAGGTTGAAATTCCTTATGTACATTCAATTTTAACTGAGTGTCTTTACACTATATTCTTTATACTTATCCTGGTACATGAAGAATATGCACGAATTTGATAAAAAAGGTTTTAAAAAAGCGAATTATTCGCTTAAAATTAGCTTTTTTTATCATACATATGTATGTATGCTTATTTTGTGTATAGCTGAAATGATTAATTAATCTGATCTCTACTGTATATATTGCAATATAGTAAAACTTGAACTCCTCAATTGTACTCACATGTGACTAATATCTTTGAATAGCCACAGAATAGATGACCGTCGGGATGAACATGTTTTTGAGTGGAGATAATATATCGGCAAGTGTAGTGTAAGATATCCTCCAGCAAGGTAGAGTGATGACATACGCCAAGTAACTGGCAGAAGTTGGATAAAAAACACCGAATACCAAAATCTGCAGCCAGTATCATTAGAAAAACCTTTATCCAACAGTGGACAAGTCCATACTGAGGACTATAATTTTACTAAGAATATCAAAATTATTATAGTAAAATCAAAGAAAAAATGAAATCCAAATTCAATAATACCGCGGACAAACGTCAATGTCAATGACAAAATTTTTTGGTTGCCATTGATTTTACATCCTCGAGGACACCAAAGTTTAGTTAAAACAGCAAATTTTAATTATTTTTACCTGATATATATACATATGTGTCTTAAATCATACAACTTAAAAGCCTTATTTTTAATCTTTATCATAAGGTGAATAAAAAACATAGACAGTTATTTCAATAATAAGCTTATTACGCTTTTTTCTACGCTAAAGAAAATATTAAAGATCAAAAAAGCAATTTGTCCATAAAATTTTATTAAGTAATTTGAGTGAAAATGTTTTTATTATATTATTAAAAAATGTATTTATTTTATAAAATTACCTAATTTTGTAGCTTCGTAGTTTCCAACTTACTAACGTCAGAATGGACGAGGTTATTTAATACTGGCCAGTGTTACTGTACGCCCTGTATGCGAACTTTTAAGATGAATTCAGTTTTAAATTATATAATACTAACCTAAAAATTAGACAAGCGGAAAGTGACGGAAGTCGTCCTAGCTGTTAAACGTATCGGAATTGGGTTTAAATCTTTTACTTTAAAGACTTGCATGGAGATTTAGATTTAATTATATAAGAAAAAATACTGAACAAAGATAAGAAAATACAAAAAAAAACTTACTGTTACCAACAACCGGGATTTAAGTAATCACTAAGAATTGTCCGGAAATGGTCAACAGATAATTTGTAAGAACTAAAAAAAAATATCAAAAGCCAGAAGGATAACTTTTGGTTGGACTGATCACTGGGCTGTTTAATGAGACGAAAATTTCGTCATCATTCTCAAACTACAAGTTTCACGGGCACTAGATAGGTCCTTCGTAAATGATTATACATGAACGTATAAAGAAAAGTTCTTAAATGTTAGGAGTTCCACTATTACTTATTGAATCTATTATACCGAAGAAAATGAAAAATTTATTTATTTTGCTTAAATATTCATATTTCATATTCAGGTAAATTGCGAAGCTTTTTCATTAAATGATAAAATCATTTTTTTTTTCAGTTAAATAAACACAATTCAAGATATTTTTAAACTTTATACTATTACAAATTTACAGGATATAAGAAATTTAAGCATTATTTCCGGTACGCTGACGGCTTCCTCCCGAGCACCTCACTTCCGTTGGCCCCGGTAACTGAGTATTCGAGCTTGCGTAGCAATTCATTCGTGTATTGAGAATTTATTTATCAATATACTAAATTTGTTTTTAGTATAACATAAATCAAGCTACCGTAGTCGGAGAGGTCACTAAATTTAAATTTAAGTCAACTATAAAATTATAATTAAAAACACGGTTTATCGAACTTACCTATTTTATCGTAGCGCAGTTGTAAGAAGACGTTGAGTTCAACCACTCTGTTTCCGTTTTCAATTGAAAGTGTAAAAATTTCGCTTCGCTATGAAGAAAAATAGAAAAATAATACTATTTCTCTTTTTTCTCTAATTGAAATAAATTCTAAGAAAGTCGTAATTTAATAATAATGAAAAAATATATATAATATTCATCTCATATTTGACATTCATGTTTTTGGTGAACTACCTTTAGTTTAATTAATAAAGCTCTCGCAAAGGAATTTTTTGTCTCTTTTTGATTCTGTACTTGTGATTTTGATAAACATTTGAAATAATAAATTAAAATACTCGTTAAAAAACTTAAGAGCCATTTTTATTGTGAATTCACATAAAATTTATCATATTAGTATTTTTTCACGAAGGTATACGATGTAGATATCTCTTTTTAACCTGTATGACGTTTACCTGACGGAATTTAGGGTAGTGTTACTTTATATATTTATTACCATAATTTTATATAAAAATATAGTAATATTATGTGATAATCTTCTTAAAATATTTATATACGTTTTTAATGTTACACAAAAACGTTTATAGCTTATCCAATTAGAGATCCTTTGACTATATAACTTTTGACTCTTAATTCGACTAGGCCGTTACTGGTACAAATTGCGTTAACGTCGACATCACAAGACTGATCCAGATTTCATTTAGATAATTGAATGAGCATCTATTCTCCCTAAGAAAAGGTCGTACAACGACTAAAGGCGAGGCTACAAACTTAGCAATTGTGGATAAATAATAATTTTTTATTTTGAATAATTTCTTATATGAAATATAATTTCTAAATTTTCAAGCCTAATAAAACACAAGATAGATATAAGAACTTTACTTTTGAAGTAAAAGAAAGAAAAGCTTATGAATAGATTATATTGTTAGCAGCAATAGTACGAGGTACATTTAATTCACATAATTGACTCAATCTTTACCAATTTTTTTATTGATCAAATATTTAGAAGGTTAATTCGTCATTATAAAGCTTTTTGTTTCGATACAGTCAATTATATAGGAGCTTTTTAATTTACATAATTATTTTTAGGGAACTTGTCACGCATTGGACCCGTCTCTAGATGGTACCGTCGCTTGATAAAAAAATATTAAGCAACGAATTCATCAAACAATATCATGATTTTTTATATGCTTAAAATGAATAAATGTGATGGTAATTTAAAGATAAATTAAAATACGAAAATGACAATGAGTTTAGATTAAATCTTATTGATTATATCGTCTGCACGTAAGACGAGTTGTGAAATAACATGTTTTCTCTCTCTTTCTCTCTCTCTCTCTTTAAAATTCTGTCTTGGAAAACTATTTATGTATATAATATATGAGAATAAGATACCTAGCAAATATTAATAGACGGGATGGATGATGAGAGTTGAATTTGGAAATCATTATTTCTAATCAGAAGTGTTAACGAAATTTTATACGGCAACAAAATGTTTGAAACTGCGAAAGAAGAATGGAAGTATAAATGCATAAAAAATGCAAAAAATATGCATAGAATGTCAAGTATGTGCCTCAATTGCGTTGGAATAATACGGTTACATCAAAATAAGAATGATTAAAGTGAAGTAAAAAATATATGATTTGGAAGTGATAGAAAGGTAGAGCAAGGCGAGAATCAGCTTTTGAAAATACAAAAAAGTACGAGGAGAGGGAACAGAGAAGTTGGGTAAGGGACGAGTGTATAAGACGTAAGAGATAAAGAACTGTAGCGTAACCATAACGAACAAAGTATGAGCAAAGCTTATGTATGTATTATATTTGCTTAGTTATTCGAAGAAGGAATAATATTTTAAAAACAATAAAGCAGAACGGAGTGTCTTAACTCTAGTTTTCTATGGTTCCTGCACTTCCCTCTGCCTACCCTGCCATGTGCGAGATATAGTGTGAAAAAAGTAAAATGTTTATATATTGATAATCATATCATGTTACAATGTAAATTTATTTTGAATTCTATATATTTTCTTCTATTTCTTTCATAAAATATTTCAATAAATCCGTCTGAATAATTTAAAATTTGTGCTTTGTTAATTTTATTTTCAGGTTTAATCTTGAATTTATCATAATTTTAAAATATTAACAAAACTTATCCTTGCCTTACACATCATATCTCATGGCTCTACACGCTAGATCGCTGACTAGAATTCGATCCCTTCCGCCGAGGTGTGATTAATTCCAAACGTTTACCTTATCTAGTTCCGCAGTTAACCTCCGCACATTTGTTCACCGAGAACGGCTAAGAAACCCCTTTTTACACGCCATATTCTTTATAGAGATTGAGCACCAAGTATTATTGTGATTTAGCTAAGTGAAAGATAGGAAAATGATTGATCTTGGTTAAAGGAAAGGAAAAAAAGAGAGTAAACGTACATTGTTTGGAGTAAATAAATATAAAATTAAAATAAAAGTAAATAAAAATTATTTTGTCAAATTGTAAATAAAAAATATTTAATAACTGTGAAAAGGGCAGATCCAGTTCTTGTTAGTTACCTGCCTGAATTCTTGACACAGTTTGTGTCACTAGATTATAGATTGAAAACAATTTTGCTTTGAGTGTGGATCAAACTCATAACAAGCTTGACTTATCTCCTGACGGCCTTAGGGAACATAATTCTATAATGAAAAAGTGCCAGATGTTTTTTATTTATTTTATAACATTTATATATAATATATAATCGAATCATTATCACTGAAAACTTCTACTTACATGTAAACGGAAAACGTTTAAGAGTAATCAGCAAAAAGACGCTATACGAATAAGCTAAGCGTACGAACGTTAACGCTGTTATTGCAAAATTAATTGGCGAGTAATTGGTTGCGCCCGGCTGGTTTACGTCTGAAGGCGGCCTGCTATTGACTTGTAGTTAATTAGATCCCAACTGCAGAACAATGTGGTGCTGCGCATTGGGCGAATGATGTTGCACGTTGCTATATGACATGTTGGACGTTATTATACGGTAGTTAATTGGTCTTTGATATCATGGAATATCGTGATGTGATATGTGAAAATTCTTATATATATATATATATATATATATATATATATATATATATATATATATATATATATATATATATATATATATATATATATATATATATATATATATATATATATATATATATATATATATATATATATATATATATATATATATATATATATATATATATATATATATATATATATATATATATATATTAACCTTTCCATAGTCAAATTCTGAAACCCTGTAACTGTGCCACGTCAGAAAGTTAAGTTAGTAAAATTAAATGTTAAATAGTGCCCTAGAGTAGTGTTTGTTTAGGTAACTACTTAAATTATAAAATTAAGTGTGAAACAGTTGTCATTTTGAATTTAATGCGAAATACGACTACTAATCAATTAACATTAACAGTAACATTTGTAATTGCTGTCTCGTTGGTCGATCACGTTCAATAAGATATCTTGGTGTAATTTTGGATGAAAATTTCTCGTGGACTGAGCATATAAATTTGATGATCTCCCGAATAAGAAAATTAGTGTATATTTTTAAAAAACTTAGGTCAAGCAACTCAACCAACTTTAAAAATTGTATATTTTTCCCTTGTCCCAATCTTTATTGAAATATGGCATACCAGCGTGGGGCGGAGCATCAAAATGTGCAATCTACCGTTTGGAAAGAGCGCAAAGATGCATTTTAAAAGTGATGACTAATAATTCGATTTCCAACTACAGAATTATGTCATGCTTGTAATGTACTAACTGTTCGACAGTTGTTCATTCTGTGCACAGTTATACTGAAGCACAGGAGTATTTCGTTTGACTACAATGTCTTTATATCAAAACGTAAATCCGATAAAGTTTGCCCGATTGAACGCCGACGTTTAGTCTCTTCAAATAGACATTATCTATATATAAGTTCTACTCTCTATAATAAAGTTAATGTAAAGCTTAGCATATATCCTCTTTCGCTGCAAAAGTGCAAAACTAAACTGAATGACTGGCTCTTATCATTAAATTATGATGAGACGGAAAACCCTGTACTTACTACAATATAAGACTTAAATCCTTCCACATTTCACGCACATATGCACACACACGCATACACACATACACATTAGTTTTATTTATAGTTATTTTTACCTCTGTTTAATAATTATTTGTTTCTGATGTTTGTTAAAGTGAATTGTTACATTGTATACTACCTTTGATTATTATTTTAGGAGAATAACGCGAGGTGGACGTTAATAACCGTGCCACAGTTTCGCACTAATACGGTTATTATCGTACTAATTTTTTTCTTGTATATTTGCTAAATGCTATGTATAAATAAATAAATAAATAATATTTGATTAAAATCGTAATATTAATGTATAAAGCAGCATTAAGATTCTTGCCGGCTCTTCTTAATAGAACTGCCTTCCGAACCGGTTATAGTGACTTCTTTATTTTTCTTTACGATAATAAATTGTTAATAATAAATAACAATTTCTGTGAATAATTTTCACATTTTCCTCTATAATTATTTGTGAATAAAAATAAATAATAATATTTAAATAATTTTATAGTTAAATAATCTAAGTCTTATAAGTTCTAACATAGGCTAATAATTCATAATTAACTTGTACTCAATAAAATATTTAAAAATGAATATGCTAAATCTTCTTTAAAACATAAAGTTTAAACCTGACGTTAGTACAAAATTTTAGAGGAATTCAACCTGAATCAAGTTGAAAAAAATTCTTTTAAACGACCTTTCGACATGAGAGCAGTCTCACGTTCAAAAAGTTCTAAAATTCCTTCAATAAAGCTCTCACTAACTTCATGTTAATTGAACCATATGAGAAATTTTCAAGTTTTTGGTCGAAAAAATCCATTCAAACGCTTGTAGTATACTTATAATATAGATATCTATAAAAATTCAAATATTTAAATAATATGTACAGATATAATGACTGACTGATATATAATTATTATTTTTTTATATATTATTTACTAAAAAGCCAACATATTGTTGTAATATAATATATTTTAAAACTAAGTAAGAAAACCTAAATAAATTTTTCAATGGAATCATTGACCTCCCCAGTGCTATTTACAAGTTGAAGTGGCATTAAAGTTTGTCAACTTCATTGAAAAGACACAAGCAGACTGGTGATACATTTTATATAAGCCGTAGTGCACTTAGGACGTGTCGGGGAGGATACGGTTCAAAGTTTTAAGTGTGAATGTGAAATTAAACATTTATTTGGGTTTCATGTGATTTATTAAAATAATTTTATTGACAGAATATTACACAAGAGATTATTTAGATACAAAAGAATATTACACAAAAGATAAGATGTAGAAAGTAAAAGGACCGTCGTGGCGCAGAGACGTAGCGTCTATCTGTAAATGCGACGGTTTGTGGGGTTCGATTCCGACTCGGGGAAGATGAATTTTTATATTTCCATTTTCTTCTCTCTGAAAACTAGGCAAACGTGGAAAACGGGGACGGAGAAAGCAGGGACTAAGCAACGGATTCTTTTCTTTTTTTCCTATGATTCCTGCAGTTCCCTCTACCTGCTCTGCCATGTGCGGGATAAGGATATAGAATCGCTTACCAAACTACAAAAAGGCTGCATAATTATTAATATAAGATTTAACAAATGCTTAAGAAATTTGACGTCGCTTAATAAAAAGATATGGATAAGAGATGTGCTTGTGAAGTTACAAGATACCCTAGTCCATATCCTTCTACATTAAAATTATTATATATTTTCTAAAGAAAAATATTTTTATAAACAACAAAACGTAAAAACGAAGAAACGTGAGTTTAAAAGAGAAAAATCATTTAAAAGAAGCTAATAAACGGCTACTAAAATTAAAAAAAAATTTAGTCGATTTAATTTCTCATAGAAGAACAATCCTGTAACATCAATCAATATATAACGCGGTTAGCATAGTGTGTCAGAGCCAGCAACTTCAACAAATGGCCTGCTGGGCGGCGATTATATGATGAAACCCTCACAGATTTGTGTGGTTGACAGTTTTAATATATACGAATATGTTTGTACGTAGGTATACCCATTGAGAAGGTATTAGATGAAAAATGGCTTCAATATATTTTATATATTGACAGGAACTTTGCTCTTTTTTATATATTTATATGTTTTACTTTTTACTAAAGTAAGCAGACAGTATAGTCATTTGGAATACTAAGAGTCAATCAAAAATAAAGCTTTATTTTTTCGTATATTTTTTTTGTATACGAAATAGGAATATAACAAGCTATTTCTTTTTTTTTTTTTAGCTTCACGCTTTATCCCGCACATGGCAGGGTAGGCAGAGGGAACTGCAGGAACCATAAGAACCTAGTGTTAAGACACTCCGTTACTTAGTCTCTGCTTACTCCGTCCCCACTTTCCGCCGTTTTCGAGGCATTGCGTGTTGAGTGGCGGAACTCAACGCCGCGCTTTGCCTTAGATGCCAGAGCGAAGAAAATGGAAATAGAAAAATCCATCTTCTCCGACTGGGGATCGAACCCAGTAACTGTCGCGTCACAGGCAGACGTTGCGCCTCTGCGCCACGACGGTCCTCAAGTCAGTCAGTCAGTGATGGTCCTTCTTTTTTTTTATTTACGTTAATTAAGCTTTTCCATTAAATTCAATTCAATTCTATTTGTTCGTAATCTATTGTAAACTAAATGATTAGTTTCTATTATCACCGTTGTAATATAAGGAATGAATAAAATTTAAAACTCAACAATTGGTTGTTTATTGCATTATTTCGTTGTAATTCAGCCAGAAATATAAGTAAGCACTATAATTATTATTTTTTTAATTTGCTCTATATTTTTACTACAAATAACTGTTTATGTTTTGTATTTAGGGTTCCTGTTAGGGTTACCTGAAAAGGAAAAATTAAATCCTTGTAGGAACATTTCCTTTGTCTGTATGTTCGTCGGTCACGAATATTTTCTCCAAATCGAAGATGAATATGAACGGTACTGCTAATATTTTTTGTTAGAACATTTTTTTACTTACAATAGTAAAGGCAGTGGCTACCTAGTCGACACATTGTCGCCCATACAGATAAACGGTAATTCTTTATTTCTCGTTATTTAAATATTGGTATATAAATTGGCATATGAATTACGAAAATTCTTGAAAAAAATGTGTGTGACTTTTACCTGCTCTCTTGTTATTAAATTTGTATTATTTTTTGAATTCAATTCGAATAAATTGAAATTAAATTAATATGAACTCAAATAACACTAATAAGAGAAACTAAATTTCATAATGACATTGAAATAGAATTCTTCTTAAGACACCTCTTGTTTTGAAAAGCTTCATTAAAATGTAAACATGACGAGCCTATTTAACAAACAAAATGAACGTTCATTTTTCGTAAATACATTCAATTCAATTCAATGAAAATATCATATGACCTGTCTCAATGGGATTCAAATGCCTTTGAATTTCACGCCTTCGAGATATGTAGGTCACCTTTATATCTTATCTCTCATCATCTCATCATCTCAATCATTTTATTGACCATCACTCAAAGTTATATATATATATATATATATATATATATATATATATATATATATATATATATATATATATATATATATATATATATATATATATATATATATATATATATATATATATATATATATATATATATATATATATATATATATATATATATATATATATTGGTCGTGGTTGGTGGAGTGATGGTCAATAAAATGATTAAGATGAATAAAACAACAACCATTTTCAAGACGTATAATTGAATTCTATTTCATTCTTTAAACTTGTAAAATATACGAATGACTAAAAAACGCTTCAGTTTACGCTAGTTTGTTTTGAAATTTCAAGAAATACTTACATAGTGATCTATGTTGTCTTTATTCAAGGGCAGATTTGTAGATCTAGCCTTACTTTTAGTTTGGTATTTAAAAAAACTACTGTATGTAGTAATATTTTATTACCAACATTTGTGATAAAACAAAATAAGTTAACATTATACTATGTTGAAAAATTATATTATTTTTAAATATGTCTGTATTAATATTTATATTTAACATCTTTAAAATATAACAAAAATCTCTACTAACATAAGCACTTAATGCGGCAAGGTTCTACTGCCGAGTAACTGCGTCACTAGATACGACTGTGCCGTACCGCCTGTTGCTTTTATTTTCATTACCCGGCGTAACCTAATAAAGTGGTCCCTCAAAGAGTTTGTCGTTCTATTAAAAATTATATTTACTCGGTCTTGCTTATAAAATTATGGATGCAAGTAAAAAATATATGAATCTTATTATTGTCAGAATGATATAGTACCTACTTATTTACTAAGTAAAGTTCTTTCATTTTATTATAATAAATTATGAAACGTATTTTTATTAATGTTTACATTCTATTCTGTGTTTAACAGAAAGCCATAAAGAACCTTTCGCCTAATATTGAGACTTCAAAATTTATTTGATAAAGAATTAAGTTCAGGGCAATTTATTTTATTAAGAATGACTATTTTCGAAGGCTACAGGTTCAATTCTCTCTAATATTTCAATATACCAGAGATTGAAATATACATTTACAATATTTTATTATGAAACAATTTATTTTAGAATGTTTACTCAATATATTAATGTACTTTTCCCATTTACTAGATATGCTATGCTTAGTGATATTGTAATATATTTAACTAAGTTTTACTTGTAATTTGACATACATTATAAGTGTCCGAGGTAATTTTGACTGTAGATATATTTAGTTACATCGAAAGATTGAAGTAGAGACGATAAATGAACCGAACACCTAAATACGAATTATTGTCCAATTCAAACCAATATATCCTAATACGAGTATAATCGCGTTAAAAGAAACTGACTCTTCAGATTTATAATGCTGTTAAAATATGAACATTTTAAGAAATTTTAATATTGCTGCTTAAAAAGGGAACGTAGCTCGAAAGTCACATATTTTGTTCATCAAAATGTCAGTAAAATTATTAATTCCTACTTTCTACAGGTGAAAAGTTTAAGACTCATAAAGAATCTACCTGTTAAACTTCGGAACATCGTAGATGGAAAAGTTGTGTAAGACGCTCTCAATGAATAATGAGTGGTAAACTTTGCTTTTTCTTCTATTTTGTATTGAAAAATCCAATAATATAATAAATATTTTACTACGTTATATTTATACTATAACAAAATATTTAAAATATGTGAATCTATTATCTTAAACTATTTTGTGTGTCTATTTGTACTCGCATGTATTTGGATCTACAGGATGAATTGAGATGAAATTTTTTTGTTGTATATCTAATTCAGAACTGTAGCAGACCTGGTGAATTAAAGAGTAAGAAAAAGCCATAATAAAAGTAATTGAACATAATATTTTTTTTCCAATGATATATCAAGGCTATAGAGCCCTTGATGTAAACTAAACGAAACCAGAAAACAGCTTTTTTTTAATGTGATAAGCTAGAAAACAACTCTTAAGCGTTTTGTTTATTCAACACAAGCCCCTAACTTAAAACTTTAATTCCCCATCGGCTGTAAAACTATGCATTGGGGACGTCACTTTCTATAAAAGTTATATGGCGTGGAAGAAACGGGTCCGTATCAGGAAAACGCAAAAAGTTTTTACATTAAATTCCCTTCTTATTTATACTTTATTGTGTGTCTAAACCATTCCACGGTTCAATTCAGCGTAAGTAAAATAGTGTTAGCATATATCTAGACATTTTCTATATAGATTATGTACTTGTTAATAACTTTTCTATTAAATATGCACTCCATCTGCCGATATGGTGGCGGTTAACTATGAAAAGTTCTACATTGAAATCCATTCGGAAGAATTATTATCTATTATATCTCTAATCTTTTTTTTAGCTTCATGCTTTATCCCGCATATTAGGGTAGGCAGAGGGAACTGCAAGAACCATATGAACATAGTGTTAACTCACTCCGTTCCTTAGTCCCTGATTTCTCCACTTTTCTTTCTTTTATTATTATAAACCGTCTCGTCTCGTTTCATCTTATCTCATCAGATACGCCATAAGTCGCGATCTCCCGTTATCGACTTCTAGATACTACAAGCTTTGCCTTGTTTATATTTTCATCAATATATACTTAAATTTATTTAACTGTGCGAGAGTACACGCAATGACTCGCGTATTTAAAGAATTGCGACGATTTTATTCATTATATTATTTAAAGTAATCTTTTACTTGATAGAAATTAAAATATTAAGATTATGTACTAAGCTAAAATAACTTATTTTAATCAGATGAAAGACTGATTTTGGTTTTTATTAAAAACTGCTACTTCTATTTTTTAACACATTTGTTTTTTAACACTAGGAGTTTCCGAAATATTGACGATAAATATTGACGTGCATAAGTGTATCTGTGATACCTATATGAATAAATAAATTTTGATTTGATTTGATTTTGATTCAACATATACAAACAAATTCTACATATAAAAACAAGTAGAAACTAAGTTTTAGCAATAAAATCAAAAGCACATTAATATTTATGGTCACGTATCGGTTGTTGCTTAGTATTTCTTCAAACATCGCGGTCTAAAGTTAGTGGCGTGTTTAAATTTATTTTCAACTTTCATAAGATTCCAAAGATATTTTTACATAATTTGTAAAATGCAATATGGAATAATACTATAGTATGTATCAATAATATTAAACGCTTTTGTAAGGCGTATGTATACTTCTCCAAAAGTTTAACGTGTTTGTAGTTCCTTAACCTGTTAGAATAATCTGCTGCGTTAAGCTGTCTCTTCGAGCACTTAATGTCACTTAAATCGGCATACAGAAGTACATCGATTCTGATTGCTTTCAAGCTTAAAAAAATGTAGCTGGATATTTAGAGAAGGAGATATATGGGGAAAATGAAAACTATTTCTCTACAAGAGTTTTACAATTGTTATCATAACTATTTGTCAAGATCACAACATTTTTACCGCATTATCGGAATAGACGTCTAAATTTGTAGCAAGAAACTTGGATAGAAACGCGGTAACATCGTACGTGGTTGTCAAACAATTTCAACGAATGTCTCTGAAATACACGTCCCAGTAAAAGTGCTGACATTTTATAGCTAAGTGAAAATCGTTGGTTAGTGCTTGTACCGGATTCTCTATGGTTTTTAAACATTATAATGTTATTATTTACTATGATTTTTAAACTAAAATTAAATATTATTATTAATATACATTCAAGTATATCTATACATACAAGTCGTGGTGCACAAACTTAACGTCTGCCTGTAAACGCGACGGATGTGGGATCAATTCTACTCGGAAAAGGTGGATTTCTTTTTTTCTTATTTTCTTCACTTTGGCAACTGGGTGAACAGCGGCGTTAAATTCCGCCGCCCAATATACAATGCCTCAAAAAGGCGGATAGCAGAGTGTCTTAACACTAACTTCCCATGATTCCTGCGGTTCCCTCTGCCTACCCTACTTTTAGCAAGATAAGGTGTGAAGACAAGGAAAAAATATTTTATGGTTAAATGAAATAATGTGAACCTATTATGTCAAGTACGTACATTTATATAAAAATCTAGTGATGGGTATGTCTCCGTGCTTTTGACAAATAGTCGTTGTAATTGACTGATAGTGGTTAACGTTCTCTCTCTTATAGCCACGTGCTACTTCCTACTTCTCAAACCAAAACCTAACCTAACCAACTGAAACAAAGATAGTTTATTTGTAAGCTTAAAATCGATAGGAAAATTTCACTTCATACTAAATAAAGAATAAAATAATATGGTAATTTATAGTGAAAGGTATTCATTAAGTTGATCTTAATCTTATACATTATAAGTATCAAATTGAGTCAAACATTGAGTACATTGGCTTCTTCGAGATTTTTATTTTTATGGACATTGCTACTTCAATAGATTTTAGCTAAAATCTAATAACGTGATACTCGATAGAGTTTACTTTAATTATTTTAGTTGTTATTTGAAATATAGAGATTTTTTTAAAGTTTATTAATAATATAGGAAGAGTCCTATATTATTAATAAACTTTAAGAAACAAAAGGTTGCTATTTTTCCAATGGCATAATGGTTGACGTATACGAATTCTCAAAGAAATCGTCGAACTATTTATGTCGAATGAAAGGGAGAAGACTGTGTGAAGCTATAATAAATCAGGGTCACAACCTACATATACATTTTTGGAAGTGATATTTTTACTTTATTTATCTTTGTCCATATTTTTATGATTTTTAAAGTTTTAATCCACACTAAGGATAGAAAAATACCTAAACAAAACGTAAATTTAAACGTAGCAGGATTTGAACTCGCGCCTCTTTTTAAATTTTTATATGCTTCCTATAAGTATGTTTTCTTTTAATACGTGAAATTTAGTAATAGTAATTTATCTCAATATTTACGAAAGTTGCTAAAAAGCTTCAAAATAAAATTATTTCGAACAAATTATCTCGATTTCTAATTGTTTACCATTATTTTTATTTTTTTTCAAAGCATATTATAAATAATGTTGAATGCCCAATTAATTAAATTTAAATTTAACAAGGTCAATTGACGTATTTAACTAAAGGAAGACATATTTGCTAGAGGTATAGAGGCCTCAAAAGTACTGTTAACTTTTATGTCAATACCGAATACAAGTTTAAGAGAAATTACTTATAAGTAACTGTACGTCAATAGGAAAGAACCTACATGTACTCTTATATTTCGTAAAAACAGTTCTTTTCCAAAATTTTATTATATCTTACGTTTTTTAATATATATTTAAAAGTGACCAAATATTTAAAAAAAAAACACCTAAGATATATTTTAACATATTGTAACATTTTATTGCATATCAACACTTCTAAAATAGTAAATTAAATACAAAAAAAATTAAAAATTACATATATTTTGTTATCACATAAAGACCATATTAAGGAAATAGATTGAAGATGTATACACTCAAAAAATGTTTCGTCTCTCTGCCATATGTACCAACACAATTGACACAAAATTCAATTGAGAAGTGCATGAAAGGTGAAAGTAAAAACGGTACTTGTTAAACGACGACCGCTAAAGAAATAATAGTAAGTACTGTGTGTACAGTTATTTCATATTAATAAAGAGATTCATAAGAATATGAATCCTTCACACATATCCTGCATCCTAAGTTAAGGGGATCCAGGGAACCTAGTGTTAAGCAACACAGTACCTCACTTTGCTCCCAATTTTTGAGATATCACATATTGAGTGGCTTTGAAGCGCGAAGCAATGAAATAATGAATTTCCTCGAGCAGGAGTCGAATGGGCAACCGTCGCGGCTTCAGTCAGATCTTATGACTAATTAGTTATGTAATTTTATATTCATTTTTGTTAACTCCTATAAATCTGTTAGGAAGAAAAGCGAAGACAATATAGAATTCTTAACATTTTGTTTTTATTTTTCTTTGGTAACTTTACATTTTATTTTGCGTGTAGAAATTCCAGTAACATTCTAGTCTTCACTTTCAGTCAGATTCAGACAGCGTCTTGATTAGCAGAGCCCTGTTTGTATCTGTCTTAAAAGATACGGGGAATTAAGTTAATTTACATTTCTGAGTGCCACTCATCTGGTTCCAACAATGTTTCACATTCACGCGATAAACATCGTTCCTTAAATGATGAATTTTATATGTCGGAAAAATTCTATAAACAGAACTTGTTCTTTATACAAATAAGTGGTAATAACAAATAGGTAATAGACATAATTTATTATTACCATATAATATAAAATTATTTGAAAAGCTTATATGATATCGTTATTTTTGTACAGCAGGAAAAAAGACTTCGAAGTGTCTTAAAGGGAACCTAAGAGATTGGTGTTTATGAGTGGTTGAAAGCCTCGCAAAGGTAGTATGTTGTATAAACATTAATACCATTGAATTATTTGTAACTTAAAATATTATTTGCATGCTAATTCATATTTATTTATAATATATAAAGCTTAAAACTGTAAATTTGAAATCGTTATATATTGTGTATAATTACGATTATATAATCGTAATATATATAAATGTATTGTTAAAGTTTATGCAAGATTGTAAAAATCTTATTTTTATATATAAATAAAAGAGAAAAAAATATAGAGATCAAATGTATATATTTATAATTAATAGAGGACGAGGACCGCAGGGGTGCAAAGGCGTAATATCTGCCTGTAAACGCGACGGTTTCGAATTCACTTACCACTTCGAGACGATGAGTGTTTTTATTTCCATTTTCTCCTTTCTGGCAACTAGCGGCAGGAGGACTTAAAAAGGAGTGTCTTAAGACTAGTTTCCGACGGTTCGGTTCTAGCAGTTCCTTCTACCTACCCTAATACGATAGGAATAAAACGTGGAGTTAAAAAAAACATTTCACTGTAATATGATGTTATATTATAATATACTAAATACAAGAAAACCTAATTAAACACATATTTCATGTTATCATTATTTATTCTTCCACTATTTGAAATTCAAATGAGCTTTGTTCTAATTACGTTCAAGATATGAATATAATTATAATTAAAGCTATTTTATACGTCTAATAAATGTAAAAATAGGTTAGTAAATTACACAGAACGAACCTAGTGCTAAAGCATTTAGTTCTATTCCAGTTAAATATAAGACATTAGGAGAAAATATAGTAATTTTAATATAAAACCATTTTGCTTAGTGGAATCGAACATATGTAGGTACTATATAAATACAGAAACTATCCTATGTTGCCATGATCTTCTTTTTCAAAATTAACTAATTAAAATTTTAACCGTCGTGGCTCAGAGGCGCAACGTCTGTCTGTAACGCGACGGTTTCTGGGTTCGATTCTCAGTCGGATATGGTTTTTTCTATTTCCATTTTCTTTGCTCTGGCAATTAGGCAAAAGTGCGGCGTTGAGTTCAGCCACTTGACAGGCAATGCATCGAAAAAGGCGGAAAGCGGGGATGGAGAAACCATGGGACTAAGCAATGGAGTGTCTCAACACTAGATTCATATGGTTGATGCGGTTCCCTCTGCCTACCCTGCCATGTGTGTGATAAAGCCTGAAGCTTACAAAAATATATTAAACCAAATACGTTGATATAAACTATAACAAAATTGAGTTTCAGCTTTAATTTAACTCAACAAAAGTATTTCCCATTTTTTGCCTGTACTCTGTACACAGTACCGAGCTATTTTTAGCTTCTCAGGATGAGACAGGTTGGGCACGAGACAACCCCTATTGTTGTTTTGATTAAATTTCGACAGGACGTTGTTTTGTGTTGACTGTTCTTTTATGCACAGCCAAAAATGGAATGGACTAAAAAATATATTTTTCCTCCGAATACGCGGTATTGTGCAAATAGCCATTGATGTCACGGAATAGTGAGAATACGTGCCTAACATTGTTGAAAGTATCAATGGAATTTGAAATTTTTGAAGGTCTTTTAAATAAATGTATTTCAAATATGAAATTTGAAACATTTTCTACGGGTTTCATTGAATTTGGTTTTTGTTACATATATATAAATATATGAATATACATATATTACATATACGTATACATATTTATATACATACATTTATTATTACATGAAACAAAGAAAAATGTAGAGTTCACAAAATGTATGCTCACAAAAGTGCTTTAAAGCGTCTACTATAAGTATGATAATATTTACTAGCCTTTTGATATTCACTGAATATTTTACATACAGTTTACTTACTTTGAAATTGAAGCAAATCAAAATTGCATCAGCGTTTTATCACAACAATATTATAGCTTTTACTATGTAACGTTTAATATCATGTCCGTAATATTATACTGACCGTTAGTTATGATGACAAAATTTAATACTAAATTAATTAATTCTCAGACTATTTTAAATTAGTAAAATTAAGTATAGTAAAGCGACACAATTGAAAAATGGACGCGCGTAACGGTCCAGCGCCCAGAGCTTGTCCCTGAATGTTGCGCGAATATTACTAAACGCTTTCTTCATCTAAACTAATCGACTATAAAAGACCCAATGATACACTATCAAGGCATAGAAGCAACAGCAATCAACATGAAGTTGGTTCTAGCATTTGGTTTGCTTTGCCTTGTGGCAGTGTACGCTAGAGAGTTAGGAGAAGATGAGAAGGATCTCGTAGCGGCGGCGAGTGGGAAGTCCAGTAAACATGAGGAAGGCGGTGGCAAGGAGCACCACGCCCATCATCATCATGAACATGGCGGTCATGAACACAAAGGACACAAGGGTCATCATCATCACCATAAGGGTGAGCACGGTGATCACGGAAAGCATCACCACGAAGGTCACCATCACGAACATGGCGGTGGCCACAAGAAGCATTGGGATGAACACGATGATCATGGTCATCATCATGAACATGGCCACCACCACAAGGGTGAAAAGCATGGACACCACAAGCACCATGACAAAGGAGAGAAAACCGACGGTTACCACAAGAAATACCATAAGGACCACTTCCACAAGGATCATCACTTCTACGATGACCATCATGATGAAGGTAAGCACCACAAGCATGGACATCATCACGGACATCACGAGAAGCACGGAGGAGATCACAAAAAGGGCGGACATCATGAAAGCGGTCATCACGAGCATCATCATGGTAAACATGGCCATCATGATAAACATCACTTTGATGAGGGTCACCATGGTCACAAGGGTCACCACGGACATGAAGAACATCACCACGGTCATCACGATCATGGAAAGAAAGGTGGTCATCATGACCATAAAGACTGGGGCTTCCATCATGGCAAGCACTGATCTCTCACTAAGCTGTGATAATAGTAATATTTTAAGAATATTCTCATTATAATTAACATACTTAAGTAATATTTTTATACCTTTACATTTACATCTTCAAGTACTTTTCTATATAGTTAAGATTTTCGAAGATTTTACAAAATAGAACTCTGAATATTATTTAACGTGTTAATTCCAGAATATCGTCTATTGTTATTTGTTAGGGGTTTGTTACTTTTGTACGTAAGTGAATATTTTTATAATAAATGAATTGAAAAAATATATGGCATTTTCTTTGTTCATACGAGTATACAAAAATATTAAATTGGCTTTGTTCTAAAGGTGTATTCAAATAATATCAATTTACTATACACGAACAAAGTTAGAAAAATATATTCCAAACTGTTTCTCCCTTGTATGGTCCTGTCAATCCAAATGTCACAGCGGATTTACCTTTTTTAACCCTCATTTTGACCAATTCTTGCGTAATACCTTTGTATACAACAATCAAAAGCTACATATATATATATATATATATATATATATATATATATATATATATATATATATATATATATATATATATATATATATATATATATATATATATATATATATATATATATATATATATATATATATATATATATATATATATATATATATATATATATATATATATATATATATATATATATATATATATATATATATATATATATATATATATATATATATATATATATATATATATATATATATATATATATATATATATATATATATATATATATATATATATATATATATATACATGACGTTAGATAAAATATAAAATAGCTTATGAAATTTACAACAAAACCACATTAGTGTTTACCGTAAAAGTAGCGGTACAAATTACGGTAACGATTCTTATTTCATTTAACATTCATATAACTAAATCTACGTATTATTTTTTTTGTAAAACAACCGTTGTTCTACATCTGTAAGGCCTGAAACTAAGGTCACTTATTCTATAACTGAACTGTACGATGCACTTGTAAGTAAATGATTGGGCATATTGATTTTCAAAAATTTTACTAAATAGAACTCCGAATATTATTCAGCGTGATAATTCTTTAACTACTTTTCTGTTCGAAGTAGAGTGAGGCTAGATGCTTTTTACCTTCTTCTTGAAACTGAAATATTAACAGGGAAAGAAAATAATTATTTAATATATGTTTTCGTCATCATAGTAATGTAAGAGTTCAGTCTTGAATTAGAGAACCCACCCATCACCTATGATGGGTGTAAAATAATGTAAAACACAGATTATATCACCTTTAATATATAATCACAGCGCTCTTTAGAATTCAAATGAGTAATAACAGAGTTAATTTATAAAGAATATAGAAAAAGAACAAAATACAAGAATTATCTACGACGCTTGATTAAACACATCTTACTTAAGCAACTACATAACTATATAAGATACTATAACTTTACAAGTCCAACCTCCCTTAACTACTGTTCAACATTAACTTTCAGTGTTGAAACTCACATAAGTTATAAACTATCTACATTAATAACTCGTAAATTATACTATGCGGTCGACCAATTGTTGTGGGAAACATGGCTTTGGTACTAATGTGGTTATAGGTACAAAATCAACGCTTCCTGTTAATACATATTGTATTGGAATTTTTAATTATGTATAAATATATTTTAATTATGTTTTATTATACTGCCATAGTGACAGTTGTGAGTTCGATTCCCACTCTAGGACCACTAAAAAGTACCTAGGATAAATTGATTATTTTCATTTCTTCGTTCTGGAAATAAGAAAAAAAAGAACAGGACGAAAGAAGACATGGACCAAACTTTGAGCTGCATTCTACCATATATCTTGAAGTATTTGAGGCTTAATGTGATGATAACATTTCTATTTAGTAAAATGTTTATGCCAGGACAAAAATTCAATTCCAGATTAAAGTTAACCTTAAAAGTTGTAAGTAGATAGGTAGAATTTTTTACTACATACGTTATGGGTATAGGTAGGCAAAAGGCCTAGTATAAAACGTAACGAGCTAGAATATTCTGCAAGTTGTTCTTAAATCTGAATTCCGTTACGTTATAGTACAAATAATAGTAAATAAATAATCATATAATAAGAAATATAATACAAAAGACACCTTTCGGCTCCTTCGGTTATACAAGACAAAACGCAGAACAGGCATTACAATCCAACATCTGTAAAAAGTACAAAGATATTAAAAAGGACAAAATATCTCTTTCAAAAATATTAAAAATGCGAGAAATGGAACGAAAATGAAAGATTAAATGTAGCGTCGATTGATTCTTGGATCACTCTACGTTTATGTATTATACCGTACATTTATTTCCTTTGGAAATAAATAAATACATAAAATATTTTATTGTTATATACAACGCTCGGTGTTACAAACGAATCTTTAATAACGTTATTTTAAATGTTAGTTTACATTATTATTAGACTCGTTGACGCGTGGCATATACGTTGTCATAGCAACGTTTATGTCACGCTATACAGAAGTGTAAATTGTCAAACATATGGCGAGGATAATGAAAATAACGTTTTTGCTTCGATTGATAATCAAATCCACTGTCATCGCATTTACAAGTAGACACTGCGAATGCGCCACTACAATATTTTTAGAAAGAAATTAATAATATTTAAATAATCAAAATGCAATGTTTAAAAAGTACATAATATAAAAAATATACACAATCTGGTAAAATAATGCCATGTGACATGTAAATGTGTTCTGAATAAACTCGACAATCGACTTTTGTTCTAAACGGAATCAATAGTTTAAACTACACTACACTAAAAGTAGCATAATGTAGAGACCAGCAGAACATGCAGTAGTTTTGTAACTAAACCAATTTGTATTCACAATCCCTAAGCTACTTTAGCGATACGGAACAAAGCTATCTTAACCGATACAGTGATTTAATTGATCAGTTATATCGTATTGTACTAAGTATAAATAATGCTTTGATTTTAATTGAACAGTTATGTTATTAGTTGTATCATAATAATATATAAACATTATATATTAGTATATAACTATATATATAAACATTATATATTAGTATGTAACTAGTATATATTAGTATATTTGAGGACCGTCGTGGCGCAGAGGCGTGCCTGTAACGCGACGGTTTCGGGGTTCGATCCCCAGTCGGAGAAGATGGATTTTTCTATTTCCATTTTCTTCGCTCTGGCAAACTAGGCAAAGCGCGGCGTTGAGTTCCGCCTCTCAACACGATATACCTCGGAAAAGGCGGAAAGCGGGGACAGAGAAAGCAGGGACTAAGCAACGGAGTGTCTTAACACTAGGTTCCCATGGTCCCTGCAGTTCCCTCTGCCTACCCTGCCATGTGCGGGATAAAGCGTGAAGCAATATGTATACATATATATATATATATATATATATATATATATATATATATATATATATATATATATATATATATATATATATATATATATATATATATATATATATATATATATATATATATATATATATATATATATATATATATATATATATATATATATATATATATATATATATATATATATTATATATATATATATATATATATATATATATATATATATATATATATATATATATATATATATATATATATATATATATATATATATATATATATATATATATATATATATATATATATATATATATATATATATATATATATATATATATATATATATATATATATATATATATATATATATATATATATATATATATATATATATATATATATATATATATATATATATATATATATATATATATATATATTACTGCTTCTCTATAGTAAATTAACTAATAATATTTTTTTACACATAATATGACTTATTCTCTTTTCCTTTTTTCAAATTACACAATAAACACTTAAACAAATTATTAAAAACAACTATACATATATATTAAAAGAAGACAAGAAGACTTTTCTTGGTTTCAAAACTAAAATCAATAGGTTCCGCCAGTTGCTACATAATATTCTTTATCGAAATATACAAAGAGACAAGTAAGGACATTAAATTAAACGTACAAAATGTCATTACTAAGAGAACTCAGCAGCTGTATTATAAAATTCAATACGTCATTAAAAAGCGTTCGAATGATGCAAAATGCCGGATCTTGACTTCACTAGCTGTGCATTTTGAATGGAATCCATGATTAAATGACGTTTAACTTATAAGCTTTTAACTGAGACTTGGTTATGTTTTCAGTTCTTTTACAATTTCAACTAGGAGTATTATTGTAAAGTGTATTTTTACCACCATAAGTTTTTGAGCTTATAGATACAGTGATGTACATGAAAGTTTAATTACTTGTGGCAATTATTATTTTTATTTTAAGTTTATTCTATTTTTTCAATGATTAGGCTTTTAGTCTAAGTTATAAATGCGGCGTTGAGTTCCGCAACTCAATATTTCACAAAGTCAGACAGAAAACTGGAACTCATGAAAACTCTTCTCAAACTCTTATCTTATAAATTTTTGTCTTTAAAATTGTATCTTCTGTTTAATTTCCGATAGAAAGGCGAAGGTCTTATATAGTATAATATTTTTTTTTTATATTTATGTATAATATATATGTATATTTATGTATAATAATTTCCGCTACCGCCTATAACTTTTAACAAACAATACACTCTTTGCAATAAACTTAAAGGTTGCTGGTCAGATTGGAAAGAGATTTTACAAATATATTAGAATGTGCACAAAATATACTTACCTAGATTATAATATGAAATCTCTTCTCGTCGGATATATTGCAAATATATATATATATATATATATATATATATATATATATATATATATATATATATATATATATATATATATATATATATATATATATATATATATATATATATATATATATATATATATATATATATATATATATATATATATATATATATATATATATATATATATATATATATATATATATATGTATATATATATATATATATATATATATATATATATATATATATATATATACATATATATATATATATATATATATATATATATATATATATATATATGTATATATATATATATATATATATATATATATATATATATATATATATATATATATATATATATATATATATATATATATATATATATATATATATATATATATATATATATATATATATATATATATATATATATATATATATATATATATATATATATATATATATATATATATATATATATATATATATATATATATATATATATATATATATATATATATATATATATATATATATACATATATACATATATACAAGTGATTATTGTCTATATTTTATTTGATGAAGGAAATATGAAAGAAATATTACACCGTTTACTCGCTTCATAAAGCATATTGTCCAATACAGATTTAATAGTTTCCTCATAGGAAGCTTCCATATAATAGATAGTTGGTCGAACGCGTTTAGTGGACTCATAAATCTAAAACTTTGTGCTAGATTGAACATAACTTAGTGAAGAAGGACTTGGTTTTGCTGTCTCGAAAACATTTAATCGAAAGTACTGAGATACCATCTAAAACTTAGCTCTAATTTGTGAAATTTAAATTATACTTTAAAATAAAGCAAGATCGGAGTGTTTTAACACTAGGTTCCCATGGTCCCTGCAGTTCCCTCTGCCTACTCTGCCATGTGCGGGATAAAGCGTGAAGCTAAAAAAAAATGTCAACCATTGCTTTACTCTTACATTACTTTCTGTTGTTCTTTATATTTCCGATATGAAAATATGTGCATACTAATTTTTAGTTTAACTTAAAGCGTAGGATAGATCTGGTCAGATAAACAATTTGATTAGATCTATAACCTCTTTTTTGTTATATATGATATATCTACCACGGTACGGAAGTGTCAATATAAAACGATCATCATCGGATTACGATTACGCAGACGTTACGCCTCTGCTCCACGATGTACCGTTTTTTCAATGTTTTCAACACCGATTTACTTTTATAAAAATTTCACATATTACGTGAAAATTTTAAGACAAATTTATATGAAATTAAAGCAACAAATCTTAAAATAGACACTGGGCAGAGAAGACAGCACATCTATCTTTGTAGCGACATTGCCCATGTAACCCGGTACTTGGCGACAATCCAACCGATAACGGAATGGATGCGTTTTCTAAACAAAGCTGTTACCAAAACTAGTGTAACAAAGACTTTGGTTTAATAATCTATATATATATATATATATATATATATATATATATATATATATATATATATATATATATATATATATATATATATATATATATATATATATATATATATATATATATATATATATATATATATATATATATATATATCTTAACTACTGCTCTAGGAGCAGTAGTTAAGGGTGTTACTGGTGGTACTATATAGGTATAGTAATTGAAATTTGTATACAGTTGTAATTATTTTTATAATACTAAACTTTTATCTTACCCGAGTGCTATGGGAAGAATTACTAGGTTTTGTCATTCAAACATACATCAATAGCGACGAGAAAAAAATAAAATTCAATTGACTTTTAAAAATATTAAGATTTTTTTTATCTATATTTTTTTTTAATCCATTAAATTATTAAATTAAATTTATTAAATAACTATACTTTACCGACATAATATCAATATAGTCCAATTTTATATTACATATTCCATTAGTTAACTAAACTTTAAAATTTTAAACATTTCATAAATTAACATCCATACTAAAAAGGGAATCGATAATATTGCCATATACGTACGAATACGTGACACCTGCGAGCGGTGGCGGATCGTAAGTAAACAGAGTTGAGTGTCCCTCTTATTTGCTTTTGTTTGCTCTATTTTTATCAGATCATAGTGCTATGCTTTACAGTAGATTGTTATTTGTATTGTGAAATCGAGTTGAATTTATCAATTTCATTTCATGTATTTACATATGACATATATTTAGAAGATATTTATATTTAGAAATTAGAGCATCCCATTAATGAAGCAACCAGCTATTACCCGCACCTCATTGAAGCGCTCTGACACATACGTTTGTGTGTGTCAGAGCTGCAGAGCGGCTGCATACATTTTTTTACGTTTTTCTTAAGTATATGCGTTTTAATTTTATTACATAGTAATATAGGCGCTCCTTATTAGCACACGTTTAACGCTTTACCTTGTTTGTAGCGGGGAAGGCAGAAGGATCCACAGTAATCGTGGGAACCTAGTGTTAAGACACTCTGTTCATTGTTTTCCGCCTTTCGAAGCTTTACGTGTTAAGTGGCGGAACTCAAAGTCCCACTTTGCGCAGTTGCCTAAGCAAAGAAATTGGAAATGTCCTCTTCGAGCCGAACCCAAAAACCGTCTCGTTTACAGGCAGATGCAGTCCCTCTGCGCCACGGCAGTCCAATAAATTAAAGATTTTAATAAGATGTTTACAAGCAACATACTTGATTTTTTGTTTAATTTGCTCTAGTTTTAAACTCACTCCTCACTTGTATTGAGAAATCGTGTTGAATTTATCAATTTAATTATATTGTAATCTAGTTCTAGTAAAAAACAGAATTGCGTGCAACAATATGGAATTTAATCGAGCGCGAAGTGCACTTTGTTATGTGCATCATGTGTGTAATTTTATATAACATATCACTCATCGCCTATACAAGTATCTCTGCAGCTTGATGAAGAACCTATGACTTAGTGGTCATAGCGCTTAGACGGTTTCAATTAAGTGCGGGTTCGAATTTGGCTGCATACATTTTTTTACATTTTCCTTAAGCATTTATGTGAAGAGTAACACGTTAAAAATAACGAGTGTAAGTATCTCTACAATCAAGGATTTCTTACCATACTATTGTTTATTTATGAAGTCATCACAATACATATTTTTTATTGACTCCAAAATGTTGTAAATGTTTTTGATTAGTTTACTTTTTACTTTGTAATTGGAATTCAACAGCATCATTACAAAGTCATTGCTATTTTAAAATAAGAACGTTTGAATGCTTTCTAAGAGGCGCAGTTTTAAATAGCGGAAGAAAACATTTTCTTTAAATACTTTTTTCTATCCTCAATTTAGATTAACGATTTAAAGATCATAAAAATAACACATTTTGTTTCAATATAATTTACGTAAGGTAATATGTTAATTTTTTTAGGACGACTTGGTCCGGGTTGCGCCTTCACTGGATGCGAATAGCATTAGACAGGGTGCACTGGAGATCCCTGGGGGAGTTCAGCAGTGGACGTCCTACGGCTGATATGATGATGATGATGATGAATATGTTTATAATAATGAAAAAATGCAATTGAATATGCAACAAAGTAAATAACGTCAAGTTTTATTTAAAGTTGGTACATATCTACTTTATGCCTTTACTAAATTATGTACACAAATGAGCAGTCACACTGAATAATATTTTCATATGATATATGGTGAAGTTTACTAGCGGGAGCGATTAAAAAAAGTTTGAATGAACAATATATGTGAATGTAACATTATTTTAAACTATTATTTTGCAATTTCCTCCTTTCTCTGTCCCTGCTTTTCGCCTTTTTGAAGTATTGTATGTTGAGTGGCGGAACTCAACGCCACGCTTTGCCTACTCGCAAGAGCGAAAATCCATCTTCCCCTAGTCGGAATCGAAACCACATACTGCGCCACGACGGTCCACAACGAAGTGTCTTAACACTAGGTTTCTATGGTTCCTGCAGTTCCCTCTGTAGTATTTTCTCAGCTGTTTTAAATAATAAATTTTGATTAAATTAGACCGATGTTAGGTGGGAAGGTGTACCTTCGCCTATAGACATCCACAACCCAAAAGGATGTATCCAACATTGATAACAAAATATCCAGACCACTTTTATGGGCTTTCGGAACTCTCACTCACCTGAAGAAACACATCAGCATTAACATTCTGCTGTTTTACGACGGTATTATGTGAGAGTATGGTAATTATATTGAGTCTGGCCTTTAGAGCTACTGGTGTATGTTTAGCTTAGCATGATTGATGGATTATGTTTTTTGAGACTCAGAATAATTTAGTTTACAACTAGCCGTACCAAAGTGTCTCTACATTCTATAACTCTTCAGCTCACACTTTAGAACACACACCACTTACCTCTCAACAAGCAAGCTCCTCGTAAAAAGGCGTCGATCATAAAAATATTTGATTAGGCTCGAGCACCACCGTGCCAATTCGTCGTCTTGAAACTTTTATTATCTTCACGCGCGTTCAGAATTATTTAGTGTGACGGAAGCGCAATTTACCTAAAAGTCATATTTTGCACATTTCCCTAATGTTCGCGATTTTATGGCTCAAGATCTGGTGCTATGTTTAGATTATAAATATTTTAAGTCATACGTTTTCATTAATAAGTAAACTTACTTAGTTTTATTTAAATACGTTTGATTCTTTCCCTTAGAAATAGGCACTAGAGCCTTGTGAAATACTTTTATTTTAAATAAAATCAACATGGTAATTTATTTTCTATCACATTTAGAATCGAATAACTATGTTAAGGAGGTCAGTTCATCTGGTCATAGACGTGTAGACAACCATTCTATTGTAGGAACTTTTTACAATTCCGAGCGTCTATGAAGACCGGTCTAGTGTTTAAAGTTTACGTTATTTTCTTTTGTACTACTGTTACTAACTGATAGAGCTGTTTTTAAAATGTTAACACAAAATGATTGACTGAATTTATTTGTATATTGAGAAGACTATATATTTATATATATATATATATATATATATATATATATATATATATATATATATATATATATATATATATATATATATATATATATATATATATATATATATATATATATATATATATATATATATATATATATATATATATATATATATATATATATATATATATATATATATATATATATATATATATATATATATATATATATATATATATATATATATATATATATATATATATATATATATATATATATATATATATATATATATACCGTTTACCGTTACCGTTAGAAAACCATCGTGGCGCAGGTGCGCAGCGTCGGCTTGTAAGCGTGAAGGGTTATGGGTTCGATTTCCACACAGGGAGGATGGATTATATCATTTCCATTTTCTTCGCTCTAGTAACTACCAAAAGAAGGGCGTTTAGTACCGCCAATCAACACTCAATGCCTCGAAAAAGGCGAAAAGCAGGTAACGGAGTGTCTTAACACAAGGTTCCTACAGTTCCTGCGGTTCACATTACCTGCCTTGCTACGAGCGGGAAGCTAAAAAAATGTCATTTTCCACTTAATATATATGTGTAGTTATACAAATACCATATTCACTTATAAAAAGGTGCTCGCTTCCTGTCACACGTCACGCACCTAACAATGTCGGAAGTGGGCTATGGAGAGCGTAATAAATCAGAGCGTACTTGTTTTTTGATTGGGAAGTCCATAAGTAAAGAATTTAAGCGGAATATGAGGTATACACAAAAAATATATATACTATAGATTCAATGAATATTAAATTGTGTGTTGTATTTATTAAACATATTCTTTTTACTGATAGGAAGCCAATACAAAGTCAAACTTATATTTTTAATAAGTTAATTTAAATGAACTTAATGTATTACATATTAAGAAAAGAAAATGTTCCGCCATTTTGAACCTTATGACAAAAAAAATTAAAACGGCATTTCAAACTGTTACAAAACTAGCGACCATCCATTTCCATCCGTGATATATAATATTTAAAAAAATATATATTTTTAAACAAACATATTTATAAACCATTTATGTAAAAATACCTTATCTCGTGAGCATAGAAATATATTCATATTCGAAGAATCCGTTCTGTAACTATAAGTAATATTTATCTTTATCACGAAGCCAAAGGATAATATTACAAATCCTCAATATCGTTCCTTCTTATCCTTATCCTGATACAATATCTGTCCGGGGTTTTAAACAAATTATGGTAAGCCTGTAGCATTTGGATCGGTGACAGTCTCCATATTCCCCTTTAGCGTATGTATGTATGTACGTGTATATTGATAGGTGTCCGATGACCCCTGTATTGAAAATCAATGGAGTTTTTATGTGTTCCAACGGCATGCTTTGTATTATTTCGTTGCAGTCTGGACGTTGCTGGGTTTTTATATCTTTTTTTTAGTATACAAAGACGAAAATTTCTACTATTATTCGGGAGGACCATTTCTATAATGAATATATTAATCAGTCATAATTTAGCTTCACGCTTTATCCCGCACATGGCAGGGTAGGCAGAGGGAACTGCAGGGACTGTGGGAACCTAGTGTTAAGACACTCCGTTGCTTAGTCCCTACTTTCTTCGTCCCCGCTTTCCGCCTTTTTCGAGGCATTGCATGTTGAGTAGCGGAGCTCAACGCCGCGCTTTGCCTAATTTTGCCAGAGCGAAAAAAATGGAAATCGAAAAAACCATCTTCTCCGACTGGGGATCGAACCCAGAAACCGTAGCGTTACAGGCAGACGTTGCGCCTCTGTGCCACGACGGTCCTCGTTTTTAGTTATTTATTTAAAAAAATATTAGAAGAATGAAAATAGAATATTATTTATGAAATTAAATACCTAGTTATCGGTATATATAAAATGTGATTCTATTTTATGTAAATTTTTATTTGGTCCCTCTACAGATTATACTGCACTGTGCACATAGATTCAAAATAATCGTTATAAAAATGCGTCCTTTGTGTATTTAAATTTAAAAAGAAAAACAGTTATGTATACAACGTGAAACGTTCTTATTTGCTAGTTTTAAAGAGCAGTTTTAGCTTAGCAGGTCTATGGAATAAAAAAAATATTAGTTAAATTCGAATCAGTGTTCGCGTTACATAGCGTGTTCAAGCACACTTTATTTTGCTTTATATTAGTTTTCTTTTATTTATAATTATAATGTATAAAAGGTGTTTTCAAGCTCGTATGTATGTATATATTGTTTAAACCTAAACTTTATAATTAATATGAAAGGCAGTTTTAAGAGTTTGAGTAACATATACCTATTCTTTCTTCGTATTTCATGAATACTTCGGTTAATGCACAGATTTGTCAAAGTTTTATTATGAATTTCTGTTCCAAGCGCTGTCATAGTACTTGCACATTCATGAATATCGAGGCCTACTTCAGCAGTGGAATTCAAAATCCATTATTTTTACAGTAAATACCAGTGAAGGCAAAAATACTAGTAATGAACAACTAAATAAGTCGTACTAATTTGTTTTTTTTTAATATATTATCAATAATTTTCAATACATCCAGCAAATTAACAATATAGAGCGTCTTCAAAATTTCTTCCTTATTTACGTTCTTCGAAAGTATGACCACGTATCCCATTTTCGTGCTCAGCTTAATTGGCTAATTCGTTTTCGCTATAATTAACTAACAAACTTGCCCTCTTTATCTATAAAGAGAGAAATCCCCTCCTCTCCTACACGCTCGAGGAGTTCTGGTGTTTTACCAATGCTAGACATTCGTAAGAGCAATACTAAAATTCTTCAAAGGTCTTTTTACGTGCAGGCTATACTTATTTGAAATAAACTCCCAGGGGCTATTAATATGTAAGTATATATGTGTGTATATATATATATATATATATATATATATATATATATATATATATATATATATATATATATATATATATATATATATATATATATATATATATATATACACACATATATATATATATATATATATATATATATATATATATATATATATATATATATATATATATATATATATATATATATATATATATATATATATATATATATATATATATATATATATATATATATATATATATATATATATATATATATATATATATATATATATATATATATATATATATTTATTTATTTATTTATAATATTAATAATAAATAGTATGTAAACTTTCAGTTCTAATTCTATATAGTATGGCTTGCAATTAATTTTGTTTATTGAAGTATATACATAAAAATAATAAACAAAGAAGTCTCCTCCATTCGATTTTAATTTTTTAATATATTTTTTTTTAGTTTTTAGTAAATGAATAATAAAAAACCAGAAATTATAAATCTACTGTTTAGTATTGTCTTCTTATCTAATAAAAATAAGGAACTGAAATAAGAACGGTAAATGTATATATTTTTAAATATATAAAACTAAATTTTAAGAAATAAGCAATATAAATAAAACGAAATATCTTCATAATATATTTATTAATAAGAACCCTTATAATAATCAATAAATAATTAAATCAGATCAAATGATTTCCATTTTACAGGACGTTTCGTAAAAGAGAGGTTCTTCTCTATGTTGTTCTAGAAAATTAGCATAAAATATTAATATGCTAGATAAAATTAGTTTCTGATAACGATTTGGAAATAAGAAAAGGGTGCATAGCTTAGCGGTGTTAACGCTTGCACGGTTCGCAAGAGGGCGCGGGTTCGAGTCCCGCTGCATTCAAAATTTTTATATGTTTTCTTTAAGTATTATTTCTATCCTCAGTGTGGATTAACACTTTAAAAATCACAAAAATATTTAAGAAAAGGGAATTTTTTTCCATAAATTTGTGTTTGTTACATTTTGTTTACCTTTAAAATCAATTTCAAATTATTTTTTGTATTAGTTAATTATTTTTGACTATTTCATTATGATATATTATTATTATTATTAATTGTTTTATTATAGCTTCACGCTTTATCTCACACATGGCAGGGTAGGCAGAGGGAACTGCAGGAACCATTGAATTTTCCATATAGAAATAAATAAGTAAAATTTAAAAGAATCAGTCTCTTAATACAAACACAATAATATTGAGCATAATGCAAAGAATAAATAGAAATCAGTATACATTTTGTTCAACACCAAGACAGAAAATATTTTTTTTAAATATATTCCCATATTTTTCTTCTTTTAATAGCTTACAATACATAATGTTTTAATATTTATCATAGACGGTAATCGAACCCACTAACTCCGATCCAATAGGTACTAAGGAATCATCTCTTAAAGTCTAATAAGCATTCATATAACAAGAACTATGAAATAGGTCTAAATCTTAACATCACATCGCCATCGATGTGTCTCTTTAAATTGTAATCAGTTATTTTTAGATTTTGTTCTTTACCGCAAGATTCGATCTGGAATTTCTTCAGAATAGCTGTGGCTACATCTCTCATGATATGTAATGCGAGTTGTTCACCTGTAAGTAAAGAAAATTAAATTAAAACATATTGTTTTGATTTTGGGGTTCCGTATCTGAAAAAAGGAAAAATAAAACCCTTACCGGGTCACTTTGTTGTGTGATTTTTAATTTGAATTTCTTAGTCGATACAATTAAGCGTAAAATAGTAATTAAGCGTAAGATAGACTGTTAAAAATTATTACACATCCAAAGTTGATTTTCTAAAAAAAAGTACTTTTAAAAAAATACTTATTATCGAAATCGATTTAGGTTTAACAGGTATTAAAACGATTTAATTAACAGGTATAATAACAACGAACCTTTTAAATATATTAATATAATAATTAAAATTACATATTAATTTAAATATTTTTACATCGTTAATGTTTATAGATACTTCTATCTACTTAGCATTCCATGGATTCACTGTACGAGAGCCAGAAATATACTAGTGCTGTTTTCGAATTATGCGGCTACTAAAAATAAGATATTGGCGGGATGCTTAGCGAGCTTTAGACTTATTCTAATTAATTTTTTTCTTAAGTTCTTGTTTACTTTAAAAATATGATTTTTGACGTGACAACGTCTTAAATTAGGTTGCGGCTCGGAGTCACATATGAAAAAGGTAACGTAACGATGTGTCAACTGTCACCGAACTATGATCGGTCCGCCGCGCGTATCACTTGACACATGTACAATGTTTTAGTAAACAAAATATATTTTCTATAGTTAAAATTTGTGCAATTTATATTATAATTATTAATCATATCAATAAATATTCTACCGAGAAAAAGACGTTGTCACGTAAAATTTTCGCCCGTAAAACCCACTTTACAGGCAACCATTTCTGTTTTACGTTTAACATGAAATTGTAAGTGTTTTGACGTGACAACGTCTTAAATTAGGTTGCGGCTCGGAGTCACTCATAAAAAAGTGTAACGCCCGGTAACGTTACGATGAGTCACCGAACTATGATCGGTCGGATTCGGTTCGCATCGGAAAATGTGAAGTGCGAATGTTACTATGTCTGACAACTCGTTTCTTAATTTCATGAAATATGTGTATAATCTTGATTGCGTATCAAACGTTTCTAAGTCAACTACGTTAAAAGGAACAACCATCGACTTGACTTTCGCAAGACACATTACAGCAGAAACACTTCCTTTCATTTCATATTTCTCCTATCATCGTCCTATCCTCAACAAAATCACTCAAATAGGAATTAGTTAAATTTAAGTTTACATGTACAATGTTTTAGTAAACAAAATATATTTTCTATAGTTAAAATTTGTGCAATTCTTATTTTCATTCAATTCCTTGTTCCTATTGTGCAATTTAATAATATTCATTCAATAAATATTCTACCGAGAAAGAGACGTTGTCACGTAAAATCTTCGCCCGTAAAACCGACTTTACAGGCAACCATTGTTTTTTTTTACATATATAGCTTCACGCTTTATCCCGCATATTGCAAGGTAGGTAGAGGAAATTGCAGAGATCTAAGGAACCTAGTGTTAAGACACTCCGTTGCTTAGTCCCTGCTTTTTCCGTCCCCGCTTTCCGCCTTTTTCGAGGCATTGCGAGTTGAGTGGCGGTACTCAACGCCGCGCTTTGCTCAGTTGCCAGAGCGAAGAAAATGGAAATAGAAAATCCATCTTCCCCGAGTGGGAATCGAACCCTCAAACCGTCGTGTTTACAGGCAGACGCTTACGCCTCTAAGCCACGACGGTCCTACCGGTATAATACGCTTAAAGCTTTAAGAGTACAGGAAGGTACTCTTAAGTACTCTCGCAGGCAGTGGTGAGAGCGCCTGCACGGTTCGCAGGAGGGCGCGGGTTCGAGTCCCGCTGCGTTCAAATTTTTATATGTTTTCTTTAAGTATTTTTTCTAACAGTGTAAAATTCCTATCGCAATTGTTATTTCGTCATCGAGAGTACTTAAGAGTACCTTCCTGTACTCTTAAAGCTTTAAGCGTATTATACCGGTAGGACCGTCGTGGCTTAGAGGCGTAAGCGTCTGCCTGTATACACGACGGTTTGAGGGTTCGATTCCCACTCGGGGAAGATGGATTTTTCTATTTCCATTTTCTTCGCTCTGGCAACTGAGCAAAGCGCGGCGTTGAGTACCGCCACTCAACTCGCAATGCCTCGAAAAAGGCGGAAAGCGGGGACGGAAAAAGCAGGGACTAAGCAACGGAGTGTCTTAACACTAGGTTCCTTAGATCTCTGCAATTTCCTCTACCTACCTTCCAATATGCGGGATAAAGCGTGAAGCTATTTATGTAAAAAAAAACAATGGTTGCCTGTAAAGTCGGTTTTACGGGCGAAGATTTTACGTGACAACGTCTCTTTCTCGGTAGAATATTTATTGAATGAATATTATTAAATTGCACAATAGGAACAAGGAATTGAATGAAAATAAGAATTGCACAAATTTTAACTATAGAAAATATATTTTGTTTACTAAAACATTGTACATGTAAACTTAAATTTAACTAATTCCTATTTGAGTGATTTTGTTGAGGATAAGACGATGATAGGAGAAATATGAAATGAAAGGAAGTGTTTCTGCTGTAATGTGTCTTGCGAAAGTCAAGTCGATGGTTGTTTCTTTTAACGTAGTTGACTTAGAAACGTTTGATACGCAATCAAGATTATACACGTATTTCATGAAATTAAGAAACGAGTTGTCAGACATAGTAACATTCGCACTTCACATTTTCCGATGCGAACCGAATCCGACCGATCATAGTTCGGTGACTCATCGTAACGTTACCGGGCGTTACACTTTTTTATGAGTGACTCCGAGCCGCAACCTAATTTAAGACGTTGTCACGTCAAAACACTTACAATTTCATGTTAAACGTAAAACAAAAATGGTTGCCTGTAAAGTGGGTTTTACGGGCGAAAATTTTACGTGACAACGTCTTTTTCTCGGTAGAATATTTATTGATATGATTAATAATTATAATATAAATTGCACAAATTTTAACTATAGAAAATATATTTTGTTTACTAAAACATTGTACATGTGTCAAGTGATACGCGCGGCGGACCGATCATAGTTCGGTGACAGTTGACACATCGTTACGTTACCTTTTTCATATGTGACTCCGAGCCGCAACCTAATTTAAGACGTTGTCACGTCAAAAAATCATATTTTTAAAGTAAACAAGAACTTAAGAAAAAAATTAATTAGAATAAGTCTAAAGCTCGCTAAGCATCCCGCCAATATCTTATTTTTAGTAGCCGCATAATTCGAAAACAGCACTAGTATATTTCTGGCTCTCGTACAGTGAATCCATGGAATGCTAAGTAGATAGAAGTATCTATAAACATTAACGATGTAAAAATATTTAAATTAATATGTAATTTTAATTATTATATTAATATATTTAAAAGGTTCGTTGTTATTATACCTGTTAATTAAATCGTTTTAATACCTGTTAAACCTAAATCGAATAAGAAAGAGACGTTGTCACGTAAAATCTTCGCCCGTAAAACCGACTTTACAGGCAACCATTGTTTTTTTTTTACATATATAGCTTCACGCTTTATCCCGCATATTGCAAGGTAGGTAGAGGAAATTGCAGAGATCTAAGGAACCTAGTGTTAAGACACTCCGTTGCTTAGTCCCTGCTTTTTCCGTCCCCGCTTTCCGCCTTTTTCGAGGCATTGCGAGTTGAGTGGCGGTACTCAACGCCGCGCTTTGCTCAGTTGCCAGAGCGAAGAAAATGGAAATAGAAAAATCCATCTTCCCCGAGTGGGAATCGAACCCTCAAACCGTCGTGTTTACAGGCAGACGCTTACGCCTCTAAGCCACGACGGTCCTACCGGTATAATACGCTTAAAGCTTTAAGAGTACAGGAAGGTACTCTTAAGTACTCTCGATGACGAAATAACAATTGCGATAGGAATTTTACACTGTTAGAAAAAATACTTAAAGAAAACATATAAAAATTTGAACGCAGCGGGACTCGAACCCGCGCCCTCCTGCGAACCGTGCAGGCGCTCTCACCACTGCCTGCACGGTTCGCAGGAGGGCGCGGGTTCGAGTCCCGCTGCGTTCAAATTTTTATATGTTTTCTTTAAGTATTTTTTCTATCCTCAGTGTGGATTAACACTTTAAAAATATTTAATAAAAATAGCATTCTCTCTCGCCAAACGATTGTTCTTTGTAATGGTCTTTGGGTAGCGGAAATTTGTAAAAATCTCCCTACAGAGATGCTAACAACGATATAAGTTGTATAAAAGCATATAAGAATTTCAACGCGGCGTGATGTAGAACGCATTGCTCAGTGGTGAGAGCGCCTGCACGGTTCGCAGGAGGGCGCGGGTTCGAGTCCCGCTGCGTTCAGATTTTTATATGTTTTCTTTAAGTATTTTTTCTATCCTCAGTGTGGATTAACACTTTAAAATCATCAAAAATATTTAATAAAAATAGCATTCTCTCTCGCCAAACGATTGTTCTTTGTAATGGTCTTTGGGTAGCGGAAATTTGTAAAAATCTCCCTACAGAGATGCTAACAACGATATAAGTTGTATAAAAGCATATAAGAATTTCAACGCGGCGTGATGTAGAACGCATTGCTCAGTGGTGAGAGCGCCTGCACGGTTCGCAGGAGGGCGCGGGTTCGAGTCCCGCTGCGTTCAAATTTTTATATGTTTTCTTTAAGTATTTTTTCTATCCTCAGTGTGGATTAACACTTTAAAAATCATCAAAAATATTTTACACTGTTTCTCATACATTAAATAGAGCCCATGAAATAATTTAAAATCTATCAATATGAAATTTACTGAGAATAAAGTTGAATAGATTATTTTTATTTTTGACAGAAACGTTTGAATATATTTGTAACACAGTTTCAGATCTACTTTCAAATTTACTAATAGATAATAATAAGATTTAATTTATTATTTGTTACGCCGAAAGTATCACGAGGTCGTCAAATTTTTGTTTTTGTTGTACGAAATCTTCAGTTGCACTTCTATAAATATAATAGCTAAATGCGATGCAAACTTAGGAGTGTTCCGTACATATTGCATGATTTTATTCAATAGGCAGCGCAAGTTGACAAGCCGGAATTTATGAGGTTCGTCAATCAGAGATGATGTCAAGGCACATCATACATAGGGTTAAGTCGAAGGAAAAAAATCTTTTCAATGTGTATTTTAGTTTTCAAACAAAAAAGTAAATAATTATATGTATATAATACAAACAATATTCTCAAAAATAGTACATTAGCCAACCAATTGCTAGTAATCTGCTATTGTATAGTAAAGTAACCAAATACATAATTATTTGATTACCGAACTAACACGAAACTTGTTAAAGATTAAACTGAAAAATATACTCCTGAATGGTGAAGCTTGAATCCTGTGGATTCTTTGATATAATTCGTTTTTACTTTTACTCTAAATTAAAATGTGGACCTCATATTTATGGATAGGCACATCTTACCTGTGCTGCTTTCACAATAATAAAACAATCTTAAAATATTGATAATTGCCTCTCAATACATGTATGCTTAAAATTAGTATAATAAAAAAAAATATAGCGGGGACTGAGAAAGCAGGGACTAAGCAACGGAGTGTCTTAACACTAGGTTCCCACAGTTCCTGCAGTTGCCTACCCTGCCATGTGCGGGATAAAGCGTGAAGGTAAAAAAAAGAAAAATATTTTAATCTATTTGTGTGATAAAGTAATAATGGTGTGCGGGTGTGGGTGGAATACGAGAAATTAATTATTTTTTTATGAAACAGTGTGTACGCATAGATTCCCAGAAAACGAATGTGTTCTTACGAGCTCCTTATCACAATTAAAAAGATTTTGTGAAAAGAGATTGGTTATTATGTAATCGTGATCTTATGATGATGACAAGTCTTGGGGATTTGTTTTGTGGTTTGAAGTGTCAAAAGTATGTAAATACTTTTTTTAACTTCACGCTTTTATTACATTTATTGCAGGGTAGGCAGAGGAAACTGCAGGAACCATGAATGAACCTAGTGTTAAGACACTCCTTTGCTTAGTCCCTGCTTTCTTCGTCCCCGCTTTCCGCCTTTTTTTTCGAGACATGGCATTTTGAATGGAGGATCTCAACACCGCGCTTTGCCGGGTTTTCAGAGCGAAGGAAATTAAAATAGTTTTCTATTTTCCGAGTGGGAATTCGAACCCACAAATCGTCACGTTTACAGGCAGACTTACGCCTCTGCGCCACGACGGTTCTCATCAATAATTGTAAATTTATAAATGACCCGATAGAAAAAAATTAAAGAACAAATGTGATGAGAAATAAGCTTGTCGCTCCGGGTTTTTCAGGCTTTAGGCATTGACATAAAAAAATTAGCAATTCATTCTTATTTTGAATTTTAAAAAAATACTTTAACTTGGATATGTAAACTAAAATATTTTTAGTTTTGTGTTATTAATCTATATTACCAATATTTATTATTATATTATTATATTTTGCAATAACAAGTCTGTTATTAAATTTTATACAATTATCTTCTTGATTTTTGATTACTAAGGTAAATAGAAGGAACCTAGACCTAGGCGTTTAAACATTATATTTTCCACTTTCCTCTTACCGAAATAATAAGTATTGAAAAGAAGAACTAATCGTTATACTTTGTTATACCTATATCACAATAAATGGAGTAATGGATAAATAAAAAAGAAATAAAAACCGTTTAAGACTACTTTGAAATCGAACCTATTTTTTTTGTTTTTTCGATATAAACTCACATCCATAGCCCACTGTTATTTAAAATCAATAATTATTTAATTAAAAATTGTCATAGCAATATTACTAAATTTAAGACTAAGAATAAGTGGCCAATGGACATTGACCTCAATAAATAAACATAGGCATAGTAGGCACTGCAGTTTTTTGTTTTCGTTTGAATAACAATCATGAGATAGGTTATGTACTTAGATCGTATGTTTATTGTGTCATATGATTTTATATATATAGTCCATAAATAACATAAAAATATTATATAATCTAAAAATTAAATAAATATTTTAGGAAACACATATATAATATACATATTAAACTAAATTATATTACTATTAGCCTAATTTATGTAAAATATTAGAACTACTGGACTAAATTATCTAAAATATTAGAACAGTTTCGCTCTTGTTTTTGATCTTTCTTTAATTTTTTTTAATCTTATGAATTTTTAAAAATTATTAGTTTATGCTAAGTCAAGCATTTACGACTGTTTTTTATACGCCATAATGTTGACCTAACATAAAACTTTCTTTATATCCAAGAAAGATATATTTTAGTAAGTAGGTAATAATTTTATGTACATTTATTCATATTTACAGTAGGGCTTGTTTAAATAACAAATGGAATACTAAATGTGCTCTCAGTACTCACACCTTTCAAGTTTCACTTAGTAAAAGCTTAAATAATTTAGTTACTTACCTATACATTTTCTAGGACCTGCTCCAAAAGGCAGGAAGGAAGAACTTGATAAACGGTCACCATCCAAAAAGCGACTCGGGTTGAATACTGTTAGCCTCTTTGTAATTGTCTCCGTCCCTCTGTATTACTTCTACGGGTATACTGACTGTTATATTTTTATCTAAAACAAGATCCTTTTTAGGAAATTGGTAAATTTTTACGCATTTTCTAGTGATCACTGAGTGAGGCGGATACATTCTTAATGTTTCCTTTATAGTGTTACCCAAGTAGTCATCTTCACATGCAGTGTCCACACATTTTCTAGCTTTGTCTTGCACTTCAGGATTTCTGGCTAGCTCATATAACAATGCGGTTAATACGTAATGACACGGTACATAACCTTGTTCAATGAACAAACTCAAATATGAACACACAGTATCAAAACTTGATTCCTTTTTAAATATTTTAGTATCAGATTCTTCTTGGAATATCGATTCTGCCTTTTTAATATCCTTCATTAATTTTGAATCTTCGAGGACCTGAACAAATTTACTGAAGAATTGTTCGGATATGGAGCTTAATCCAAGTCCTACATAGATCGAGGGAAATATATCTTTTAAATAGCTCTTAAGTTTACCAAACAAGGTTCGCTTTAGCATCGTCTTCCTTACGCTCTTGATCACTGAACCGTCTAAATTATTATCGATAAGTAAATTCTTAAACACAGCGTCCAATATACCCGAGAGTAACTGTTGAACTTTCGTATCTCCATTGGTTCCTGACAAACAGTCATGTAAACTGTCTTGAATTTCATAGTTCATGTTGTTCAATAGAAGCTCCAATTTCCCACGTAATAAAGTCCATTTTTCACCTTCCGCATAAAACAAATTGTTTCGTATACAAACATCCTGCGATCGGTCCAAGCCAGTGCCTCGGCAATGAAAATTTGCAAAATCTGTCGATAGAATCCTCTGAATAGAGTCTGTGTCTTTTAAAATCAAATCCGGTATTCTACTTTTGACGCAACCAATATATTTTTCTTTGTATATTGAGCATAGTGTCTTCACTTCATCCGATGTATTTCTGATACCCAAAACCCGGTGATAATCGCTGCCGAAGAATGGAAAACAAATTTTGTATGGCACATGTCTAATATACCAATAACTAAAATATTTTGTTACATAGTCAAATATGAGTGCGACAATCAAAGCGCTTATTATCGAAAAATTTATGTAGAAACTCTCGAAAAACATGGCGTTCGCGCCAAATGATCTTGCGATGTATACTGATGAGATATGCCGATTGCCGTATGTTCTTAGTAGGTCGCGGTAACGGTGCACGACGCGTCCACTACACCTTCACTTTACCACTTAATATACTATAATTTAATACTTAGCTTGTTTATTCTGCATATTGTGTGAAAATAACAGCAAATATTGCACAAAATCTATTAATAATTAATATTTTTTTGTAATAATTTATTTATGAACGACTAGAGTTTGTGGCTAAATATTTATACTGATAAAAAACGTGGAAACAGCAACTGATAATTTGATGACGTGTTTCTACAAATACCTCAATAACTGGTTTATGGCGGAGATTTTAATTCAATTATTATTGATTATCTGTATCAGAGAGCAATAACTTTTTTATTTAATTTATATATTTTAACTTAATATGTTTAAAATAAAGAAGTATTTAAGGAAGATTTATATTAATACATAATCAATATGCAGAGCCATCTATATTACTGACAACAAACTAAATATTGTAAATCGCAATGCCTACTTACAATTAGATTAGAAATGCGAACATAAGTTTGTTATGCTTTAACACGAAAATTACTCAAGCAATAATTATGAAACTATATACACATACTTTTGGAGGTATTAAATGTAACATAGGTTACTTCTTATTAAAAAAATACAGGATAGTATATATATATATATAAATACAAATATCAATTGTCAATATATTTCAAAATTTGCCTACTTCAAACCTTTTTCCTTTTTTTAATCTCTAATATTTGTTTAATTTTGATTTATTTAACACGAACAAAGCCGCTGGTAAAAGCTAGTTATTATTATAAATATAAAACAATCTCCAGTGCCATCTATTCTAATATATATGAAACCACAACAAAACAACAACTAGTAGTAGTTCTTGTACACCTCGCATTCTATGTCCTATATAAGTTCAAAATTCTTAGAATAGATGGCGTTTATATTTTATTGCTGAAGTGTTATGTAATTTATAGCTGGCGCTTAGATCTTAAATTAAACTAGAGTATAAATTATCATATTTAAATTAATATTTTTTATTTCTTTTCTATACAACGAGATTTACGTTAAATAATTTGCGCTCAACGGGTTCACTTGAACTCGGTAATATAATAAGAGAACTGGATTTTAATTAAAATGTATACATATATAATGTTCAATAAAAAAATACAAGAGTACAACTTTTACGTCACTTTCATTTTTCTAGAATGGTTAGGGCTTACGTTTTAATAGTGCCAATGTAAATAATAAATTCGCTTAGCCCCAGATCATTTTATCTATTTAGGTAAAAACGTCTGAGATTCATTAAATACACTTCTTTTTATAGCTTCACGCTTTAACCCGCATATTGCAGGGTAGGCAGAGGGAGCTTCAGAAACCAAATGAACCTAGTGTTAAGACACTCCATTGCTTAGCTCCTGCTTTTTCCGTCCCCACTTTCCGCCTTTTTTGAGGCAATGCGTGTTGTGTGGCGGACCTCAACACCGTGATTTTGCCTAGTTTCCAGAGCGAAGAAAATGGAAATAGAAAAATCCATCTTCCCCAAGTGGGAATCGAACCCTCAAACCGTCGCGTTTACAGGCAGACGCCTGTGCGCCACAACGGTCCTCAAATAAATATAAATACACTTCTTTATAAATAATGAACTCTACTATGTATTGACTAATTTTAATTATTTTAGCTTAAGTCATTTTGTTCTTCGCTGAGTCAGTCAGTTTTAATTTTGATTTCATGTATATAAATATAATAAATCTTTCGGAACTAGTCAAGATGGAAAATTTCGTCCTTTTTATGTCCAAGCAGGCTACTGCCATATGCGAATCTTAACACAATATTTTAAATTGAGGCAAAAAATTATAATTATACTTTTAAAGAAACATATTAAAAATAAGTCATATTATGACCAACTCTTACAAAAAAAAAAACATTACTTAGGTTATTTTAATGGTAGTGGTATATTATATTAAATATTCTAGCCTGAGGCTTCTCGCTTCAATTCATATCTACATGACTCCTAGCTTACTGATTAATACATTAATGTTATACGCATTTTGAGTATTGGTTGATTAAAAATATTATAAAAAACGACCACTTAATATTGCACGATAGTCGTAGTATAGGAAAATATTGCAGGGTTAAGTTTTGCCTTTTAACACGCAATCCTAACTTTGCCTGGAAAGCGAGAAACGGATATGTGAAAAGTGGGAAAAAGCGTTTTGCAATAAAAATATTAATCTATTCATTCCATAGATATTTCATTTTTTTATAGCTTCAAGTTTTATCTACAACCACAACAACCACAGAATGACAAGAAACTGTGGGAATCTAGTGTTAAGACACTCCGTTTCCCGCTTTCCACGTTTTTCGTTCCGTTCTTTTATTTCGTCACTCAACACACAATGCCTTTGCGTTTTGAGTGGCGGAACCCAACGCCGCGCTTTGTATTTACAGTATTCGGGTATTTCTATAAAAAAAATGATATATTATACAATATAAAAGTAAAGAAACCACATTCATATAAATAATATTTTAATTATATAAATATATCAAGCATCCAGTCCACTAAATCCAAAGAATCTCGCAGCATCTGATTAATATACCATACGTAACCTTAACCGGTAACTACTGTACTTGGGACCCCATAATGTTCCCTATAAATATTATGACAAGCCATTTCTATACCCTATTCAAAGTATATATCTAGAATACTAGTGATAAATTTAAATAGAAATACAAAATTACTTACTTCGCTTAACGATTTGTAACATGCAAATAAGTAAATTTTATTCGAGAATATGTAAGAGCTTAAATTTATTACTATATAAATTAAATAAGATATAAATGCACGAGTGAAACATACAGAAGCGGAGAATGCTGACACTATTTTCTCCCAACTCTCCACCCAGATGTGTGGAACATGTATAAAAATAAATATTTCGATAGCACAAGATCAAATATCGGTTATTTGATAAGGCAAGTCATTACTCATGTATAACATTATACGTAATGTTCAGTGACATTGTTAATTATCCAATATTAATTATCTCTCTTTATCTAGCGGCTAGACCGTCGTTATAAATTATAATGAATTGTTCATTTTGACGTGTCGTACATCAGTTGATAGATATGTACGATTTGGGATTACTTGCTGTAACATGTTATATGAGTGTGGTGAGTTATATATTTCGGTCCTTATTAAGACCGAAATAGTATAACTTCATAAAATATTTGTTTCCGAATGTAAAAGGTTAATAATTAGTATTTAAATAAAATAAAATAAAATAAAATATGTTTAGTCCATTTTAGCCAGCAATTTGCTAATTAGACCTATGAAAGTTTATAATTATTGCAATTATTGATTATTTCTTACTAGTTTAAACCAACCAGCTAAAGATGATTAGGAAATGTATAGGAGAAATCTCTTACTTACTTATTTTACTTAGACTCACTCTTACGGCCTTATTCATAAAAAAGTCTTATAGAACGATTTAAGCATACTTTAGTTAACACGCTCTTTAGGCTTATAGAACGTTCGATAAATGTTTGTATTCATAAACGCTCTATAAGCCTTCTATAACTAAAGTGTCACTAATTTGATTTATACGTTCACAATGTTGCCACTATACTGAAGTCGGTCGACTTGTTGCCGAAAATACAAGTAAGTTCACAGATGATAAGTGACAAACGCATTGACATAGTATGACCACAGATAATATTACGTACAAAAATATATTATTGGATCTGGCTTGACATATACCGGCTTGATTACGTCGTTGTTATCACAAAAACACGAATGTTTATTTTATTTTAGTTTATAAACTTACTTAATTTTTAAAAAATTAAGTCAAAAGAAGTAAAACGACAAAGAATTGAAAATTGTTTAGACGTGGACAAGTATTACCTATGTCCTGTGCACCTTTCTTACTTACTTAAGGTCCTAAGTCCCCTAGATGGGGCAGAGGGCATCCACAGTGCGTCGCCATCCCGTCCGGTCTTGAGCATCGCGCTTCACTTCGCTCCAGGTCCTCCCTATGTTTGCCACCTCTGCAGCGACCGTCCGACGCCAGCTCAGTTTAGGGCGGCCACGTTTTCGCTTGCCTTGGAGATTCCAGTCTAGGGCTTGCCTAGGGATGTGATCTGGATCTCTTCGGAGCGTGTGGCCAATCCATCCCCACTTGCGACGCTTGATTTGCTGGTCGATCGGAGTTTCGCCGCAGCGTTCCCAGAGTTGTATGTTGGAAATTTTCTCGGGCCAGTAAATACCGAGAATGCGGCGAAGACAACGGTTAACGAAGACTTGGAGTTGGCGCGAGATGTCTTTTGTGACCTTCCAGGTCTCACACCCGTATAGCAAAATTTTTAACATTGGACCGGAATATTTTGAGCTTAACTCTCCTAGTCAATTTCCGGTATTGCCATACGGGGCGCAACTGTGCGAAGGTTGCTCTTCCCTTGGCGATTCTCGAGGCGATGTCCTCCTCGGTCCCTCCAGCTTCAGTCACGATACTTCCGAGGTAGGTAAACTTGTGGACTCTTTCCACAACCTCAGTGCCGATGAGCAGCGGTAGAAAGCTAGTTGCTCTGCACCTCATCTCCTGGGTCTTCCGGGTGTTAATTTTTAACCCCATCTCCGTTGCTTCTCCACGTTGGTCGTCCAGTTTGGCTTGCATATCGGCATCGTACGACATAGGTCATCGGCATAATCCAGATCTTCTAAGGTGCCGGAAAGTCCCCATTCTATGCCGCAGCGCTTATTGCTGGTACATTTACGCATAATGCCATCGAGAACGACAAGGAAGAGGAGAGGAGAGAGGAGACACTCTTGCCTTACACCCGCTTGCACTTGAATGTCCTCCGAGACGAGGCCGTCATGTGTCACTCTACAAGAGTAATTCTTGTAGATGGCCTGTATTAGGTTAGTGAGTTTCTCGGGGACTCCAATTTCCCACAGACGGGCCCAGATACTGCTCCACCTCAGCGTGTCGAAGGCTTTTTCGAAATCAACGAAGGTTATGTATATTTCCCTCTGCCATTCTGATGCCTGTTCGAGGATGATACGTAGAGTATTGATCTGGTCCGTGCACGATCGGTTGGGTCGGAAGCCAGCCTGTTCTTTACGAAGGAGGGGTTCAACGGCATTTGACAACCTATCCAGGATAATCCTGCAGAGCACTTTGGATGGGGTCGAGAGCAATGTAATGCCTCTCCAGTTGCCACACTCACTAAGGTCTCCCTTCTTGGGCACGGTGATGAGAAGGCCTTTGTTCCAGTCATCGGGCAATTCTTTGGCTGACCAGATATTGCGTATGAGAGGTGTAAGCGCGTTTACGGCGGTAGGGATATCGGCTTTAAGCATTTCCGCCGTAATGAGGTCAGCTCCTGGAGCTTTGCCACTCTTAAGTGACAAGATGGCCTCCTTTACTTCCTCCCCAGTAGGCGGAGACACGTCAATGTCGAGGCATTGTGCAGGTTGGCTGATAGCGGGTGGCAACTTATTATTGGGATCGTTGGGGACTCGGAAGGTTTCCTCAAAATGTTCCCGCCAGCGTTGAAGCTGTTCCTCCGATGTCACGAGTAGCTGGCCTCTCTTGTTTTTAAGGGCTTTTTGTTCCTCTGACTTCGGTTTCCGGCTAAGCCTTTTGTTGCCTTATACATTTCCCTGAGATTACCGGAGTCAGCAGCGCGTTGGGCACAATCCGCTACACTTTCCGCCCATATTCGTCGATCTCGACGTGTACTGCGGTATATGCGTCTGCGTATCAGGCGGTATTGGAGCCTCAGGTTTTCACGCACCACAGCGTCGTCCATTGCTAGGAGTTGGAGGTGAAGTTCACGCCTTTGGTTGATGAGGTCCCAGGTATTTTGTGACATCCAGTCTTCGCGAGTGAATATTTTATGTCCAAGAACGACAGAGCTAGTCTCTGTGTAGGCCATTTTTATGTAGTTCCACTCCGCGTTGACAAAAGTGGAATCCCTTGCGAGGGTAGAGAAGCGATTTTGGAGTTCCAGTCTGAAGGCTTCACCTATTTTAGGATCTCGAAGCTTGCTCACCTGAAAACGGTTGCCCATCCTGGTGGTCACGTTGCCCTTTCGCGCCATAGCTACTTTGAGCCGTATTTCTGCTACGAGTAGAATGTGGTCGCTGTCAATATCTGCACCACGGCGGTTGCGTACATCAAGTAGAGATGAGCGCCATTTTGAACTGATGGCCACATGGTCTATTTGGTTTTTGGTGATTCCATCGGGTGAATTCCATGTATATTTATGGTGTTCTCCGTGGATAAATAGAGTACCTCAGATGGTGAGATCGTTGTCTTGACAGAACTCCAGGAATCTCTCCCCGTTCTCGTTCCGGACTCCCAGCCCGTTTCTACCCATGTGTCTTTGACATCCGTCGTTGTCCGTACCAACCTTTGCATTCAGGTCGCCCATGACGATAACTATGTCCTGTTTGCGGATCTTCTCCAGTGTCAGGTTGAGTGCACTGTAGAAATCGTCCTTGTCTTCCTCAGGTGCTTAGTTAGTGGGTGCGTAGCACTGAACGACGGTTATCTAGCGGGCTTTGCTGTTCAATCGAGCTGTGATGATTCGTTCTGAGATCGGTTTCCAGTCCAGAAGGCTCTTCTTTGTATCACCAGAGAGGAGGAATCCGACACCGTTTTCACGGGCACCCTCTACATCTTCCTTCCCGGAGTAAAGTAATGTAAGGCCTCTGGACGTTCTCAGCTCTCCGAATCCGTTTCTGCGCACTTCACTAAGACCGAGTATTTGCAGTTTGTAACGTTGCATTTCTACTTCTGCTTGGGCTAGTCGGCTATCCTCACTCAGCGTTCGCACATTCCAGCAAGCAATTCGTGTCCGTATTTTCATGCCAAAGGTCGTCGTTGTTTGATCGGTCCAGTTTTGCACTGTTTCTGTTTCTTTAATCATTGTGTGGGTTTTTGGGTAAGCGGATGATTAGCCCACTATACCCTAGCCCATTGGTGGGGCTGCCACCTTTGAGCCCATGGGCGTGCTCGGTTTTATCTCGGGTTTCCTCCCTAGTGATCGAGTTCTGTTTTGAGGCGCAGAAGATTCGCCTTTCGCCCTGCATCCTCTGCTCAGTTACAACTCGAGATGGCGGTCATGCGGTAGCGCGGTTGTAGCAGTTCCCGAGGGAGACAGCGGGGACGTGGATGACTCGGACTTATTAGGGCTCTGCTTAACTAGGTGTTCCGCCACTAACACAGCAGATGGTTCCTTGGCATTTTGTAGGTAATGCTGTTCTCACTTACAGCGATTCCCACCAAGACCAAAACCCTAACTTCCCCCCCAACCTTTCTTAGGTAGAATTTATTATTAATAAACTTTTTAATAACTAAATATAGTTAATAAATATCGAACAAAATGTCAATTGTTATATTGTTTTGTTTACGAAACTGAAATTGACACTCTTGATGACAAGCGACTCGATGACGTCATATCAATGCTCATATTAGTATGAGCTATAATCAGCTGTTATATGAATCGAGTATGAGCTATAATCAGCTGTTATATGAACCATCTTTGGACGTTAAAACACTCTTATAGTAGGGTTCTCGGCTCTATAACTTTATGATAGGTTTATAGAACTGATTGGCACTAAAATGCTGTTATGAATAACGTTTTTTGACAACTGTACTATATCGAGTCTTTAAGCGTGCTATAACTTTTTATGAATAAGGCCGTTAATATTTTCAGTTTTATTTATTTGTATGGTCCTTATAATTATTTAAGATTTCTAAGAAACTATTATATTTTCATCGAAGGAGCCACTTTAAGTATGTAACCAATTCCAATCATGTTCAACGTGTTAACAGAAAAACCTACAAGATGTAATCAATACACATTCCACTTCTAACGTAAGTATCTACTATGTATTTAAAAAATCCAATCACATACGCTCAATGATTTCATTGTCACAAAGAAAAAAATAATAATTTTGTACTGTAACCGTTCTATTCGCGCAGCTAATCAACATCGAGATCGATTTCGATCAACAAAAGATCTATAGATCACTGATGGATCTCTTACTGCGATCGGGAAAGTGTTCTTTTGAAGTCATTATTGATTTTAAATCGACCGTGGAGGTTTTATTACAAAAGGGTGAGAATGGTTAAGCACAGGCTAAAAAAATATAATAGGAATTGTAAGAATGTGATTATTTAAATGAATATTTTTTAACAAAAGTATCTGTTTTTAATATTTGTATTTGTAAAATTAATAAAAAGCGTAATTTGTTAAAATTTAAAAAATAATTAATTACTATAAAAATATAATTTATAAAAAATACAATAAGCGATACGTTATGATATATCATTTTTTACAACAGGATAGATCTAGTTCTGTGCTTTTTACCTAATATTCAAGTCATTACCATTCAATGAATGACTGAACTGACAGAACTTAACGTTACGTTTTGTGACATTTTTTCTGAAATGTGACGTTATATAAAATTTGTTCGCTTTAAATTTGAACTATGGTCACGCGGACCGTCCTGGCGCAGAAGCACAGCGTCTGTCTGTTAGAATCCTACTCTAGGAACACTCATCGTGTTTTCATTTCCATTTTCATCGCTCTGGCAACTGTGCAAGCCGCAGCGTTGAGTTCTACCATTCAATACATAAATCCTTGAAAAGATGGAAAGCGGGAAACGAAGTGCAGGAACCGTGAAAATCTAGTGTTTAATACTAGATTCCCACGGTTCCTGCAATTTCTTTTGCCTATCCTGCTATGAGCGGGATAAAGTGTGAAGCAATAAAAAAACAATGGGATGAATGTCAAATACACCAAATTAATGTACTGTAGAAGCCTTAAACCTAAAATACTCTTTTGAAAGGAACCTAATGCAAATTAGCTCCACACAATATTATTCTCATCGAAATCTGATGTTATTTTAGATAATATTTCCATAAGCAATGTATCATTTTTAATGACCGTTGCAATATTATAATATGAAACAGGTGTTTTTTGGTAATGCATCCAAGTATGTAAGGCGACGGCGACACGGAGACGCACCCGAGGCTATCCTGGCTAATGACCACACCATTATGGTATCTGACCATATATTCTCGTTTATTAGGGATAATAATACTAACGAGTTTTTTTATTTCATTCATAATAATTTTGGAGCAGAAAAACTACTGCAATATCAAATTATATACGTCTAGGCGTTTTTTGTTGAGCTTTATGGGTCTGTATTGAGATAATTTTGGGTATCGATTTAAGAACATTATGCATTGGTAAGCGGTTACATCACGTTTAAGGAGATATCGTTTAATTTTAAAGCAAATTACTTAAATATAGATTCTTGATGAATTAAATTATTTAAATATACATATCTTATAACCCATGGGAAAGAAATGATCTCTTTTACATCGACTGACACATCGACTTTGCCTAGATAAGGCAAAAAGAGCACAGTTCGCCTTTTAAACAGATGTACTGACGATCTTAAGAAGACAGTGATAAGCCGATGCATCTAAAGGGCGCAGAAACGTCCAAGTGTTAGCATTACCTATGTCCAGCATCGGACATTAAAAGTATGACAAATGATATTTTTCAATCCAATTTTTATTATAATGTGTATTTTTAGAATAATTTACAACACAAGATTATAAATAGCTAGCAATTTTGTACCTCTAACTAAAACATGTCGCATAAGTAATTTGTGAATACAGGGACTAAGCTTGTATTCATGTATTCACTGTAAATGCTAATATCTACTTTCTTCCTTGGTATTGTATGCGGCTTAATTTACATAGATTTCATTCTAATTTATTATTGTAAGTGTTTTTTTTTTGTGAAGTTCCAACGGATCAATTCAGATTTTTCCATTTCCAAAACAAAAGTTTCCTCACTTTCTGTAAGTGTAAAAGGCACGATATACTATAAATTATTTTAAGATAAGTTCTGAAGGATACTTAGGATTCGAATGATTCAAATGGTTTAATAGCAATAAGGCGAGATATTTAATTTTATTATGTTCTAATTTTTTATTTATTTAATTTAAAATGCCAAAATGAATTGCATTAATAGAAAACAAATTGCTAAGCTTTCTCGACTTTTTTAATTTTTTCTCTTAAATTATTAGTTAGTAACAATTTTGGGGTGCAGGGCATTAATAAGCTATTATTCCACCATACGTTAGCTTATAAAAAATACTTTATGTATTGTATAAAAAATCATGTTAGAGAATTCGTGTTTGACGTAAATTTAAATAATTTCACCTTCACTTAACTACTCAAAAGTGAGGTATATTATATATATAATGTAACATACACCTAAAATTTTATATTCAGTTATTGAAATTGCTTATTGTGATAAAGTCAAAAATTTAGGTCTAACTATTGATAACAACATGTCTTGGACATTACATATTAATTGTGTTATACGTTTGTATGCACTTCTCTTTGCACTCTCTCGAGCGTCTCCAATATTACCTCCCTTTTAAGACCAAAATTATGCTTGCGCAATCTCTTCTTATATCCTTTACCAATTTGGACTACGCCGACGTTTGCTATTTGGATGTGACTGAGGAGCTAATAGCTCAACAAGCTGGTGCGTCTATAAAATATCGCCACACGCTTTATTTACAGTCTGCAAAAATAAGACTACATTGCCCAATTTCGAGCTCAGCTTAATTGGCTCCCGATTCGCCTTCGCCGAGATATGCATATCCGCATTCTCTTTAAAATTCTTAATTATCATAATTTCCCTCCTTACCTATGGTACTTAGTCCCACGCTCAAGGCGGTCTTGCGTCTTGCCGACGCTAGACGTACCGAGGAGTAATACCAAATTCTGACAGAAATCTTATTTAGTATATGCTGCATCCCTATGGAACCAACTTCCTAAATGTATCCAAAAATATCCATCCTCAAATGCCTTTAAATTTCAATTAAGAAAATATCTACTCACAAATTTAAATGCACAAGATTAATTTCAAATAGTAGATAGTTTTAATTTAATCAATGTATACATATATGAATGTATAGGTGTATGTGTATATATACATACATATATATATATATATATATATATATATATATATATATATATATATATATATATATATATATATATATATATATATATATATATATATGTATATATATATATATATATATATATATATATATATATATATATATATATATATATATATATATATATATATATATATATATATATATATATATATATATATATATATATATATATATATATATATATATATAATTTGTATTTCTTTTAATTGCACTTGCTTCACCCGTTACTTGCCACTCATCAACAACGACAGGTTGGGTGGAAGAGATTTCTTGTAGAGATAAGGTACCTTTGTGTACTAAATTTATTGTTATACTTTAAAATTTACACATGTATATTAGTGCAATAAAGAATATTACATATATCATAAAGTATATCGTAAAAAACATGCGCCAATTGGAAATCGACCCCACAAACGTTATGCCTCTGCGCCACGAAGTCATCTATAACAAAGAAAGTTACTCTTCCTTAAGTCATTTACTATACAACGACGAAACGACGCCCTTTATGAAAGACTCACAATAATACAAACATTTTAAAGAACTCAAATTTTAAACCTAATCAGCCACAAGTATTTCTCATACATATCTCTTAACATTTCCTCTATCAAATACGCGCATGGCTTCATCAATTATGAAATTAAAACTAATGTCAATCAAGAGCTATCTCGATTGACACATCTGTTGGACATTCGGTGATCTCATGTTAATTTAGTGGTATATTGGAACAGGTTATGTATCGGTCGAGGCGATTGTAATAATTGATCTACGCTGCGGTTTGAGGTTTCCAAAATATATGGGTACGATAGGTGTCTTATATTATATGTACTCGTAGTTATAACTTTAGTTAGAAGTGAATATTTTAACAAGTACTTGTCCATATCATTATGATATGTTATAGACGAGTGCATATTACATATATTAATAATGTGATGTTATTTACGTCATCCATTTTGTACACTTAGTTTGGTTATAGAAAGTAACAAATTTTAGTTTTTTAACTTAGCAGGGTAGGCAGAGGGAACCGCGGAAACCTACCGTTAAGACACTCCGTTCCTTGCTTTCCACCTTATTATTAATTATTGAGAATTACTTGTCTGTAACTCTGACACGTTTTTTTTAAAATAACTATAACTTCATTATTATATTATAATCATTAATATAGCAAACTAAACTAAACAGAAACGATCTATTTTCTATTAAGAAAACAATATTCTTCCTATTTATGGCTCTTGATTTTATGACTCATATAATAAAACAAATATAAATAACAGCGCCACATAGCGAAGTGCACTTTACATATCCGGCTTGATCACCATATTATAAACATAGTCGTTAATCAAACGAGGCTTATGTTCAAGCGTCGTGTATTACACGAACTTTCATCATTCATTGTATTTCCGGTGCGAATTATGTTGTTTTTGCTATTTTATATTTGACGCCGTCATGGCACCGCGACACGCAAATGGACACTAGAAGATTGTGGGTTCGATTTCCACTTAAATGAAAGAATTATTTTCATTTGCTCAATCTGGTATCTAAAGAAAGAGCGGTGTTTAGTTGTATGTGCTATTTTAGTCTTAATACTTCGTTTCCTTATCTACTTTTTTGTATGCGGGAAATAGAATGAAGCTGTTACAAATTTATAAGAATATTTATAAGTATTTAAATTTTTCTATAGCCCTTCCTTTTCTCTGTGGGATCATGCATGAAGCTAAAAAAAACATTACATAAAGTTTATATATAATATTAAAATAATATTTCACTACGTAAAAGTTCATAGATAGATCGTATATGACATAAACACAATATTAAACACACATTAAGTACGAAAAATAAGCTATTCACTAAAAAAAAATAGACACGAAAATCGATCTCAGGAACTGAATTCGAATCAATTATTTTCCTCAAATCAAACAAAATTACCAATTTTATAATATTATTTAAAATTATCACAAAAAACTGTACACCATAATGTAAAACGTAATGTATTCTTTAATCGATTAACCGAATTCGTTCATAATAATCTATTCCAATTTACGTGACATTGGCAAAGAATTCCAACGACACGTACTCGAATACAATAGAGAAGTAAATTGAATTAAGCTTAAATTTCAGTGGAACTATTTTGAAAAAGCTTTGTTACTTTCTTATTTTTATCATAAAAAAGCTACTACTTTAGAACTGTCTATTTACAGTTGCCAACAAGTTAACGGTTAAAAAATAATTCGAACCGCATCGATGTGACAATGCCAAAAAAAGGCAAAAAAAAACAAAAGGGAAAATGGTTTTGTAATGACCTTGCGGCTTAGGACCGTTAGGGCGAGCCCTTTTTTAAAATAAAACACTAGAGCGCTGCTATTCCTCTGATCTTTGGAACCGCAAAAGGAGGTAGTGATATCAGTATGGGGGACCTTTTACTTTGCAGGTTCATAGTCAATAATTTTATATTTTTGTTTATACTTTTAGTTATATAAGTACATTATTATAAGCTACTTAACTTATTATCTTTACAATTTATATATACGTAATAGTGTTTGTTCTTTACATTTACAGGCTTTATATAAGTAGATATATTTCCTGTTACTTTACAAACGCGTATTTCAGCACAATATCAATGTCTTCTTCGTTGACAAGTCGATTTTAGTGAGAGATTTAGTGAGAGAATTCTCTCTTATATAGCAACTATTTCGTGTCCAATAAAAAAATCACCTAATTTGAAAGAATGATCTCGGCATAATTGGTTTATATACATACCAAGCGAACGTAAGAGCAAAGCTTCTTCAATAAATAAATCGATATATCAAAAACATTATAGTGCAAAGGAGGTCATATCACGTTAACTAATCTGCCTGTAAGAAATTACATTTATTCATAAAAAAGTTGTATTTATAGCATATACATAAATACATATATGTACAAAAATATATATCATATACATACATATAACATATTATACATTTAATAATAAAAATTATCAAATTGTTTAACAGTCCTGAAATCTTTTTATTCCAATATGCAGGCTCCCTAACTCCAGAAGCCGGGACGCTATGGCGACGACAGTTTTGACTATAAATAAGTGTTGTATTGTATTCAATGTATGCCGCTACCGTGCGCCCGGCGGCAAAACACAAAAGAATTTGGAATCCTTATTGTGAAGTTACGAAATGGCCCCGACTTTCTTTATATTTGAATTAGATTCACGTTTTCCTTAAAATAAATTTGTCTCAGTAATAAACCTGAAAACCTGAGATACCTGTACCTGAAAAACCTATATCTGGTATATTAGAATTTAGGCTTAGTTTTCTTGAAGAATTGATTAACTCTTTATGACCTCTTTATGAATGCTCTCAATATTATATAAGATATGTGTTTTTCACAAAAGAACGCTTCAACGCTTTATACATTGCCTAATTCTTCTTAATTCATCTTCAATGCTATTATTAAATTTACTACTATTTTCATCATATACATTTATATTTGCTTATATTTTTTAACTTAACTAGCACAAATACATACATAATATTACACTATTACAGTATCGTTATAGAAATAACCAGAGTCATGCAACAAGCCATAGTAATAAATAAGAATTAACCATTACGAAATAAATTAGTGAGAAAAATTTAATTTTGTATAAACAAATAAACAATTCAACAGGTTATTATAGATTGAGTCTGTGTGGGATTCCATTTTGAAGTCGTTTCGCCGTTTTTTGTTAGAAGCCGCTACAGTTAGCAACTTTGTTTCTTTTTACTTTTACCTATATTGTTTTAGTGTGCAACAATATTGTGTTTCTCCATTCAGTGAGTCATGGACAACTTAATTTTTTTTAATATCATAATATATTGGTTTATAATTTGCATCTTGTTAAGAGTTACTTAATTATTAACATATCCTTACGTTTATAGCTTTCATTATGAGAATATGACTTTAAAACCTTATATATAACCTTGTATATATACATTATATATGTTGATATAATGTATTTATAAGGTTTCAAAAGTCAATATAATTACTTGATACGTTTTATTTCGGGAGCAATTTTATAGATAAAATTAAGTAGTAAGTAAAAATGGGCGAGGCACGAATATAATAAATTAATCGCTTGCACGATTAATCCCTTAACTGCCGACTCCCGGTCTAAGCGACCTTGGCCCGCCCTATCGTAATTGAATCTAGCGCTCCTGTTAAGATATACGTAAAATGTTAAATTATAACCATTACTCTAGGAATCTTCTTAATGGCTTCACAATATCCGTTATAACGTAGATGAGAATACGTTTTGATTTATGTCCAAGTAGGTGGTCACAATTTTTATAATATTAAGTATTATTTGACCGCTTACTTATCATATATTTGTTACATCGTACACTCTTCGTTTTAGGATTTTTTTTGATGAATATATGAATTATTAAAAAAACAGGACTTTGTAGTAACAAACACTGCTAATGTTCTACTTTGTTGCAGGATAAATGTTTCAGTAAAGGGACAAAAAATTAAAATTTGTATCATCTACACACTCCATTTAACCATACATTCTTATAGATTTACTATTTTTTTTCTTTTTGGACATGTGTGGATGTTTCCTAAAATATTATTACCACAAGAAATAATTTAGTAATATAGGAAACGAAAATATCAAAAAATATGAGAGAATAAAAAAGAGAAATTTTAATTGGTAATTAGCTAGATGCACAAAATGTAGAAGAAAAAGAATTGAATTGATATGATATCTATGGCCAGCCCGAATATAGATTAAAAATTATATATTTTCACATAATACCTATACTTTAAAGTTATTGTTCTTGTAAAAGATATCGTCGCCACAAGCTTTACGGTTCTCGATCCAAATCTAAAATTACTTGCTACAGACTCTGATTATTATGAGGCTTATCAAGACTAACACTATATGAAAAGGGTTACTTTAATTAATTGGAAACAATCCTAATTACATGGACGATAGCAAAAAAGTACTTTGAGAAGTTTTTTATCCCGCACATGGCAGAGGGAACTGCAGGAACCATACGAAAGTAGTGTTAAGACACTCCGTTGCTTAGTCCCTGCTTTTTTCGGCCCCGCTTTTCGTATTTTTCGACGCATTGCGTGTTGAGTGACGGAACTCAACGCCCCGATTTGCCTAGTTGCCAGAGCAAAGAAAATGGAAATAGAAAAATCCATCTTCGTCGAGTCGAAATCGAATCCAGAAACCGTCGCATTTACAAGCTGACGCTTACGCCTCTGCGCCACAACGGTCCTCTAGAAGTATTTTTATATATTTAAAAATATTAAATATGTTATGCATACATTTTTAATAGTAGAAAGCGTGCTACGGCTTATTTAAAATAAAATCATATATAATTGACTGGCATGTGTGTATTGTAATTAATTTTTATTTTTGTTGGAACTAAAAACTTAATTGATATCATTAACATGTCAGTATCTACATTTTATATATTTCCAGAAATATTGTAGCATATTATGAATATTTTAATATGTTCTCACTTAAACTATATTGTAACAATGTCAACAAAGTATTAAATCGATACAACCATGCTTATATGAAACCACTGACATCAATTAAACGCTCGATCAATCAATCGACGGCGTGCCTCATTAAGGAACCCGCTTTTTATTTAAAATCTCTCCATTCCCTGCCACCTACACATATGATTGAGCTTTAAACAACTTTGTTATTACATTGTAATATAAACCGTAATTTATATACAAAATAAAGTACATTTTTGAATAGCATGCGATCATCTATCAATAATGGCATAGGTACACAATGTAATTACCTTTCTAGTTGGAAGCTGTAATAAGAATAAAGCATATTCATAACAAAAACTCATCCGGTCGCTGGTATTAAATCAGTGTAATGAAATCGATACTGCTACGACGGCTAATAACAAGTGTGAGGACCAAAAATTACAGCTATCGGAGCTCGCGTTCAGCTACCGAGCTGACGAAAGGTTCGTGTCTAATTATATTGTAAATTAATATTGTAATTTACGTATACGTTTTTGGGAACTTTAAGCCATTGGTGAGAGTAATAAGGTTTTATATAAATTAAAAATCAAAAAATCAAATCCTTCTTCCAATAAGTGCCTGTAAAATTTAAAATATATATTTTATTGTCATATGAAAAGCTAGCGATAAAGCTCTGATGCAATATTTCAAGTTTAATGGAATTACTGATATATAATTTGTTTTATGTGGGTCATATTTATTGAAAAATTTCTGGTTAACACAATTTGTCACAATTTTTTATTAACTCTATCCCGAATATAGCAAGTTAGATACATAGAACCTAGGGTTGTGAAACCTGTGCTTCAAATACGAGATACAATATAAGTAGCGTAACTTAACGACGCACTATATTCAGTACGTGGTACGCCACGTTGACTTAATTGAGTTAATGTTGACTAAATAGAGTTTTTTTTTTACAAATACTAAATCAGCGTAGGTAGTAATACTGACATATTGGTTATCTATGCACAAACATTCCAAAATCATCAACAAAAAAAGCTCACAGCTTTTTGCCACGCTACTTAAGTCAATAATATCATATCATATCAATATTAATTTATTCAAAATATATATAACCTAAATATATAATAATAATGGTATGCCAATGATATTTTAATTGCATTTGTATATGAAATCATTTCCATCCAAGCTAGGAGTGAGTTGTAAATTAGACAGTAACACAGGAAACGGCTTCTTAGGCCGTCAGACTGTGATTAGCGATCAATGTGATCGGCCACTATCACTAGTGATCGGTGATTCACTGACGTCTGAGTGCCGGTGTTAGTAAAAAGTGTATCATAGATTATGTTAATTGCAGATAGGTACAGGTAGTTTAGATAGGTATAGTTGTAGTGTTTTTGTGCCAATTTAGTATAGTATGTCTGCTGGTAATTATGACGGAAATCGTAATTCTTTTTTTTGGTTTAAGATTGTTATATATGTATGTTTGATCGTGTAGTCAATATTTTGTAACATAATATTAACTTACTATAATAAAGATTAAAAATTTGTATTTTTTGTCTCTAGGTTATAGTCTGCAAGATAACGTTATTTAAGGCTTTTTTTTCTTTGGAATTCTAATCATAAAATTACTTAGCCTTGCATGGACTCACGGTGCTTGCGCCGGGCTAAATGTGTTATAGGAACTCACCTCCACTATCCCACTATTTAACCAAATTCTAAATAATTCCACAAGTGCATCCTTTGGAGTTCTAGACAAGCCGAGATCTTTTAGTAAACTATAGAGCGATTTCGTTGTTGTACCTCTCGCTCCTACTTCAACTACATGTAATTTAACTCTAAATACTTTTCGTATGGCAAAAAGATATAATGGAACCCTTATAAGTTACTCTGTCAAGGCCATTTTTTCAAAATTGATCATTTTCACATAGTTCATCTGAAATTTATTTAATGAATATCTAAGTCGGTGTTTTGCGGAACACGAAATACAAAACTTATCTTTTACTTTATCCTAACGCATTTAAAAGATACGACCGTTTAGGTGCTTTATTTTTTGGTCACTTTATATAATTTATGAGCGTCATCAAATAATATTAAGTACATTTTAAGTTATTTCAATAAAGGTTGAAACTTACTTTAGTACGTTTAGATCAACTAAATCTACAATTCATACTAAATGAATGAATATGGCCGCAAATTTATATTTATCAACTTTTATTATTTTATTTTCTGATTTACAATTAAAATTACGGAACCATAAGTGCAATTTCTACCTTGCACTAGAAATTACACCACAACCTTAAGTCCAAAGAAAAATATCTTATTCAATAATTAATCTTTGACAAACCCGTAATAGTAGTTACCGTGTGTTTAAGTAAGGCACGATAATTGAAGATATGCTTGTATCATACCTACGAGTACGTACCCTCACCGTGAGTGACGTGTGATTACTTTGTGCTCACTGAGATGAAATTAAGATGAAACGATGCCTTGGAAAACGTCCGAGATAAATAGAGTAGATTGTTTTTCTTATATACTTTTGAATTTGGTTATTTTTTAATGTATTGTTTGACTATAAAATACAGTTGATTGACGAAAATTATTATTTTTAGGTTCTTCGGTGTGGTTTTATATTGGCTATGCCTAAAAATAGGTGAAATAGCGAAATTTAAATTGTAACTAAAAAAAACGTTCTGGATAAAAGTACTTAAAGAAAACATATAAAATTCCCTACAGAGATGCTACCAACGATATAAGTTGTATAAAAGCATATAAGAATTTCAACGCGGCGTGATGCAGAACGCATGGCTCAGTGGTGAGAGCGCCTGCACGGTTCGCAGGAGGGCGCGGGTTCGAGTCCCGCTGCGTTCAAATTTTTATATGTTTTCTTTAAGTATTTTTTCTATCCTCAGTGTGGATTAACACTTTAAAAATCATAAAAACGTTCTGGATAACTTAATAAATATTTAATTACAGATGGTATTATGTTAAATATACAAAAAACATCGGTCAAATGATTTCATACTTATTTCTGAATGTCGGTTTTCCTTAAGTTTGTAGTCGTATCCACTCATTTTTTTCTGGGATATAATTTTTTTTAAACTTTTTCTTCTATTTACGTAGTATTCGAATCATGTAAACCAAAATATTGTATCTAAGAGAAAACAAACTGTTGTTAATACTAATGAATTTTTTTCAGGTAAACACGTAGATTATTTACGTTGAAATAAACAATATCGCCGATATGACTCGGTGGGTAATCAAGAGCCTTAGTATTTTTTTTGGCTCCCGATGCGTAATGTATGGATAGGGTCGCCATAAAATATTGTTAGTTAGATACATAATATGAGATTGCCTTAGCCAATTAGTTGTTGTATATGTATGAATATATGTGTATTATGTATGTTTATATATGTATATATGTTAAGTATCAAGTTCCAACTAGCTTAATATAATGTATCTAGTTGCGTAACTTAACTATATAATGAGGACCGTCGTGGCGTAGAGGCGTAGCGTCTGCCATTAAACGCGACAGTTTGGTCTGTATGTTCGATTCCTACTCGGGGAAGGTTAATTTTTCTATTTCCATTGTCATTGCTCTGGCGCGCGGCTTTGAGTTCCGCCACCCAACACGCAATGCATCAAAAAAGGCAGAAAGCAGGGAACGGAGTGTCTTAACATAAGGTTCTTGTGATTCCCTCTGTCAGGATAGGACGTATGAAGGATAAAGCGTGAAGTTAAAATAAAATACTGAGTAATTTATAACATATTTGATTTAGTGAAATCTATCGCTATATGTATTTATGATATCTAATCTATTAGTAAGTATTAGTTGACAAGACCAAAAGTGAATTTATCAAAGCTTTACATGTTTATTTTGACATTACTTCATTACAATACAAAAAAAAAACATAAGCTTACAAAATATAAAAGAAAAATATAAAAAAGACTAAGCATATTTTCTATACTACAACACAAAATAATAACTTACAATTAAGTCGATTAAGAAAATCCATGGTTATCCTACAAGTAATAACTGAGAGCCAGTATCGAACCAGCGCTAATGACGCGCCTAAGGCAGCATCCGTATCAGAAGCCATCTCAAATCTAAAACAAGCCATTTTGAACTCTACATACTAAATTATAACGAATATTTTCGTATTTTACATAGAAAGCCATCTATGCATACTAAATTGGTCTTAGACCGTCAATAAATTGCAGATATATTCCCGTGCAGTGTATATGCTATTCATATTTAATCATAGTACTGTCAACCTCAAGAATAGGTCTCAATAATTGCAATGAGAGTTTTTAGCTTCATTCATACGGGGTAAGATTACAGGTGCTGTGTGAAGCATGAAAATTTAAATTAAATAGTATACAGTACGTGTTTTCTTTGTTTATAAATAAATATATTGTTTCTTTTTATCGTTTAAGAATACCGTAATTTCTGGATTAGCGATTCTTTGAAAAAGCTTCAGTATTTAAACATTGCTATGAATATAAATTAAAAATTTAATCAATAAAAATATCTACCTGTGCCTGTCTAAATCTGTATATATATATATGTATATATATATATATATATATATATATATATATATATATATATATATATATATATATATATATATATATATATATATATATATATATATATATATATATATATATATATATATATATATATATATATATATATATATATATATATATATATATATATATATATATATATATATATATATATATATATATATATATATATATATATATATATATATATATATATATATATATATATATATATATATATATATATATATATATATATATATATATATATATATATATATATATATATATATATATATTGTTTGTTTATATATGGCATCCCCGACTACTTTAGAGTCTTGTGCGAACACCCCGCGCGGTCGGTAACAGTAGTTAGTAGTAGTTGTCGAGTTGTAGTAAAGGGGGCACGTGAGACGGCCGACGCGAGCGCACGTCCTTCCTGAATCTAATATTAATTAGCGGTGTGATTTTCCCTCCCTCAGCCTTATTTGATTTCCCTTTTGTGTATTCCCTCTTGATATTGAACCTGACAAAGACAAACCTACAAAAGATAATAGTGCAAGTAACTCCTAAGTGAAGAAAACTAATGTGAAACATGCCGGCCGGGAACAATCAGTGTTTGTGTTGTGAATCATGAAGATAAGGTACTGTACAATTTCTATTATCCTAAAACCGACTATAAAGTAAATAATTAATAAATAACCTCCACTTCAGCACGCTTCCACAATTGCTGACCCCTACCCACTATTCAATATATATTTTTTGGTAGCAGAACGCAGTTCATTATATTCATTATATACTATATACATTTTCTGGTAGCAGAGCGTGGTTCATTAAATACTACTATATACATTTTCTGGTAGCAGAGCGTGGTTCATTAAATACTACTATATACATTTTCTGGTAGCAGAGCGTGGTTTTCATCCCTCTGGGCCCCCTTAATTATAGCGTGGTTTAATCCCTCTGAGTCCCCCTGATTAAAGCGTAGTTTTCATCCCTCTGGGCCCCCTTAATTATAGCGTGGTTTTCATCCCTCTGGGCCCCCTTAATTATAGCGTAGTTTAATCCCTCTGAGTCCCCCTGATTATAGCGTAGTTTCATGCCCCTGAGTCCCTTTGATTACAGTGTTATTCTCCCGTTTTGGTATTTTGGCTCTTAATTTGGTACCTAACGCATAATTACAATATAATTTGATTTCCTAACCTTTTAAAACGTGTTCGCATCGAGTTGTTTAAAAAATAATGTTATATGAAATTTTTATACATATAATATTGAGTATATAATTGTGTAGGGTGAATGTATAATGTGTAAAATATATAAATAAATATTGAATATAATTTTATATATTAAATATAAAATATAATAAATACACATAATATGGTTACATATATTTTATAATATTACGTCTATACGTTATTACCTATCCCGTTTTAAATTATAATTGAAGTTAGTTAAAATATTTTAATATAATTTCCTTAAAAAACTAACTTACTTTAAAATATTATCCCTACATTTTTATTGTTACCCTTTTTTTTTATTTTTATTTAAATCAAACTTAAGCTTTAATTGTAGTCATATTGTATATCATATTATTTTGTTGTATTGCGATATATGTAGATGCGACGCGTCCCTGAACTTGACCGTAACTGGTTTCTTATCTCGCCAGCTGTTGTGGATTCATTGTTTATTACGAGTTTATTATTTTTTTAATATTTTAGTTGAGTTATTTGTTTACTTGATTTCTGATCTCGCGCGGTTGTAGTGGGTTCATTGTTTATCACGCGTTTATTAATTTTTAATATTTTAGTTCAGTTATTAGTTTATTTGATAATTTAAAATGGCTACTCATGATGAAACAGTAAAATGTTCCTTATATACGGAAAGCGCGGAATATAGAAAAAATATAGGTGTGATACGCTTTGTTTCCGATTGGATTACCGATACCTCGGAACTTCTTGGTACATCTGAAATACCTAGGTTATTAATTAGGTTCAAGGATTTAGATTCTCATTGTAATTCATTTGTAAACGCGTCCTCAGTGCTCCTGGGTGGGTTAGACCCGGCTATCGATTACCAAGAAATTAGTTATGTAAAAAAAGAAGTGCGTTTAGTAAATAAGAAAATAGACGACCTCCGGGTGCGTCAGTTAGAGTTGTGCCCACCTGCTCCCGTAGTTGATCCTGTCATGGCCAGTACACCCGTAATAATGAGTAGTAGAAATATTACTGAGCGAACTCCTTATAATAGATTACCTGATTTACCTATCCCTAAGTTTGATGGACGTCCTGATTCCTGGATAAGTTTTATTGACCAGTTTGACAGTGTAGTAGATTCCCAACACCATTTAACCCCCACAATGAAATTACAGTACTTGGTTGGATCCTTAGCAGATGAACCTAAGCGGTTGTTGCTACATTTAAAAATTGAAGAAGGCAACTATGAAGTTGCTCGTGAATTGTTGAAACAGCGGTATCACAATACACGGGTTCTTGCTGATACCTACATAACCCAGATACTTACCCTGCCGGAGATTTCGAATAAATTAACAGGTTTGCGCGCGGCCTTCTTGAACCCCTTGTTAACTGCCTATCGCTGTTTAGAGCGTTTAGATTTACCCGTATCCTATTGGTCTTACATGTTAGTACATATATGTTTGACTAAGCTTCCCTCTGATTTGAAATCCCGTTTTGAGCGTTGTTATGGTGGTGATGCTGATGAATTACCTACCTTTAAAAATCTTATTACCTTTTTGGAAGACGAATGTCGTCACCATGACAACGTTGGCAACACCTCCCTTGTAGATTCTAACCTGACGAAATTTAAAAGTACTGTACCTAAACATACTTACTTTGCGGCTCCTCCCTCCCCTATGTTAGATAGTAGACAAAAAATGTTACCGGTAATAAATAATAGTAAAAAATGTTACCTGTGTGCTTCCTCTTCCCATTACCTCCGTGAATGTCCCGAATTTAGAGCTATGAATCCTAGAGAACGATCGGGATTTGTAAAACATTCCCGGTTATGTTATAGGTGTTTGGACAAACATTCAATTCTTATGTGCAAGCGGGACTACAAATGTTCAACCTGCGGTCGCTCATCCCATCATACTATGCTATGTTTTAATGATTCCCGTAACCCAATGTATCCCACCTCATCCAATCGCAATTATAATTGTAATTCCAAATTTAATAAACGCAATTATCCGCGTACCTGTCCTTCTTCTACCCGCGGTCCCCATATGGGCGGGGGCCAGCATAAGAAATATTCCCCTTCGCAACTCCAGCGCTCCCCCCAACGACATTCCCAGAGAGCTTCTCCCCCCAGAGAAAATGCTCCGCCCCAACCTAGACAGGTTGAAAATAATATAAGATATCGTGATAATTCCTATAATAAAGAAGATAGACCCACATAGCTAGATACTTGTATTACTCCCCCTTCCCCTTGCCTTAATATCTCACCCAATTCCCTTATATTATTGCCTACTGTTAAATTACACGTTAAAACTGCTAGTGGCTGTTTTATTGAAGCGCGTGCCTTATGTGATACCGGTGCCCAGGGTTGCCTCATTACAACCGATCTTGTTGTTAATTACCTCAATTTGACCATCTCCCCCTCCTGTGCCCCTGTACGTGGCATAGGTAATATTCCTTTAGTGGTTTCCCGTGGTTCTATTTCCCTGTGTTTTAAACCTTTGTATAATTCCTTCCCTGAGGTGTCAACCTCTGCTATGGTTATAGATGTGATTGCCGGTACGCATCCTGAGTTTGAGTTCCCTGAGTCTGTGTTTTTTCCTAGTAGTGATTTTTCCCTTGCTGACCCTACCTATAATAAGCCTGGCCCGATAGATATACTATTGGGTGCTGACGTGTTCGGCGCGCTTTTATTACAAGATAAAATATTTAACTTTAACGGCCTTACTGCTTTATCTACAATTTTTGGTTATATTGTTTGCGGTCCAGTCGCTGCCGATTATGGTGAATTAGAGCCCCCCATGACTGGAGTATCCTTACCTGTGACCTTTCAAACCATGATTGCTTACCCCTTAGATAACGATGATGAGATTTATAAATAAAACCCGAAACTTACCCGTTGAGCTATCTGTATCCTTATCGCGTTAGCGCGTAGCGTATCCTTGCGGTCTTCCCTAAGACGACTCTCACTCTTTCTTGACAAAGAAGGAATCATCAGAGTCGGTGGTCGTTTACGAAACTCCTTTAACATTCGAGGAATTAACTACAATTTTTGCTAAAATTGAAGCGGTATTAAATTCCCGGCCGTTATGTCCCTTATCTAATGACCCTAACGATCTAGAAGTTTTGACGCCTAGTCATTTTTTGATTGGCCAACCTCTTAGTGCTTTGCCGGAGTATCCCTATAACAATGTAAAAATTAATCGTTTAACCCGTTTTCAAGTAGTGCAACAGATAACTCAACATTTTTGGTCGCGGTGGCAGTTAGAGTACCTATACACTCTGCAGACTAGGCAGAAGTGGACTGATCCAGTGAATCCTCCAACAGTAGGCGAGCTAGTCCTCATAAAAGATGATAATTTACCCCCTTTACAGTGGCGACGTGGTCGCATTTCCCAAATTTATCCTGGTAAAGATAGCGTTGTGCGTGTGGTCGATGTTAAGACATCGACAGGTATCCTAAAGAGAGCCTTAACCAAATTAGTTCGTCTACCTATTAGTTAGTTTCTCCCATTTTCTCGTAAACATTAGATGTTTAGGGCGGGGGCTATGTTTGTTTATATATGGCATCCCCGACTACTTTAGAGTCTTGTGCGAACACCCCGCGCGGTCGGTAACAGTAGTTAGTAGTAGTTGTCGAGTTGTAGTAAAGGGGGCACGTGAGACGGCCGACGCGAGCGCACGTCCTTCCTGAATCTAATATTAATTAGCGGTGTGATTTTCCCTCCCTCAGCCTTATTTGATTTCCCTTTTGTGTATTCCCTCTTGATATTGAACCTGACAAAGACAAACCTACAAAAGATAATAGTGCAAGTAACTCCTAAGTGAAGAAAACTAATGTGAAACATGCCGGCCGGGAACAATCAGTGTTTGTGTTGTGAATCATGAAGATAAGGTACTGTACAATTTCTATTATCCTAAAACCGACTATAAAGTAAATAATTAATAAATAACCTCCACTTCAGCACGCTTCCACAATTGCTGACCCCTACCCACTATTCAATATATATTTTTTGGTAGCAGAACGCAGTTCATTATATTCATTATATACTATATACATTTTCTGGTAGCAGAGCGTGGTTCATTAAATACTACTATATACATTTTCTGGTAGCAGAGCGTGGTTCATTAAATACTACTATATACATATATATATATATATATATATATATATATATATATATATATATATATATATATATATATATATATATATATATATATATATGCCTGCCTATGCCTGTCTAAATCTGTATATATATATATATATATATATATATATATATATATATATATATATATATATATATATATATATATATATATATATATATATATATACATACCTGTTATACATACCTACTAAGTTTCCCCTTTTGATATGAGAATATAAAATATTTTACTAAGTAATTTAAAAAAAAACATCTATTACATATTCTCTGATAGGTGGTTTTTTATCTCTTTGTCTAACTTACTACTAGATTCTAACATAACTTAATGTCGTTTAAACTAATAAAATTCCTACAATAAAATCTCAATTTTTGTATATTAATGTTGTATCAAGTGTCATCTTTTTTCACGTATAGCTTGGAGCCGATCAAGTTCAAAGAAGTTTTAAAGATTTAATATTCTATAAAGTAAGAATAATAATATTATATAAGTAATAATTATGAATATTACTTACACCACTTCTAGTGTCTCCGCACGAAATATGACAGGCGATTTCAAGGTGGAAAAAAGCTATTATGGTATACAGTAGCCCGCGCCTGCGGTGCATGTATACACAGAGGGAAAAGTGATTCTTGATTTTAATAGAAACTATGTTTTTGTATATTTTTTATTATTGTTTATATAATTATACGTATATATAAACATAAACACTATGATATCCTTCGCATATAATTTTATCATTTATCTTTGACAATAATATATTCTAATTAAATTTCATATAACCTTACCTTACTTTCTTTTCGGGGTTTAAACTCTTTTTTGTTTCATTTCTTTACTCTCCCTTTGCTTCGCTTCGTTCGCTCACTCGCTTTGCTTCGTTTATTGATAGAAAAAAAACCTTTGAAAGACAACCATATATGTGTTTTTTTTTTAAAATGATATTACACAAATATTTCCGAGTACTAGCTACAAAATATTTTTCATGTTTTGACATGAACCACACACATTGCTACATAAAATACATAAAATAACTGACACAAAACACCTTAAACATACAATTACAACATATTAAACTCATTTTAGAACTAATTAATAATAAATTAATGAAATTAAGTTAGTATCAAATTTTTAAAGTATTTTTTAAATAACATTTTCGTTCATACCAGTATAGCAATGTTCCGTGATTACATTTTTTTGTACAACTTGGATGAAATTATGATAATCACTGCGGGTCGACTGCACGTGCTCGGGGTTCCGATGGATATACTCATGCCTGTCGTACATAATACAAGGTTTTGTACTCGTATCGTAAAAATCAATCGTTTCATTTTTCTCGTCTCATCTCAAACAAATTATTTGTTTTTGGATTTCAAATGTCTTCGGATTTTTGACTATACAATCTTTTACAACTTGTGGCTTTCGTTTTTTTTGGACAAACTGAAACATTGTTGTATAAGTATGTGATGATTTTAGCTATATAAAAACACTTATTTTAGAGACAATCCCTGTTTAATGTCTTGCGTTGACAACTTAAAGTCATGCTTTGTCTTCTACTTAAACTTTAATTGCTTGGCTTTGTCTTTTTACTTCAAAAATGAAATATTTTACTGTTTTTTTTAGCTTTATCCCGCATATTGCAGGGTAGGCAGAGGGAACTACAGGAACTATATGAACCTAGTGTTAAGACACTCCGTTGCTTAATTCCTGATTTCTCCGTCCCAACTTTCCGTCTTTTTCAAGGCATTGCATGTTGAGGACCGTCGTGGCGCAGAGGCGCAACGTCTGCCTGTAACGCGACGGTTTCTGGGTTCGATCCCCAGTCGGAGAAGATGGATTTTTCTATTTCCATTTTCTTCGCTCTGGTAAACTAGGCAAAGCGCGGCGTTGAGTTCCGCCACTCAACACGCAATGCCTCGAAAACGGCGGAAAGTGGGGACGGAGAAAGCAGGGACTGAACAACGGAGTGTCTTAACACTAGGTTCTCACGGTCCCTGCAGTTCCCTCTGCCTACCCTGCCTTGTGCGGGATAAAGCGTGAAGCTAAAAAAAAAAAAAAAAAAAAATCCATGTTTATATAGGATAATGTATAATGGCACTCACCCTCAAACTTCAATAATATTTAATTAATAGAGATTAGTGTAAAATTCATGAATACAAAAAAATGATAAGAAGAAGACTTGAAACGGTATCATCAACCGTGTACATCACAAAATTTTAAAATTTGACGAAAATAAACACAAAATAATTAAATTTACAGCATGTATTGTACAATTATTTAATATAATTAGTTATTGTGGTATCGATTCCCCCTCCGGAAAGCCGTATTTTTCTATATCAACTTTCTTCGCTCTGGTAACTAGGCAAAGGAAAGCTTTGAGTTCCAACACTCAGTATGTAATGCTTTGGAAAAGGCGAAAAGCGGGGACGGAGAAAGAAGTAACGAAGCAACGAAGTGACTTAACAATAGGTTCCTATGGTTCCTACCGTTCCCTTTGCCTATTCCGCCATGTGTTAGATAAGGCGTGAAGCACAATTATGATATTTATGGAAAATTCTCAAAACATTACATATAATGATAAAAATAAAGCCTCCTTTCCTCCTACTTTCAGTTTTAATTTGCCCATCGATTTATCTTAGTTCCGATAAAACAGTTAATGTATTCACCAAAAAGTAAATTAGATTGATGAAAAAATGTTAATAGAAAGTGAATCAATGACTTTCAAAAACGTTATCGTGGCACAGACGTGCCGTGGAGTATGTACACGGTGGATATGTGTTAAGGTATATATGTCAAATATATATTCAAAATAATTTAAATAAAATGTTATATTAATCATGAATAATGCTATATAGGATTAATAATAATAATAAATATACTCTATTGCACAATTTCAATTAAATAGCACAAATGAAAAAAAAAATAATAAAATAAAAGAAGTACAACTAGGCGACCTTATCGCTTAAAGCGATCTCTTCCAGGCAACCTTTGGAAGTTGGAGTTGTATAAGGATGGGCGGTGCATTAAAAAAGAAATATATATATATATATATATATATATATATATATATATATATATATATATATATATATATATATATATATATATATATATATATATATATATGGATAGATATATATATGTATACATATATATATATATATATATATATATATATATATATATATATATATATATATATATATATATATATATATATATATATATATATATATATATATATATATATATATATATATATATATATATATATATATATATATATATATATATACATACACATACACATATGACATACATATACTAAATTGAAAATAATACATAGCAATACCCCGTACAAATCAAAATCTCAACAAAAAGAAAAAATAATTAACAATTAAAGAAATACAATATTAGAGGCTTAAAAAATGATTTTTAAGCCTCTTTTTTAAAATGTTTAAACTCTTAGCACGCCTGATCTTACTAGGAATAGTATTCAATAGTTTGGCAGCTTGTATAGTAAAGGAATTGGAGGAAAAAGAGGAAAAGTGAAGGGAATTTCAAGAAGTAAGTTATTATCGGAACGTAAGGAACGGGAGTGGGTGTCATGAAGGAACTTAAACTGTTCCTTCAAATATGAAGGAGTAGAAGGATTAAACAGCACTGAATAGAGAAGATGAAGTATGTGAGTATTCCTGTGAAGGCGAATAGGGAGCCACTTAAGCTTATTTCGAAACTCGGAGATATGTTCATATTTACGTACGAACCTAATGCAAAGATTTTGAAGCCGCTCAAGTTTGTTCAATAGCTCCTCCTCAATGTGAAGATAACAAATATCAGCATAATCAAAAATTGGTAATAGGAGTGAAGCCAACACAATTTAAATTGTGTAGGTAGTGGTAGGAAATCACGTAGCCTACGCAGGCTCGACGATGCAGCATAAATTTTTCTACTTACAAAATAAATCAATACTGTCAGATATTTCATGATATTGTAAGTTGACGCTCTATCCCACATATTGCAGGGTAGGCAGAGGGAACTGCAGGAACCATAGAACCTAGTGTTAAGACACTCCGTTGCTTTGTCCCTGCTTTCTCCGTCCCCACTTTCCGCCTTTTTCGAGGCATTGCGTGTTGAGTGGCGGAACTCAACGCCGCACTTTGCATAGTTTCCAGAGCGAAGAAAATGGAAATAGAAAAATCCATCTTCCCCGAGTGGGAATCGAATTCACAAACTGTCGCGTTTACAGGCAGACGCTTACGTCTCTGCGCCACGACGGTCCTGTTGACGTTAAGCTTAAGCTTTTTCTATTTCAAATATTTTTTTTCTAATTTACCTATCTTTATTATCTGAATCATTTTTATCTTTACGTTTCTGGCTTATGAAATTTCTGCGTACATCAATTGGTCAATATTCTCAGGCATTAAAACATTTCACGTTCTTTCGTATAATCACCTAATTATAACGGCAACATCCTCCAAAAACGAAACACAAAATCGTTTAACTCAAGTAATTATTGCAAGCAATTTATTATAATGACGTATTTGCGTCAAACGTTTTAAAATTACACAAAATTCGTGTAAGCTCATTTATTATGATATATAACGGCGAATAATAGAGAGAAAGGCTACTTAGAGGTATATTTCATACACCTGCATATGACAAATGATTATTACCATTTTTTCGTTGGTTTAATAGGTTATAGTCGTTGCTGAAGTAGTTTTTAGAATAGAACTTGTTATTTATTTTATGAGATCGCAGGATCGGTTCAAAGACATTATGTGATGTTTTTGTAGTTAAATCATATGTTATACTTAAAGAAAACATATAAAACTTCCACGGTTCGCAAGAGGAGTCGAGTCCCGCTGCGTTCAAATTTTTATCACTTTTCTTAAGTATTTTGTCTATCCTCAGCATGGATTAACACTTTAAAAATCATAAAAATATATAAATCATATGTTTTTTGTCTTTTTTTTGTATAAATCGAGTTAGACAGAGAAAGAGCCTAGTACTTTCTCCACCTTGCACATACTTTGCAAGTATAGTAGAAAAATTCAAGATTTTGACTTAAAATTATTATTTATAATTAGGTGCAAAGATAATAAAGTTGTACGTTCAAAAACCTAACTTAAGGTAGTGTTTTTTTAAATAACACAAATTTCTTTAAAAAATATTACCCTAGTAGTTAGCTTCTAGAATACGCACTTAGGGAGGAACATTAATATTATACTAATTTCTTTCCAAGGAACAGATTAAGAATAATTTAATGTCAGATAAGAATTAATTGACAACTTTGAGTACTGTTCTATAAATCATAAATTCATAAATTATGTAACATTTTGCTATTTAACAGTGTACCTACATGGGTTAAAACTTGTTAGTTCTGTGAATGAACATTCCGAGAGAACAAGTTTCTATATAGATGTATTAAGCTCATTATTATTTCTACGCCACGAATGATGGTGTTAATAGCGTTGCATATTTATGTTGTGTATATATTTAAATCGTAGCATTTGTATGAGGCTACAGTATAAGATGCAGTAAAATGTTATTAACAGTATGTAAACGTTTCCGGATTTTTATGAGGACATCGCTTGCCAGTTTATTTCTCTAAGGTTGTTTTACTTTGCCAGTCAAGCTCTGGTAACAAGTCAAAGCGCCGCGTTGAGTCTCGCCTACAACAATCCACAAGGCCTCCAAAAAGCGAAAAGTATGAAGTGTCTTAACACTAGTTTTCTACGGTTCCTGTGGTTCCGTCTAACTACCCTGCTAAGACCGTGGGTCAATTATAAATTAATCAATCTTTGAATTCAGACAGAGAGTGTAAAATGGTGGGCCTTGACATAACATTTTCTCTGCATTCTCTGCTCTGAGCGGGGGAAAAGCTTAAAAATAACTTAACAATTTAATGCTTAACCAATTTGAAAGTTACTCCACCTTCATTATATTATCATTATCATAATGTAAGTAAATTATGTTGAAACTGTTGCTAGGCGTTATATATTTAATTTTTGTAATAGTTACAGTGGGTAACTATTACAAATTTCAAATGAAATGTGAAGAATTATTTACTATAATGTAAATATTTATAATTAATTCTTTTATCTATATATTTTTATACATAACTTGCGTTTAACTCTTTAAATACTTCAAGTCAGTACAACGTCTGACTGTAAACGCGACGGTTACGGATTTTATCCCCTTTGAGGCAAATTAAATTTGTTATTTTCCTTCGCTCTGGTAAAGTAAACCGTGGCGATGAATTCAGCCACCTAAAACGCGGAGAAAACCGAATGTCTCAATACTAGGTTCCCTTTATCTATCCTACTATATAACGATATAACGTAAAATTATAAAATATATCAGGAGTAGAAAACACAGCAAAATATAGAAAATTAATAAACAAAATGTTTAAATTTTCGCAGAATTTCTAAATGTACATACAGAAAGTAAGCTATATAAATTAGTTGAGATATTTACCGTCACCACTTATGATATGTATTTTTTGTTTAAAAAAACCTGTAAACGAATCTGTATCTCTCATTAATTAATAACTATGTACATATGAGAGAAAGCAGGGTATTTTTATTGTCACAATATATCATTTATAATGACATCTATTAGTAATTAACGTCAATGAGCAGCGTGAGAACAAAAACGCTAACATTTTATGCACAAACAAGATCCATATTTTTAACCTAATAAGTAGCGTACAATAATATATGACCGTCTGGAGCGATACAGTAATTCTAATTTACTACATCAAAAACAAATTATTATTTCGTGAGAATTTGGATAAATTGTTTGAATTTGAATTTGTACCTGTTTTCAAATTTTTTTATAATAGTTAGCAATATAGGCAGTCTAATGTCAAAATATTCCATTCTCCGTTTTATGTTCAAATTTTAGACATTGCGATACAACAACATTTTAACTTAGTAGTAAAAAATAAACGGAGAGTCACTTGATCTTATTTAATGCTTGTAAAAATCGTTTATAAAATATGACCCTACCCTCATACGATATAATATCGCAGATAAATAAAATATAAGAGCTAGTAGTTTTAATATGTATTAATGTCGCTTTCACAAGAAACAAATATTGTAGTTTTAAATATAAAAATATTATATAGATTTACGTATTAAAAATATGTGGGTTTAAATGTTAATCAAAACAAATCGATCTACGACCACAGCATTTTTTTTAGTATTTAATACTAAGTGCTTAAAAAATTTAATTTTCAAGTATGCAGTATTAAATTTCATTAAAAAAATATATTAATTATAGTTAATTTATTTATTGATTTTTAGTTGACTATTAAATATAAATAAATATATTCTATAAAAATATTTTAACAAATCTGACGTTAGATCTTATACTATAATGCCAAATCGCGCTAATGAAGTTTTTTTCAATAACTCATATAAATTATTATATCATTGAAAATTTTTCGGGGGGTCCGTGTCTACACAGGTTGGCAGCTATGCGGATGCTGTGCTAAGTTCCGTACCCGCTATGGGTGCTTTGCGAATGTCCTTTGATTAAAATTGGGTATTGCAGGTGTACTCCTCGCCACTACTGCTGTAGAACATTTGACCTCTTTTTTTGTTTTTTCCTATGATAAATATATTTAATTAGGATGTTTATTCTATAAAAATTGATAATACAAATATATTTTCAGTGATACAGGTGAAGTTAAATGTACTATGAAGCTAAATTCGATATAAAAATAATAAATTGATCATAATTGAAATACTAGTTTGTATTTTATATATAAAATACGTGACTTAATTAAATCTAAATCTCAACATATCGTCTTTTGTACATATAAAAATTATTTACTTACTAAAACTGAATAATCTACTTTAAATAAAGTTAACGCATGATTTTAATTGTAATAAATTCGATATTTATTTGTTTTTATAAATAAATATCATCAGAAATAGAGACGAAAAGTAAAAAGTGGAGAGACCTTCAAAACTCTTCTTTTACAACGAAACGATGACATAATAAAAGCTAAAGAAAAAGGTCGAAATAGATAAACAGCAACGGCATTTACCTCCTATCCATCGGCCTTATCACTACTGGCACTAATAAAATTCATTTAAATGCGTCGTATTGACGAAAATGTCCATTTTATTGGAATATAGAAGAAAAACATGAGTGTCTAATTAAGCATATAACATAATTAGAAAATGGTGCCGCCGCATAAAGTGCTTTAGATTATTTTATTTGAAACGTTATGTTGTGACCATTAAATGATGTAATTTAAGTGAATTTTGATGTTTATAGATTATATAGCTTGTATTTAAAGTAAGTTCTTTCCGTGGGTATTTGGGAAATAACCTCATAATTATTGGATCGCTTTATATTATCTGTGAGTCTTACTGTATGTCTGTTTTTGTCAAAATTGTATGGAACTGGAGTGTGGCGTATAAATCTTCAAGGCTCGAGAAGAATAGTACTTGTAAGTTATGTAATTAGAAAAAGCCTTTTTGCCTTTTGATTCATTTTCACAGTATTTAATGTGAAATTTGTCACGTAATCAAAACCGATTGGGTTAGTTAAAAAAGTATTATTTGAAAAATCATTGTTATTAGTTAAAAAATTGAGTACCACACGCTTTAATTCAGTTTAGTTTTACTCCAAATTTGCTTTAAATAACTTATGCCTAATCTTTGATGTTGATAAAATGAAAATGTCAATAATAGTATGAAATTATTTTTATAGTATAGTCTTTTTATCAAATTAAAATTAACGTCGGCCCCAGAAAAAAATTAGAACATGAAATAAAGGCCTATTGTCTTGTCTCAGTTTTATATGTATACAAGAATGTGATGAGTTGCTATATTTAAAATAACGTTTTAAATTCAATAATACACATAAATGCTTGCACTCACTAAATCCATAGCAAAAATACTAAAAACACAGCAAAAGACCCTATAAATATCAATTTGTGTGTTTTATCTCAATTAAATACATAAGAATTTTGTTTTTGTCGATAATTCAAACTTGATTACTTTGGAAAACAAAATTTGTACAAAAAAAATATAAACATTAGAGTAATTTAGTATCGATGACGATTTTTTATACATATGACATCCATTTAATTAAAACAATTTTGAGAGATTGTTGTTATTAAGGTTGAATGCAACGATAGGATTAGAATATTGTACAACGATGTTGACTTCCGCCACTTAACATGAAATGTCTTGACATTGAGCGAAAAGCAGAGAATCGTTTGCCAGGACATTCTTTCTCTTCTCTCTGTCATTATTATACGCTTCCTTATTTTATAAGGTAAAGAAAAATTAAATATATTTTTAATATAGACCTTACATTCCAAATTTAATCGTAGATATTAAGATATCGTTTTCCTCACTCATCTATAACATAGCGAACTATTAATTTGTAAAAATAGTTTGATTAATAAAAGAACGCCCAAATCATAATTCCATAGACTATGCTCCAGGCGTTTGTACTGTAAACGAAACTTTGGTGAATGAATTTTTAAATGCAAATTACTTTTATAGTGTCTCAAAACTGTACTTTAACTCAAAGGTATAAAATTGATTTTACTTTGTAAATATATGTGGTATATTCCACATAACTAACTACGCCTCAAGGCGTTTAAAAATTAATGTTTTTTGAACCAATTTCTGATAGCTCTAGTTGCATAAGACAATCTAAATTTCACCGATCATTGAAGTCTTTATTTTGATTTTTGAATTATGATACGATTCAGATCAAAACGGTCATCGATCACTTGTGAATAATTATAGATTGATGCAGCATCCAGCGATTCTCTTATTAATAAAATTTAATTAATGAGTGTGTCGACTTGGACATGTTGCTCGTTGTTAATTGTTTTATAATTTATAGAAACTTTTTTCATGGATATGTTAGCTTTAATTGCGTTATTTTTCTGTTTCTAGTAGTATTTTTACTTTGATTATTTTTCTAAAGAAAAACGACATCTTTATTAAAAAAATGTGTGTTGAATAACTTTTACTGAATTTAAATGTATTTGAATTTTCTATGATTATATAAATTTTATATTTATATAATCAATAACTCATATAACCAATGCCAGGCGAAAAAGTTCACGCTCACAGTTTATATATATATATATATATATATATATATATATATATATATATATATATATATATATATATATATATATATATATATATATATATATATATATATATATATATATATATATATATATATATATATATATATATATATATATATATATATATATATATAAAGTACCACGTTTACAACATGAGATTAAACCATATGAAATGTTAGTTCGTTATAATTTAATAACAGCAATACGTACAATCATACCTCTAAAATACAACGTAGATCAAGCATATAAATCAATAGTAATAAAGACTATTAAAACTTTTACTATTGAGATAAAATCGTTGCTCCCAAAAATTAAATGCGCTAGCGGCGCGTGCGCAACCAACGAGTATTGTCTTTAATTTATATTTATATATGTATATACATATATATATATATATATATATATATATATATATATATATATATATATATATATATATATATATATATATATATATATATATATATATATATATATATATATATATATATATATATATATATATATATATATATATATATATATATATATATATATATATATATATATATATATATATATATATATATATATATATATATATATATATATATATATATATATATATATACATATACATATACATATACATATACATATACATATATATATATATATATATATATATATATATATATATATATATATATATATATATATATATATATATATATATATATATATATATATATATATATATATATATATATATATATATATATATATATATATATATATATACATATATATACATACATATACACAACTATGGCACAAAGTATATGGTAGACCACTGATCACAGAAAGTTAACATTTGGCACGTGCCATGGAAAATGTATAACACTGAGTGAGAATTATGAGAATACTAGTGCATGCAATGCATGTAATAAGTGCATGTCATTATTATAATAGAGATTGTATTGACACAAGATTAGCACGTTTTCTGAAGTAATTGTTAGGAGAACTAATGGATAGAATTAAGGACAACTGAGGCAGAAAAACTGAACCAGTGGGTAAAAAATGAAATGTTTTAGTCTAAAATGACACGAAGACTATACTGTTGTCACTTAAGACATTACGCAATCAATTATTCTCAACCGATGCCTCGGACATATCCTTTGTATCTCGTAGCCTGATAAGATTTCCAATAAAAACAATGTGATCTCTTCTTAGAAATGCCGATAGATCTCCAAATAACCGTATTTTAAACATGCGCTTAGATTGATCAATACCCTAAGGAGATCATAGTCTAAGGTAAACCCTGGAATGAACATTCCAAGAAAAAGAAGCGTTCTCTATTCCACCTGTGGAATAGAGGATGGTACACTACAGCAGTAGGGTAATATCAATACGATCTCTACAAAAAATATAAAAAATTGAGTAGAATTCAAATAAAGATCATTCGAGAGGCACTTTTACTATTCAATCTCACTAAGCGACTTTGCTTGCTTTTTGCTATGTGGAAATCGAACACACAGACTGTTACGTGTACAAGCTGACGCTTTACCTCTGAGCCACGATGGTCCTTACAATATATTTTCATTTAAAAGTAATTTAACGTCAGTTTAAGAATAACTGACATCTTTGAATGCGGACGCTAGCATACATTTTATCTTTATCGCACGCTCGAACAAAATGAATTCGTGTAAGAGCAACGCAAGTCGTTGCTTAAAATAATATCTGTTATGAGTCGATCTATTTAAGTACATGTTTTATTTAAGCGGCATTGTAACTAACAATTTGACCCACAGTACCGTTGAGGTACATCGGTTCAGGTGCTGTTAGCCTGCGGGTGAAAATCTTGGTATAAGTTAAAGGCGATCTTTTGTTATATATATATTTCTTTTATAAAATATTATTTATGAACAATAAAGATGTACTTTTTCATTTAATTTATTTTATTACATTTATAAAAAAAATTATATTTTCACAGGTAATTTTATTTTTTACGTAATATTTTGGATATGAATAGAAAGCAGTGTTTAAGAATTTAACTTTCTCAGCTTATTGTGCTAGTAGTTAAATTCTTGGCAGCCAGCGTTAATAATAAATAATATTAAATAAATTACATATTTTAATATATATGTTGTTTTTTACATATACGCTAGATCTTGTGGCATGCACCCACGATTTACCCGAATGGCAGGTGAAGTGCTGGACACCGTCCATATGGAGAATTAAATTTAAGTGCTCCCTAAGTATTATATTAGCTATACATGATGATACTGTCAACTGATCGTTGCTTCAATGGAGTTATTTTATAAATTTTAAGTATATATTTAATATTTATTACAGTGGTTTATTCTTTTATGATATTTTTGAAGTTGTTATTGTATGCATATATGTCACAACAACTTATATAGTGTTAAAGTACCTAAATTTAATTCAACTGTATGTAAATTATTATTAACTTCATATATAAATAAATTAAAATTATATTTTACAATTAAAAACAGTTTCGGAAGGTATTTAATAATTGTACAGGAATTTATACGATATTATAAATCTGTCTGTAAATTTTGAAATAGTAAACTACAATACCCAACGACTTAAATCTCCTAATTTATACTGGTGTTGTACAAAATACCAAAATGTTAATTATAGTAGAAGATTTCTTGACGTTTCCTAAAACACAAAAAATAGTAAAAATTGGAAAATTTTCAAAGGGATATTGAATGTATAATTTTTATCATTAGACTTTAACAGTGCCATTAAACTAATATTTCCAGTAAAGAGGCGTGAGATCCGCCGTTTGACACGCTATGTATCATGTCAAAAAAGAACGAAGATAAGATAAGAAGTCAAGTTAATCGTAACCTATCAATTTCTCACTATTGCACAACATTCAAATTATTTTAATTTTTTTTTGTCTTCGAATTTTTTATAATTTATTTTTTATGTCTAAACAACCAAAATATCTTGAACACATTTTATCTAAAAAAATAATTATAGTTTTTTTTTATGTTTTCACGCTTTATCCCGCATATAGCAGGGTAGGCAGAGGAAACCGCAGGAGCCGAAGGAACCTAGTGTTTAGCCACTCCGTTCCATGCTCTCCACCATTTCGAGGCATTACGTGTTGAGTGACGCGCTACGCCTCGCTTTTTCTAGTTGCCAGAGCAAAGAAAATGTAAATAGAAAATCCATCCCCCCCCCGAGTGGGAATCGAACCCACGAACTGTCACGTTTTCAGGCAGACATATTTTTTATTTTTAGAATCTTTACGTAACAGTTACAGCGAATCAATAGAAAAGCTGCACATGCCTTTCGGCTATGGAATCATAAAAATCACGACGATTTATAGTGTCTGGCGCACAACAGACGACCGGCCAGTAATTATTCCATAGTTATTTAGTTAACGAAATATTTTACACTCAATAAATTCTTAAGAGCTCGACTCTAATAGACAATTTACGATTGAAACGAAACAAAAATTAAGTGAAAACTGGTATGCAAACTCATAAGTTAGCTTTATTACATACAATTGATTTGATTTTTAGATTAGAAACGCTTTGGAAGCTGTTTTAGCAAAATATTTTGATTGGGTGTATATATTTTAATTTTGTGTCTTTATTAAAATTTGCTAATATAATTTATAGGTTTGTTCAAGTATTTTATCAGTATATCTGCGAGGTAGATATTTGAGTCAGGTGGAGTCAGGTTATCCATTAAAAAGCCAAAAAGTTTTTAAATATATACTAATTTCAAAAATTAAATCATTCGAGGATAAATTGTATTGTGTGTATTTTATTATATCAATATATATGTTAAAACACATGTTTTACAATATTTTTAATTTGACAACGCGATCGAAGCAGCTAATTAAAGCTTGCGTCAAATAAAATGTACAAAAGTTTATGTGATATTAAATAGTAATAATACTAAAGTTTTCATATTACTACTAATAAATAAGAATATTTTAAATAAGATTTTTTTTAAAATCTTTCTGAATGCTCCTAATGAAATCTTGTTTTTATTACAAATTTACAACTGGGGTCTTATTAACTATTATGTTACATAAGATTTCTTGCATCATGCTAGTCTGCCTAGTGCCTAGACACTCCGTTTTCCACTCTCAATTTAAATGTATTGAAATAACAATCTGACTATATATATAGGTGTATCTGACATGGCGGCCGCTATGAAAACTTCTTATAGGGAAAAATATTTCGAGGCTATACATAAAAAACTATTTAATAATTATTAATAATTTAGGTACAAAATCGTTTTTTCCATTTCATGATATTTATACGTGCTCTGTAACGCGTGAGGTAGACATCACTAAATACGAGTGCCGTACTACAAAAATACTATTAAACGTAGTCAATCTGTCACCTTTCATTCATTCTTCTTCTTCTTCTTCTCTTTATTTATGGCGTTTCGAGCGTGCTAGTTGAGCACAATTCACTTCGCCAATGTCACGTTGAATGGAGAACACACAAAGGAGAATGTACGGTAAAAAAAGAGATATCATTACACAGTTGGAGAATGCATGTTTAAAAGAGATCCAGTTTAAATCCTTCACCTATAACAAAATCACACATATCTACAATATATACAGATAATAAATGGGGTTAGTAATAAACAATATATTTACATGGGTGTTAGCTTATACTCTAATATTGTTATATTTAATATATTTACACAAAAATTTACACAAAGGACTAAACACAAACATTAACAAACATTGAACATTAAGGGGGCGAGGGACTTTAAGAGGGAGGACATCATAAATGGGGCGAGCTAATTTGGGACAAGAGAAAAGTATATGGGTAGGAGAACCGTCGTCTAGTCCACATTCACACAGTGAATGGTCCCTGACCCGGATCTTGGCCAGATGAATAGGTGTACATGCATGTCCAAGGCGTAAACGACAAATTGTTGAAATAACTTTCCGTTCTGCAAATTTTTTTGTTTTTTTTTTCGCTGACGTTTGTTTTGGTTGACACACGTGTTAGTGAGAATTTTTATTAGGGTAGTGTTTTTTCTTTCCATTTTACTATAGTGGAATTTGTTTTGTGTTATAAAAGGATCCATTCTAACAAGGTGATTGTTTGTAGTGAGTATTTGTGTTGTTTATTTAGATTAGACTAGTTTACGTACGTTTAGGTTATCTTTTTCATTATGGATCCTGATCCTCCACCTGATCCCCCTGATCCTGGTGGAAATAATTCTGAGTCGACAGTAACACGAAAAAGACAAGGGGAAGCTTCATCCTCAAATAATATAATTAGTGCAAAGAAGACTATTATAGATCCTAATACCGCGACGCCTTCTATTCAAAACTTATATGTCCATCCGTCCCTTTCTGAAAGTCCGAAATCCTACATAGATTCCGATAAAGGCCCTTTCATTGTGTACGTGTCGAGGGAAATACCTGACCCCGCAGCCGGTACTACCATAAGAGCAATTAAATTCGGCCAGTTTTTACACAGAAATAAGATCACAGGTATTACTAATGATGGAGTTAAGAATGTTGGTCGGAATAAGATCAGCGTTCAGTTCTCTTCTGCTACTGCAGCGAATTTGTTTTTAACAAACCCTGTGTTAAAATTAAGTAAATATGTTGCGATTATTCCAACTTTCAATATTACTCGAATGGGTATAATTAGGGATGTTCCTGTGGATTTTTCTCTGGATGAACTAGTTGAGTCATTGGTGTTTCCCTCTGGTTCTGGACTAGTATTGAAAGCAAGGAGATTGAATAGGAAGAATATAAGTGAGGGAGTAACTACATGGATCCCGACCCAGTCGGTTGTAGTTACTTTCCGTGGTCAACAGTTGCCTGATAGGGTCTTTTCCTATCATTCATCTCTTCCCGTTGAACCCTACAAATTTCCCACAATCCAATGCCTTAATTGCTGTCGTTTTGGACATGTTAAATCTCAGTGCAGATCTCAGTCACCTTTCATTCAAAAAATAACCAAAAGAAAAAGAGACATTACTCTGTCCCGCTCTGACAGTACAGTGTACGTTTGCGTCACACTTGACAAATGGCGTTTTATTATGGAACAATAATTTAATTATTTATTTTGTTTGAAAAAAATATTTTTTTATTTTTGAAAATTTTACTTCTTTTAAAAATTTAACAAGTTCTTCTTTTATAATTTTAACGGCGACCTTAATTTCAAGCATAATATTAACTAGCCTTTATATAGTTAATATTATGCTTGAAATTAAGGTCGCCGTTACCGCCACATCCTGTATAACAAAATATTACTAATCGGTGTATGTGCAAAAATATACGACAAAAATTATAATTGAGAATATCTAATATTATGACATAAGCCAAAACAATAATTGTTCAATGAATCTCAGAAACTTTTAATCTAATTTGGTAAGATTTGATTAACATTTACTGTTTTCTTGATTTCAGTTGATTATTAAATAAAAAAGTAATTTCGAATGTGTATAACTAGAGCTTCGACGACAAAAATGTCCCTATCATGCCACCTGTCCCTATAATATATAAGAGTAAATGCGAGAACATCCATCAAGTGGGCTAAGCTGCATACAGGTCGCTAGTAACTTAAATTACTAAAACACAACTGTCACATTTTCCGTCAGATATTACTTCACTATGTTACTTCATTTTTAAGTATATATACAAAATAAAATATATATTAAATATATAATATTTGTAATTTAAACCTTCACGTTCCTAAAGATTTGTGTTTCAAAGTAATTGAAACACAATCTTGTTTATTAGAAGTTATCTTCTAGTTATTCAGTGATGTCAAACGATAAATCATTAGCGACGATAACAAGTGGAGTGTTAAAGGCTGACAGTCTACTCGTAGTAAAATATATTTAAACATAATTTAACAAGACTATTTGGTTCTCTAGTAGAATAGTTAGTTAGAGCTAATACTATGGACTTAGATAGATGATCTGATCAATATCAGAAGATCAGTTAATTAATATTTGCTTTGTATATATTATTACAAAAAAGCTTTTTCTATATAAAAATTGAACCTGCTGTGAAAGTCGTTTTAAAATTACTACATAGTAAGTATGTAGCGCAACACGTTCTACAACAGGTGGTGATACAGCTTTAAAGCTCAGCGTAGGCGATATTGCGTGGAAATTAAACTTGAGTGTTATATAGTTATAACGACTTACACTTGGTATCATTATACATATATAGTACAGGAGAAGCTAATACAGTGTTTTTTTTACTATTCGAAATATAATTACTACGATAGACACTAGGTCTGTACCCTTTTCAACTTATATTATATGCTCTTATCATAAACACTAACTATATTAATGTTAATACATAGCATATAGAAGTAATTTTAATCCCAACAAATTGTTTTTATGTTATTTTTTTTTATACTTATCGTTACTTAGAATTTAGGCTATGGTGGAAATTAAATTATATTTATACCTACTTTCTTTTATGTCCAAACTGGGAATACTTGATGATGCCACATAATAATGGCAAAAATGATTTGTAATATGAGTTTTAGCTTAAATATTAGGGCTTGTCCGCTATAATAGAAGTGCTAATCCAGTGTCAAGACATTCCATTTTTCGCTTTAAAGTATACAGCATATTTAATAGTCCTAATTTTTGCAAGGTGGCTCCGCTCCCTACTTGACTTCGCCTACTCGTTGAAAACAAAAGTACTGAACTTACTGAATTCTAACTTTGAATACACCTACTGCGTTCAACTGAATCACGACAAAATGGTACGAAATAAGTATATTTTCTTTTTTTTTTTTTTAGCTTCACGCTTTATCCCGCACAAGGCAGGGTAGGCAGAGGGAACTGCAGGGACCGTGGGAACCTAGTGCTAAGACACTCCGTTGCTCAGTCCCTGCTTTCTCCCTCCCCGCTTATATGTCCCCGTATATTATGCTACATATAAATATTGGCAAAGATGATTGTAGTCATATAAAATCTTAAAATAACTAAAATTTTATATTATTCTGGTCCAAATTCCGAAAGGATAGATTTTAAAGAGTTCGTTATAGTTATAGGCAACGTAAACGAGATAAGATCGCTTATCAGTTTTTAACGGATATTATTAAAAAACTATTAAAAAAACTGGAAGTATTTATAATAATTAGTCTCATTTGAATATAGATCATCAATGGTGATTGAAAAAATTTACATTATAAAATTTTTGATTTAGACAGGCCTAAGTGTTAATATTATGTGTGAGTGTGTTCGTAGACTTTTTATCTTGTAATAAATAAATAAAATAAAAAAAATGAAGCTATTTTTATTTTTATTTTCCATAACTAAAATTTGTGGACTAATTTGTGGCTCTTTATCCATTTTCCCCTTACTTTTAGTCATAAATTATAATATCTAAAGAAAGATTAATGACACGTAACACGTATCTATAAATTAGGGAAACAAGAACCTTATATGAAATAAGGATTTTTTTTTAATTTTTTTATGTCTTCACGCATTATCCCGCACATGGCAGGGTAGGCAGAGGGAACCACTAGGTTGCCTGTCTGTGTTGAGTGCCTTAACACTAGTTAAGGTACTCCGTTGCTTAGTCCCTGCTTTCTTTGTTACCTCTTTTCGCTCGAGGCATTGCGTGTTAAGTGGCGGAACTCAACGCCGTCATTGCCTAGTTTCCGGAGAGAAGAAAATGGAAATATAATAATCCATCTTACCCCGATGTATGTATTGTGGTATACTTAATATTATAATTAAATTTAAAAAATGTTATATATGCCTATATAATAAAATCATTTCAGCTTAATTACAATCACCAATTAATTACAAAACCAGATCGATAATACTGGCAATAAAAAGAAAAATTCTAGAGTAATTAAGAGAAATCACAAACAGAGACCGTTTACACAGTATTAATTAATAATCAACACTAAATCACTGAAGCAAAATAGGCGAAAAGGTGTTGTATATTAATAAAATAATTATTATCTACTGATTGCCCGCCAGTATCAGTGGCCGGGCGTGGTCGGTTCACACGAACACAGGATTTATGAGAGCAGCCTTATAATGTACAACAAGTTTTATCCGAGGATAAAATTCGAAGCTTTATATACATTTCATTTTGAATGTGAAGCTTTGAAATCTGAATGAAGCTTTTTAAGTAATGTATGAAAATATACGAAAATTGCCTTAGTTTAAATTTTATTTAGTAAGTAAACGTTAGTAGTAGTCAGAACTGAATACTTCGATTTTTATTTTTGTTTGCCAAGAAACAATTTCCTGTTAAAATAAAGGTGCGATTCGTACATTATCGATGCCTTTGCTCAACCGTTTGTAAGGCAACAGGGGGCGCTATATCAATTTATTTATGATCTGTACCATTCAAAAGGACGAGTCGTTTTAATTCGTTATGTTATTTGTGTAAGAAAATAACTAATAAAAATATCATCGATTTTAATTCTTTATTTAAATTTGCATTCATATTTACAAACTTATATATAGATATTTTATTGTATATTTTGTTTAATTAGATAGTCTTGGTACAGAGGGACGGCATCGGACTGTTTATACAATGGTTGCGGGTTCAATTCCCACTTGGGGATATCCATATACAATACAACGTAAAGTTTTGCTACTCAATATATCAAATTCGTATAGGAGAGAAGGTATTGATACTAGGTTCTCCGCATACACAGCTACGAAATAAATTAAATGCCTTTTTTTAACCAAAAAATATTAATTGATACGCGCTGTACAACTTCATTTAATTTTATTCGACCAACACCATAAACATATCATATATTAAAAACATTTAAAAAATATGTAATATATATATATATATATATATATATATATATATATATATATATATATATATATATATATATATATATATATATATATATATATATATATATATATATATATATATATATATATATATATATATATATATATATATATATATATATATATATATATATATATATACATATATATATATATATACATATATATATATATATATATATATATATATATATATATATATATATATATATATATATATATATATATATATATATATATATATATATATATATATATATATATATATATATATATATATATATATATATATATATATATATATATATATATATATATATATATATATATATATATATATATCTATATATATATATATTTATATATATATATATATATCTATATATATATATTTATATATATATATATATATATATATATATATATATATATATATATATATATATATATATATATATATATATATATATATATTTATATATATATATATATATATATATATATATATATATATATATATATATATATATATATATATATATATATATATATATATATATATATATATATATATATATATATATATATATATATATATATATATATATATATATATATATATATATATATATATACATATATATTTTGAAAGATATCCCCTTTCTTGTCTAAAACTAATCACTATAATAATTTTAATACTAGCTTTTTGTCTGTCTTTTTGTATCGTAAAACTCATAAACCAATATAATTCATCTTCGTCAGGTCCTCACAAAGCGTCTAATTGACGCACTGTCCTCTCCCATTCTTATATTAACTTAACCCTTTAAGCAAAAAACTTGACAAAAGGTGTTACCAGCGAAATTACCGGATTCTTATGAATATGTAAAAAGTATCATTATATGAACATATGCGCGACACATGGCCAATGGACCATAAGGCCCTATTGATTCGTGTATTGATGTTATTTTTATTTCGTTCACGATAAAAATCGTAGGAAACTGTGTTTTTTTTGCTATAATTAATTGTATAGACGATATTCTTTATGTGGCAAATTTGATTTTTTTGTTGCGTAAGTACCTGCAGGTAGGTGAATGCTCGTCGTTTTGTTGATATTATAATTTCGCATGCTTCCTTATGTAAGTAATTTATTGTAATTTCCGTGAAATTTAAATTAATAGATGAGTTATCTATTGGCAATTTAATATTGTGCGCAGTTTGGGTTTTTTAACATAATATACTTAATTTTTTTAGTATAATATTTTTTTAAATATAAACTATATGTATACGTAATTATAATAATTGGTTTCGCTAAATCATTATATTATAAGTATATATATTTTGTATGTTTTATTCTATTGTGAGGCAATTTTATAATGTTGTACTGTGATGATAAAATTAGTGGGTTCGATTAAGGGTAATGGAGGATTTACCTTCATAACTTTGATATGAATACAGAACGTCATTGAGATTTCGACGTTTAACACGTGATTTACGCTTTGTTCGATCGATATACGCTTTGTTCGATTTGGATCGAACAAAGCGTATATCGAAAAGTCTTATTGGTTTTATAAGTAAATGCTTCTATATACGGGTTAAAAAATACTAAATGTAACAAAGATTTTAGTGAAGGCAAATTTTACTTATTATAATCGGTGTAATACGACAATGGTAACATTTGTAAATAATGAAAGGAAACTAAAAAGGAAATATTGCTCAGATGGGAATTGAATCCTAAACCACCGTACAATTCTCCATAGTATCAATAATATTTGCTTACATATTTAAATTCATGAATAGTACCCTTGTATATCTAAGCAAACGGAAATTTGCACTAACTTTTAACTCTGCTCAATATGACACAAATAGCAGGATAGCCAGAAGCACTTTACCCGCTTTTCACGTTTCTGACATTAATTGTTGAATGATGGAACTCGACGCTACTAGGAATTGAAACTAAAAACGTTAAATATAGAGGCAGGCAGTGCCGTAGTGCCACGACATCCTCATTTACTTAAACGCATATATAAATATTGAATTCATAACTATTGCATTCCAACCAACCATAAACTAAATAGTGTCTCTTATTACATTACCCATTATGCACAGTCCAAAGTTTTTGTCCCATATTTATTACAGTATCGCTAACACGCGCCAGTGCCCACGACGCAACGTGCTTTATTCTCATTCCAATCTCGACAAGATATCATTTTTTGTCCCGCCTTTTCTTACTTTACACTTCATTTAACCCGAATATTTTTCTTTAACCACAATTTTTAGGCGCATTGCTTGAAATGTACTAAATATAATGAAAGCTTTCTTTATTGACACAGCAATGTATATGGTTATGGTAGTTTTTATTACAATTCTTTGTACTAATGATGGCTTGAAGCGTGCGCACCAAGATGGTCACGGTGACGCGTGGTCCGATTCACTTCGGTAAGACGCACCTTGCTTGTTTTTTTTTCTATAAAAACTACCGAGCAGCTTTAAGGGTTCCGTATTTTATTGTGGTATTGTCAGAATAACAAATTAGTGATTTCTATTTTATATAGATGTAAATAATTTACGACGGACGTGCGTTTTTTTAATTAAATTTTTGTACTAAAGTTTAAAAATATTATAAATAATAATACAAGAGATACAGTATGGATATAGAGAAATTTAATACATTGCAGATATATAATGTGTAATTTAATTTTCAGTACAGCCATTTAGCACCTAGCACAAAGAGGTAAAACAGTAAAGACAGTGTAATTTGTTTTTGCTTATATATTTTGTGTGGGCATGTTTTGGTTCGATTAAGAAACAATATAAAAAGTTATGTTATAGTTATCAACATACCATCTGACCAAGTCATCCAGCCATTGTCAAATAATGTGAAAGGAGTATTTATTTTATTTACTAAAAAACATACCTACTATCTATATGATTTAAAACACACGACACGATTAGACACGATTATATATAGTTTTTAATATCCTTGTTAATATTTAGTGCTTTATTGTAATTTTATTGTTTATTTTTTCTACATATTGAATTAACAATAGACTGACATATGAGTCACTTGACATCGCGCAATATCCGTTCTTAGTTTAAAAACATGTTTCAAATGTCATTGCTTTAGAATGAATAAGTTGTGAGCCATTAGCAAAGTGTAATATAAGACAAAAAAATATTTTTATTAACTATATAGAATTAAATTTTTACAGTTTACCACTTTATTCTGCATATTACGATTGACAGTGTTTTTATATGACACATAACAAATTCTTAAGGTAATTTAACTAAAGATACAGAGAATTATATTGAAAATTATACCTTGGACTGTAATTTTATCAATAAATATAAATCAAAATAGTAAAAAAAGCAAAATTCTCGTCTTACTTGTATTAGGATAGTTTAGAAGTATTCATGACGAGTTTTAAAACCACAATCGGCGTGTTCAGATAAAAGCATATCTTTACCGCATCTTACATTTGTACGAGTAGGATATCCTAAGCTAAGCTCCATTTTCTAATATATTCAGCGAACATTTAATATCTTCCAATAATATGATTGATTGTATGAAATAAATTATAAATAAAGATCGGTAATATAAACAAAAATAAAATATGATATCTCTGTAAATTATATTTAAACCCCATCTCAATATTGTAGAATGTCACACTACTGCTTTTTCTATCATTACGCTCGTGCCACCGAGAAATTCTTTCGTCACCGTCAGGACTATATGACTCAAAGAAATAAGCTGCAGTACTTGTTTTGAGGAGGCACTTCTTATTTAAAAGAAGCTTAAGAATACTAGTGATGATTGATGGATTTCTTATTATTTCGAATATGGATGTACATGAAATGTTATAATTTTTATTTCTGTAAATAGTTATTTATGTTTATTGTATACAGAACAAATAAATATTTATGTATTTTTTTTACTATATTTTGAATTATAGAATCTGTATTGCTTTGCAAACTTTGTAACAGTACTTTGAAGCAACCTTGTTGTCTTAAACCATTTCTCTTATTTTTAGACAATACTTGATCATTGGCTTGTAATTAATTCTGGGAATCCTTTTATTTCTGTGACGTGCCTTTTCAGGACCTTTATCTTGACATATTTACCATGAGTTACCATAATGTTATATCATGTGTCACGTCGGTATGGTATATACACATAGATATAGCTACATATACCAAAAGAAATTTCAACTATGGACTTATGATTTTTTCAATTTAACTATTCAAAATTCCTTAAATAAGATTAAATGAAAAACTTCCCTGCCATTGATTTATCTTTTTTTTTATTTTACGCACGTGTTAGAATCTTGGACCTCACCGGTAAGACCAAAACATCAACAAAATATAATTAAAGATTATATTTCTTGTTATTAAAACATTTTTTTTATTATTTTTTCTTTACTAATTTCTCAAATTGGACATTGAATAAGTATTAAATGTTTCACTTTGTGTTAATTTTGAATATTTTGATTAAAACTTCAACAAACAGCCTAAATAAGTTGTAATAATACTTATATATTTATAAGTCTTAATAAGCGGCAGAGAGATTAAAAAGTCTTATAAATATTATTCTACCAAGTAAAGTATATCCACTGTTAGAAAAAAACACAATTTTATTATGTGGACATCGTCCACAGGCAGGTGAAACTAGGAACGGGTCCTTTGTCCTTTGAAATGTCAAAACAATTTTGCTGTCTATCTATAAACTTTTACATCTTAATTGGAAGGCCTTTTTTGTGATTTTATTATTTTAATATGGTCCTATTACTAAAATTAGGTACATATTAGAGATGGAGGCTATTACACCTTGTTTATAATACTTGCGTCGTCATGTTTATAGGAAATATCGCAATATATTATTATTAGATAATATTGTTAACAAACTATTATACTGAGAAATATTTTAAAACACAATTGTTAATTTATTTTCTTTGTATATATATATATATATATATATATATATATATATATATATATATATATATATATATATATATATATATATATATATATATATATATATATATATATATATATATATATATATATATATATATATATATATATATATATATATATATATATATATATATATATATATATATATATATATATATATATATATATATATATATATATATATATATATATATATATATATATATATATATATATATATATATATATATATATATATATATATATATATATATATATATATATATATATATATTATTTTGAACACGCATGTCCTAGCAGTTTAAAAATACGTTACGGAAATATAAGAATCCATCCACCCTGAGTGAGAATTGTAACCACAAATAGTGGAATTAATATCAATTTGTATGTAACTATATTTTACAACTACATTATTTATCTATCTTATATTATACTTTTCCGTAATTTCTCTGAGAAATAACTAAGTCACTTTTGTTAGAACAAAAATTCCAAATCATGAATAACTTCTTAAACATAAAATATAAAAACATAAAGTAGGTGCTACATATATAAATAATTGAATTAAATCAGTATTTAAATTTAAAATAAATACTATATACTACTTAAATTCGAGCAAAACCAGAGGCGAAAATGAGTCTATAAGAAAATATTCATTAAATTATACTTAAACTCAAATTTTATCGGCTGTGTCCATATCTTCACATGACACATATGACAAATTACTGTGCGTGACTTTTTTTTTAATATATCGTTATTTACTTAATTCATAGTCGTTATTTCCTTATTTTTTTAAATGTAATCAATATATTTTTACACTAGTCATCACCACTTTATTGATTTTCGATTTAAAATATCATATTAGATTAAATTTTTATATGTTAAACTTTAATTTTATTCCGCATGTAGCAGATTAAGCAGAGATTATTTAGGGCTGGTATTGTTAATATTTCGGTTTTCTTATAATATTTTAGAAAACTCTATCGCACAGTATATTTGCTGAGGAAGCATATACCTACTTTTTTCATAAGACTATCTTGACGATAAAAAAAGGTATATTATAAATTCATATGCTTCTACTTTATTTTATATAATTTTAAGACAAGATTATTGATAAAAAGTACAATTACAACTAGTTCTTTATGGTTGTTGTTGAGTTCTTGTACAAGTATTATCAAAGAAAAACTTCCTATATTTATAGTATAGAAACAAGCCGTTTTATTTTTCATATTTAGAATTAAATATTCGTGTGAAATAGCCCACAATAAACATTTTAATATTATATATCTAAAAATAATTATACTATTGTAATAGCAGTGTAAACTAAAACTGTTCTACTATAATGCATAATGGACATAAAATGACGATTTAATAATCGTACACAGTTCTTCATATGTATATTACGTGTCAGATTAGATGAGACAAATAACAGATGTTCAAATTGAAACATACTATGTTTCTATATGTATATGCATATGTTGTGTGTCAGGAAATTACTAGTAAGCCTTTTATGTCTATTAGAGCATAAAAATAAATTTAATCCTTTTCTCCGAGTGTATCAAAAGTCTTGCATTATACGTAAAATTTACATTAATTATGTTTAAATGTTAACTAAAAATGTATCAACCTGCTCATTATTTTTTCTAAATCAAATCGAGGACCGCCGTGGCGCAGAGGCGCAACGTCTGCCTGTGATGCGACAGTTTCTGGGTTCGATCCCCAGTCGGAGAAGATGGATTTTTCTATTTTCATTTTCTTCGCTCTGGCAAATTAGGCAAAGCGCGGCATTGAGTTCCGTCACTCAACACGCAACTGCCTCGAATAAGCGGGGACGGAGAAAGCAGAGACTAACCAACGGAGCGTCTTAACACTAGGTTCCCACGGTCCCTGCAGTTCCCTCTGCCTACCCTGCCATGTGCGGGATAAAGCGTGAAGTTAAAAGAAAAACATCGTCTATAGAAAAAGTTGAAAAGAAATTCTAATAGCAAACTTGATTTGGAGGAGATTTTATTTGTAATTAACTATCCACATCCTAAATGTGATACATATGTTTAAAAGTAGCATAATAAGTGTGTATTTCAGAAGTTAAACACACGATTCCTATTCGAATATCGGGACTATATTACCATGTATATGAAAGTTTCTGCCTATTAAACGAAACCGTTAGCAATAAACCTACAGTATATATATTTACGAAAAATATATTTTTAGTTGAACATATATACATAACAGCATTAATTAACAAGAGTAAAGAAAAAGAAGGAGATTACTATAAAAAGTACACTTTGAAATTATTAGAATATATCGGGATAAATCTAAGGAGCCTTCCAATGGTTCTGCTTAAAAGCATTCAGAATTTCATCTTTTTCGGGTTGATGGATCCGTTCAACAAAATTCGATAACATCATATTATTATATTTTTCCCTGATTTACTAACAACATTCCACTTTCACGTCTATAAAAAAAAGTTAGAACCATTCCTTACGTCATATTACACTTTACTATTAAAATACCTTAATTACAAAATGTTAGCAATATATTTTTATTTGAAATTAAGTAATTTAAAAGATATAAATAGAAACTATTGCCTTGCATTTATTATAACGGTCCTCCTCTAATCTAAACTGAAATAACTGAAAAAATTTCAAAACGCAAGGAATGATGTAGAAAGTTTTTTTGTCATATAACATTAGCCTAAATATTCACTATGTACCTGTCCTAGTAAAAATATTGAGTAGATTCTGGAAAACACAAACAAACTTATCTGATGAAAATCAGATAAGTTTGTTCTCTTTATCTTCAAAGGCTCTCGGAAACGATAAAAATATCTAAATATACCAAATAAATTATGCCGCATCTGATACCAATTCTCCATAATCCGTTCTTACAATGAGTTATAAATAATTTTTCTAAGGCATTAACAACTGCTCCACATAGTGTTGTACAAAAAACCAAGGCGTGCAGTTAAGTAGATAAAACAACAGCAGCAGTCAAATTTCCTCATACATTAATCACTCCAGTATGTTCTGTAAAACGTAGTGTGACCAGAGTTTACTGAAATACACGAGTCATTCAATTTTTTTTTCATATTGAATAAATCTTACGAACATATTTTATAATTTAATTTAATTTAACAAAGTCATAGAGACAATACAATTTTATTTTTTCCTTAGTTTTATTTTTTATTTTGGCTCCTAGTTGCATCTTCCATGATCTGGGTTGGAGCTAACGCATATTGTTTACATTTTAGAGACATTATATGATATGTGGTGGAATTTAACGCTGTTCTTCGTCTTAATCATGTCAATGATATTAAAAATAAATGACTCCTTCGAGTAGAAACTAAGCCAACAACTATCGTGTGTACAGTCAGATGATACACCCATAGGTCATAAAGCTGCAGCGGTATAGTATGATAACAATAATTGACAACAAATAATATGTTATTTGTACAATAATTTATCTATATCATTCAAAATAAATAAAAAACGTAAAAAAGCAAAAATATGATATGTATCTATATAAAAGTAAGGTTAAATGCTGCTAGTAGTAACAGCGTGTCCAAAACAAATTAAACCATAATTTCATATTAAATATTTAAAAGTAATGAAGCGCGCCCTTTTAACTTGCAAAACTAAGCTCTACATATTAAATTACCGAAACAGCAAAACTTAATTAATTTAAATACAATGTCAAGGACTAAGGAAAGCTTTCAACAACCCTGCTTAGCATTCCATCAAGGCCTCAAATAATAGTTTAAAATAAGAAACGGTCCGTATACAAGGTTTCCGTATGTATACATCATAGGCACCCCACTCGCGTGCTCGCACTTTCTACCGCTAACGGTCGACGCGTGCGCAACACACCTGTCCTACCCGCGTTATTGTTCATGGGCTTCATTAGCTTTCTAGATATTTATTGGCCATTAATGGCAACACAGTCCTAAAATATTTCTATAAATATTTAAATTGTTATTTAAGCTTCACGTTTGCAAGTCTATAACATATGTTAACGAAATTAGTTAATTTTTATAGAACAAGGATAAGAAATTATTAAGATTTTTTTTTAAATTATCAACACACTAATTTTGTCAAGTGCTTTAATAATGTGACCAATGTCAATATTATGAATACTATAATTTTCGGTTGACAATAAAATACAAAGCAAAGTAAAGCAATTTAAATTTTTTTTTTTTTTTAATATTTAGTACTTTGTTAGTAGTGCATTGCGCTTTATCCCGCCCATAGCTGGGTAGGGCAGAGGAAACTGCAGGAACCGAAGGAACCTAGTGTAAAAATATTCCATTTGCCGCTATCTGCGTTTGAGGCATTGTGTGTTTAGTGGCAAATTTTAATGCCGCATTTATCTAGTTACCAGAACGAAGAAAAGGTGTATCAAATAATCCATTTTTTTCGAGTGGGAATCGAACTCATAAATTATAGCGTTTAGCCTCTGCGCCAAAGTTGCTATTTATTAGTAGGCCTTTATATATGACTATTATTTCACATATTTCTTTATATAAAAAATATTGTTTCAAACACAAGTACACCTTAATACTAGATGAAATAATTTTTAAACTCAATTTCTTACAATTCTTAAACCAATTAAAAATAAAAAGAAACAACTAAGCTATTTAAAAAACTTTTATCGCTATTAATCTAAAAGTCCTATATCACCCAAAAGTAAATCCCTTACCTCACTAACGGTCGTAACGTAACAGGTGAACGCGCACCTGCCAACGGTCTTCCTCGCTGACATTATGGACGGGTACTCGTTATATAATGTAGTTTTTAATGCAATTAGCAATATTAGAAATGATATTAATGCTAAATAAGTATGTTTTAACAGTAAATTGAAAGTTTTTTTGATTAGACATATTACGTGTGTCGTATGCTATGGTCTAGTTTTTGTGTAACCTAAATGCATATAAAATTTTTACCGTTATACCGTTGCTGACGTACGTCCTTGAGGAGTGTAGGGGAGCATTAGGGGAATATTTCCGGAAATTCAAATTAACAGGAAAAATTAATAAAATAACGAGTATTTCCGTTTTATAGTCCAAGCAAATGAAATTGCGAGTTACAGGTCGTTAGCAATTTTGGAAAATTATTTTTACCTTATCTGTGCTGAAAGCGGAGAAGGGTGGGTGGGAGCACTTAGCACTGTGTTGCATGTGTTTGCTTTAGTTGATGAAATTATACGATCTCAAAGTTGTCTTTGAAAAAATTGTGATGTTGATGTTTTATAAGCAATATATTGACTAAATTAGCTAAATGTAATATATTCCTGTGGTCAAAAACGAAGAATTTTGTAACTTCTATAATAAACAGAGAATTGATGTAATAAAATTTATATATATATATATATATATATATATATATATATATATATATATATATATATATATATATATATATATATATATATATATATATATATATATATATATATATATATATATATATATATATATATATATATATATATATATATATATATATATATATATATATATATATATATATATATATATATATATATATATATATATACATATAAACATATTGAAGTGATCGTTCTTTCATCTACCATTATTAGTCATGAAAATGAAATTGGCACTGATTCCCGAAAGCAAATACTGTTGTTTTGTATAATTGAGGTAGATTAACATATGAGATATGTATATAACGAATACATGCTACCGTTATCTTGAAATCTTCGAATGCTAGATGAGGAAATTACTTTGCAATATTTTATAGATACAAATCAGATGGTGTACAGATGGTAATATGTAATATATAATTAAGTTATTAACAGAAATAATTGTACTGTATATAACAATCTGGCTTCTTAGTCTTAAAAGAAAGAATGCCAGATGAACTTACGAGGACCGTCGTTGCGCAGACGCGTAGCGTCTGTCTTTACACGCGACGGTTTGTGGGTTCGATTTCCACTCGGAGGAGATGGATTTTTCGATGATTATGAGTCCCACCACTCTACACGTAGTGCCTTGAAAAAGGCTGAAAGCAGGGAATTGAGTTTCTTAACACTAGGTTCCAATGATACCTTCCCTCTGTCTACCCCGCCATGTTGCAGGACAAAGCGTGAAGCTATAAAAAAATTGACGACCGATAAATGTAGAGATTTGTGCGTTTTTCTGGCTTTTACTCAACTGTGCCAAATTATATTTTTTGTATATACTATTAATAAAATGAGTTAAGTTTATATGGCTTTCGTAGCAATTAAATAATTCCAGCATGAAAATCTTTTGAAGGCTTCACAGCGAAGATTAATTCAGTAAATATTCTCTTTTACTTTGAAACTATATACTAAAATTACAGCTTTTTTAAACGTCACATTCTACTTAATCAAGACATAAACGTACATATTACGTATACTGTAGAGTAATATATCAAGCGAATTCAATGTACCAATATTAAAGATATATTTCATATATTACAAAACGCAATAAAATAAAAATATCTACAAAATCAATCGTCTGAAGTATCGAAGCCAATATTCTGAAGAGTTGCAATCAGATCTGCAAACAATATTCAAATATAACTACTATATAATTTTGCTTCAGTTTATTTAAAGGAAAAGGTATTCTATTCCTTTGTGAGAGAGGATAACGAGGGAAGAGCTTTGAAATTGCAAGCTAAAACTCCATAATTTTGCCACGTGCCTTAACAATGAAAGTTTTTTATAGTGATGGGCATATCTATTCTTTCAATAATAATAATTCAATAAAAATATTTGAAATATTTGTCAAAAGAACTATTTTCGTTATATTGACTTTTCGGTACTTAGGTTTCTTGCGATATTAAAATATTACTTAAAACAGAGGTCATCTGTCTTTTTTGCATATTTTTTGATTTCAAAGCTGCCACGTACATGTTTGTTATATATTTTGTAGATGATGTCAAATAAGATCACCTTTCTTAACCCATCTTACTTATAAATAGAGACTATTACTTGTCGGTGGATGGACTTATAAAAAATTAAAATATATCACATTTACAGTATTTTTTTAAGTATCTGATTATATGCTATGAAAGTTGTCAAAAATCTTAATTTAGAGTTATATTTTGAATTAATCCAATTTAAATGTCATCATAAATACTCAATAAATTTACTTCATCTTTTCTCTTCATCCGTCTCTGGAAGTTTCAAAACCGAATAAATAAAAAAATATAAAAAATATTACAGTGAAATAAATAAATATTTTCTCTCTAAAAAACTTTTACACTGGCCATCCCTTGAGAAATCAGAGCCATAATACCACAGTATGGCGATTGGCAATCACAGTAGTTTTTGCTCAACGAAATTACACCGATATTTGTATTTGATATTGTGGTTCCTTGCACCAGATAGCCGCTATTAGCTGTAACGTTCGAGTTAGAGTTCCGGAAAGGTTGTTTGCTTTAGTTTAAATTATTTTGGTTTTTAAAATTCTGCTTTAAAATGGCAAACAAAATAGGTAAGCTTCACGTTTTATCCCGCACTTAGGAACCTCAGAAACCTATTGTTAAGACACCCTGCTTTCCGCCTTTTTCGAGGCTTTGCGTGTTGAGTGGCGGTATTTAATGCCGCGCTTTGCCTAGTTGGCAACTAGAGCGAAGAAAATGGATAGAAAAAAATCCATGTTCCTCGAATAAGAATCGAACCCACAAACTGTCGTCTGCAAACAGATCGATGCTACACCTTTGCGTCACGACGGTCATCATCATGATTAATATTAATTTTATATATTATGTATTAATATTAATATAATTAATATTTATGATAAGAACATATAGTACTGTCAATTATATCTTAAAAAAATCCTTTTATAAAAGCATTTTCTGGTGTTATATAAAGTTAATAAAAGAATTGGATCAGGGACAAAACAGCGGAGTGTCTTAACACTAGATTCATATAGTTTCTGCAGTTCCCTCTAGCTACCCTGTGATATGCGGGATAAAGCGTGAAAATAAAAAAAATGAAATAAACAGATCTAGTATTAAGATATTCATTTTCATCTGGTTTTAAGATGTCGTGAGGAAAAAGTCACTTTATTAATTATTCAAGGGCTTTTTGGTAAATTTCCAAATTTTAAAGTTATTAAACCCACTCTATAATATATATATATATATATATATATATATATATATATATATATATATATATATATATATATATATATATATATATATATATATATATATATATATATATATATATATATATATATATATATACATATATATATATATATATATCTCTATATATATATATATATATATATATATATATATATATATATATATATATATATATATATATATATATATATATATATATATATATATATATATGTATCTATATATATATATATATATATATATATATATATATATATATATATATATATATATATATATATATATATATATATATATATATATATATATATATATATATATATATATATATATATATATATATATATATATATATATATATATATATATATATATATATATATATATATATATATATATATATATATATATATATATATATATATATATATATATATATATATATATATATATATATATCAAGAGAGTCCAATGAGAAAAATATTCTAAAAGGAAGTGTTATTAATAAGTAAATTAAAAAATATTTGTGGACAGTATAATCTGCTCGGCTTCCTTAATTAAGAGTTTTTTATATTAGCTTCACAGCTACGTAACGGTTGTTGAGATATATCGATTTGAAATAAACACGCCCCCAAAAATTGTGTATCTGTTCGTTTGTAATTTACTAATTCCTATCGCACCTTATGTTTTTAATGATATTGCTATAAAATTTGTATTCATTTGTATATTAATTGGATATCTTTATTTGTAGGTTTTATTTATTTAATATTTAATCTCGTTTAAAATATTAATAATTTTAGCAAAAAACGATGTTTATTTTTTTTTTAGCTTCACGCTTTATCCCGCACAAGGCAGGGTAGGCAGAGGGAACTGCAGGGACCGTGGGAACCTAGTGTTAAGACACTCCGTAGCTTAGTCCCTGCTTTCTCCGTCCCCGCTTTCCGCTGTTTTCGAGGCATTGCGTGTTGAGTGGCGGAACTCAACGCCGCGCTTTGCCTAGTTTGCCAGAGCGAAAAAAATGGAAATAGAAAAATCCATCTTCTCCGACTGGGGATCGAACCCAGTAACCGTCGCGTTACAGGCAGACGTTGCGCCTCTGCGCCACGACGGTCCTCAAACGATATGTCATTGGTTAAATTGAATTTGTCCTTATAAAAAAGCTTTTGGTCTAGTTATAATTATTTAAGAGATTTGAGAGGCTCTTTTGTTTTTCTTTGCTTTGTTTTTATACTAAGATTATCTTTAAGCAAAATATTATACTTACTACAATTTACTTATTTATATTAGTATTTCGATAATATATTGTTCAATAATATTATAATCCGTAACCTTTTTGGGAGGCCTTTGAAAGCAAGGAACCATGACACGAATGATATTTTTAATTTCAAATTACATATTTTAAGTATTAAATTGTTACCATAAGTAAAAGTTCTGAAATTCCATCCCATTGAATTACCTTAGTAAGTAACGTGCATGTGGAATTATGTACAGCAAGCACGCCATCTCGGTATTATACGGCGATAAATTTGCACTTCGCACCCGTACCGCTTTGTTCAACCGAGAATCGATGATTTATACACAATTACCGATTAATTCAAGCAGCGATCGTAAGTTTCTCGATTAAACTACCACTTGAATGTGAATCGATTTTAAATGAAATCGATATAATTAACACTTTTGTTTCTTGATTGAAGAATTTATGGTATTGAGTTTTGTGCTTTACACACTCACATACACACACACACACATATATATATATATATATATATATATATATATATATATATATATATATATATATATATATATATATATATATATATATATATATATATATATATATATATATATATATATATATATATATATATATATATATATATATATATATATATATATATATATATATATATATATATATATATATATATATATATATATATATATGTATATGTGTATGTATATATACCACAGGAAACTGACAAATCATTCGGCTAGTTCATTTTCTGTGTACTCAAAGATCAATCTATATAGATATATAACAATTCTCATTACAATAAAAAAAAGTCGGTATAAGCAATAAGGTGTATGAACTATTGTACCGAGGCATAGTTTTTTTGGTCATCAAAATGGGAGCACCATCAGATATGAATATAAAAAGTCGATGACGGCTGTACAAAAGCGCCACCGTCCACTGTCCCACCTCGATTACGCCTATGACAAAGCATTTTGTTCTGAACAACACTCCATATTGATCCAAACAACTAGTTTAGTATTGCTTTATTGGATGTTTTTATGTTACTCTATAGATTTATGATACCAATTTATGTTGAACTTTGATTGTATAGTATGTATATAGTTGATATAGTTCAATGATATGTGGTATATATGTTGGACAGTACATTTACTCCCGTAGCGATCTATGGTATTGTGCGTTCTCGCTGCTCTAAATTGTTGGTTTAATGGAGGTTTTTGTGAACAGTTCGATTTTGGATGTACCGCGGCTCTCAGAATCTGATAGGTGCAAAAAGCGGAATGAGATCGATCAGTTTATATGCGTGTTGAATATTTTGGCGGTACGTTTGTAGATATGAAAGTAGATATTATGTAGAAATATTTTATTTAATTTATTTTAAATGAGTTGTTTTTTTTTTCATTTCAAGGAAAATAATGTTGTATTTATTATATATAACATTTTTTTCCCAACAAAGTTCCTCGTTCTCTTGTAAATATATTAAGTATAATATTTAAGTAACATTAACCTACTGTATTATGTATACATAGGGAAATTTATTTTAAGTGAAAAACGAATGTTTACCTGGATATCTATTTTACATGCATTCCTATTGTTGTGTAAATTTTTTTCGTGTGTCCATGTATTTAAGTGAATTGAACTCAACTGGCACGCTTGAAACGCCATTACCGTATTACTATTTTCATTCCTATTTGATCTATGTCATACATGTTTGTTACTTAAGAACAAATTGGTGTAAATACGTCTAAGAAAGTATTTTAATTAAAAAAAATTTACGATTGTTGTTCTAATTAACCATCCGGTTCCGTAGACAAAAAATGGAACTCCTATACAGTCATCATGTTTATCTGTCTATCTGTCCGTATATTACAGTCTTTTTTTTCCGAAACTAAAAGAAACTTGGTAAGTACACGTATTCTCTGAATCACATTAAGATTTTCATACAAAAATAAAAAAGAAATACTTATACTAATAATTTTAATTCTTCCGCATCCAATTTTAAGGATATATAAGGAATTTCAAAGTTTATTTTTACATTATATCTTTCATTATATCATTATATTTTCTTTACTCTCGAAGCCTAAAACGCGTAGTACTGGTAGAACTTACAGTTCCGTGGGAAACAGATATCCCGAAAAGTCACCACCTTAAACTTAATAAGTATTTCTTATAATTATTATCTTACCAACGAACTGACCAGGAATAGGTTTAGAGCGAGCTTATATGCGGTTGAAGTAGGAGCGAGAGGTATAACAGCGAAATCTCTCTATAGTTTACTAAAAGATCTCGGCCTGTCTAGAACTATCACAAATTCATTTCTAGAACGCACTTTGAAGGCGACTTTGGTAGAATCATTCAAAATTTGGTCAGGTAGGGGGGGGGGGGGAGCTCGGACAGTGAAGGTGAGCGTTAATGCATTGCACGCATTTTAAAGAGACCCTTTAAACATACACTTGGGTCGCAAGTCCCAAACGCTGCTCGGAGCTCCTCTTCCTACAATACGATGGGCCCGGCACCCGCACGATGAATCCATGGAAAGCTAACTTGTTTTTTCTCATAGTAAGGATAGATCTTGAAAAATGATTTTGAGGTTTATAATATCATGTTTTTCTAAACGGGATAGTTTACGCAAAGGACTCTTCTAAAATGGTATATTTATGTTTAATTCATTCAACTTAAATAAAAAAAAATAAAAAAGGACATTTAATTTATAAACAAAAACTCTGAACTATTAGGCAAGTTCAACACGCACTTGACAATTCTTTTTTAGTTTAAGGTAATTTGGCAATATACGGTAAGAGAAATTTTTACGATTATAATTTTACTTTACTTTTGAACTTTTTTACGTTTGAACTTTTCTTTTTATACGGATTCCATTTTAACATATAGTGTGCTGACGGAACTGAACTGAACCGTAACTGGAATTTTTGTCTTATACCATAAATAGACCCACACTCTTAGCTCACTTAAGTTTAATTCGCTCTCCTACTGCGACAAATTAACTTTTACATCAATTGAAATTTTAATAAATTGACATTGCATTAAACTTAAAATATATTAAAAACAATACCTTATTTTAAAATATATTAAAGTATACTCTACCTTGTCTTGAAATTGAAATTCAGTTTGTGCAAACTTTTTTATCTTATTTTGGAAACAATTATTTATGACATTTTCTTAGTTGGTTATCATATAAGACGACGCTGTCAGAAATTTTGTTATTACTATAGATAAGTTTCGGTGGTCCGATCAGACCACCCAGTATACAATATAATTGTTTTATAAAGATTTATAATGTCGAGAACGATGCGCCTGCGCCGATTCGGCCTGTATAAAGCTGTTTAGTTTACAAGTGATATAATAAAATTATATTGGTTCTAGTCAATTATCAGGAATATAAAATATACAAATTCGGTTATAGATTGTTTAATTGTAATTGTAGCTACAAGTATTTTAGGATATGGTTTAAAATATTGTGCCTCTCATGCGAGTGATCATTTTTACTTACCAGTGGTAAGGACAAACATTCAAAATTAGGAAAAAAATCAATGGTCATATTTATTAGGTCACTTGCTATATGGTGAAAAAAAGTAAATCTACTTCTTTGTATGTATGTATTTTAGGATAATATTTTTATTTTGAAGATAATGTATTCGAATTTGGAAAATTCTTAATTTTATAAGGTAGTGAACTTGATAATTTCCATAGTTTTTACTTTTACTATTTCGCCATAATAAATGGATGGCCAATGATTTATGAAAATGTCAATTAAAAATATATACACCATTATTCTAAACATCCTGTATTCTTAAAATAAATAGGGGTAAAGCACTTTCCGAATTACATTAATCATAAGACCGTGATCGATATAGCATTATTAATGTTTAAACGTATATTTAACCGAAAGCTCTCATAAACAATTACATACTCTTACAATATGTTATTATCAATTACGTGGGATGGCCCTGTTAGTTAATCTTATAGTTTTAATAGAATAATAGTGCTTTATGATGGTATATAGTTATTTTTATTTATTAGTTTACAAAATATGTGCAGCTTAGTCTATGTGGTCTAATAGAAATAACTAAAAGTCTGTACATATTACGTACAATGAAACAACATACGTGACATCACATGTTGACCACACATGTTTCATGTACAGTTACAGTTCCCGAGTTCCTTAGTTAGTTTTAGATTTCACTACAATTTGTATTTATTTTTATTTTTTTTTCGTTTATAATAAAAATATACAACATATTCTAACAATATAAGTATTAAATAAGTATAATAGCATATTAAACTGTTCAGGAATATTTATTCGAAAAAAATTATGATTAATTTGTTCTCATACACAGTTGGTACCATTGCATTTATTTCCTAAATTTTTGACATTAATACTTAAAAAAAAGGGTAATTAAGTTACTTACTAGCTCTTCTCGGTAGAATTACCTTCGCTTGGGAAGTGATAGCTTCATGTTTATTAGGCAATTCAAAAATATTTACAGGAATCTATTTCGATACAGAATGATATTTTGAATTAGAATTTTAATGTAACGGTAAACTACGCAGATATTAAATTTTATCTAAAATATGCAATCTTCTAAAATCATATAATTCAATTAAGTTACTGATTAATTAATGTTTTCAAAGAAGTTCTCCTTTCAAATTAATAACGTAAGATAATTTAAACATTGATAAAACCATAATGATGCTGAAATAACAGATACAGTAATTTGTAGGTCGTAGGAATGGCGCTGGTTCAATGACATTTTAAGCTGATGTTTAGTGCACAAATCTCAAAAACTATTATTTTGATGTTATTCTTTTAGACTGAATAATTTACTTATTGGGCAACACTAAATTTAAACTAAATTAGCTTCTATGCTGCTTACTTTACATACAGATAGTCATATCTTGAGCAAGTACCCAAAATATATAAGTAGATAGTGTCCAGACATAAGTGATCACAGAGGAATATCTACAAGGATTTAAATACAACAAATTAAACTTTATAATTTCAATTGCCTTATAATGTCTGCTTTATAATTATTTAAAGACCAGCACGAGCAGAGCAGCGTGTAAAATTTAGTATAGTATAATTTCTAATTTCACACTAAATGATGCTAATAAAAATTAACGTGTACGAGCAAAATGTATCCAAAATCAATAGAATCTTAATTATAAAATCACTTTAATTATATCATCATTACAATCACATATAGTCTTATCTAATTTTTAATTAATAAATCTCTCTATATCTATTTTTGCCGACTTCCGTTCACACAGTGAATAAAATATACATATATATGTATTTTACCATTTATTTGCTTTATTGGTTTGCTAAGAAATTAGTCCAAATTTTGGTGGTTTTTCTATTTTTAGTATGGATTGGATGCATTTCAAAATAAAAAAAATCAAACTTTTATTTGGAATTTCTCTATTTCACATAAAGCAGGTGAATTTTAACATTTTTTTTCATAGTTTTAAAGTAATCATATAATATTCAATGATATTAATAGATACTATGATAATAATAAGAGGATCGTTGTGGCGCAGAGGCGTAAGCGTCTGCCTGTAAACGCGACGGTTTCTGGGTTCGATTCCCACTCGGGGAAGATGGATTTTTCTATTTCCATTTTCTTCGCTCTGGCAACTAGGCAAAGCGCGGCGTTGAGTTCCGCCACTCAACACGCAATACCTCGATAAAAGGCGGAAAGTGGGGACAGAGAAAGCAGGGACTAAGCAACGGAGTGTCTCAACACTAGGTTTTCACGGTCCCTGCAGTTCCCTCTGCCTACCCTGCCATGTGGGGATAAAGCGTGAAGCTAAAAAAAAAAAGAAAAAAAATTATAATAATATCTAATATTTACACTTAAAATACTATTTACAAAAAATAATAACAAAGCGATGCCTAGTTTTTTATATTTTTTTACCTGCTTAATAGATGGATCCCCCATTTTAAAAATAGATATGATTTTTATGTAAGTTGCTCCCTGTAAATTTTAGAAGGTTAGTTATATCTCTAGCAGTGTAGTTGAGTTAGGATATTTTAAATCGATACATTATGTTGTAATGCTTTTATTTTATTCAATAAGCGCAAATAAAACCAATTCTTTGATAATATTAAATAGTGTCAATTGAAACACTCATGAAGCACCAGGGATTAAAATCTCCAGATTAAGACGGTTAAAAATGCTCTACATGACAACATAGCACATACTGTCGTCAAATTAGCAGAACTCACTAAAGAACGTTTCGAATACATTGACGTCGAGAAAGACTTTGTCAGCCAGTTGGTTGTGATGGAACACTAAATCAAAACGGCTATATTCTTTATTTCTTTCAAATAGACAACAGGAAATTAGCTAACTGGAATAGACGCGAGCGTCTACAATGGATCTAAGAAGTATAAAAATATTGTAACATAATCGAAATAAAGGTAGAAATTTTGATATGTTTTGTTAAAATATGTTATAATAGTTCAGTCTGTCCCACGTTTATTGTTTAAATTATTATTGCTTTGGTTGTAATACTACTATCCTACTGATTTAGGTGATGACATGGCAAAGAAAGGTTCAAGCATTTTAAAAATATTCATATATATGTATATATATATATATATATATATATATATATATATATATATATATATATATATATATATATATATATATATATATATATATATATATATATATATATATATATATATATATATATATATATATATATATATATATATATATATATATATATATATATATATATATATATATATATATATATACATGCTTGAACCTTTCTTATATATAAGTATGTGTGTGTGTATGAAGGACATCATGAGCTCAATAAATTGTTAATACGTTTTTAACGGAAAGGAAGTTATGAGGGTAGCTTCCACCCTCACAACTTCCTTTCCATTTATTTTGTGTCATTATGTACATTGTACGCAATTTTATTATATAGTTTATGACATCTCGCACTCGCTATGTCTCGCACTTAGCAGTGTAGACAGTGGTAACCTATAATAAAGAATAAAGGTGCGCTGTTCCTAGTTTGCAATAGTTTTTTAAGATATTACGTATGGAGAGGCGGTACTTGATTCGCTGCGCTTTGTCTTATTTACTTTTTAGTTATAATATTTATTCCATACTTTACAACTAAATATTGTTTTGCGCTTTTTGTTCAAATTCGAGACATGGTATAGTATCTTAAAGAAAAAATAAACTCAAAATAATATTCTATATATTAGTATTTTAATAGTCTGTATCATTTACTGTATCATGAATCTGTTATTATTAAAAAAAAAAACAAATTAATCGATACTTCTCATACAAATACCGTTTACCACAAGATAAAAGTAATTTAAAATCGCACCAAGAATAAACCGTGCGATGTAAATCCGCTTAAAATGCCCGACGCATGCGCAAGTGAACAATTAAGACTTAATACTGGCAACTGAAGTTGTATTATGCAAATGTAGGTGCGACTCGCGTGTAGACGCCTACAGTTCTTGTAGCCTATAAATATATGGTTGCTGACTATTTATTTTATGTGATAAATAGGGTTTTTTATTTAATTGGAAAACAATTACATGCTATATTTTTTATGTTTATATCGTGTATATATGTGTACGTATATATGCTACAGAATATTGTATATTTTTATATCTACTGCCACGTAGTGGAAATATCTAAAGTTGTGAATGACACATGTTACATTTTACTAACTTAATACATTGAAATTATTAACTTGATATAAGTTAACTTTTTTTAGTTGTAAAGGAATCGTCTCTTTTCTTCCATCTCACCTCATGGAAAATATAGATGAACACGAAGGTTGTATACACCGGTCCAAAAAAACCGGTTCACCCTACTCTTAGGGGTCCAGGGTTAAAGTTATCAGGAAAATAGAAAATGATAAATAGAATATTCAACATAAAAATAACTTTCTAATATCCTATAGCTCTTAAGAGTCACGCAGTCACTAGTCAACGATTTCTCTTTACAATGATAAGCACATATGTACTCATATAAGTAAGTATTTCATTAAAAAAAATTCGACTGTTTTCGTGGATGTATCTACAGAGTATTGTATTTCAATCCGGCTATTCTTTTTCCTCACTTATTTGACAAAGTAAACGAAATATTTTTTAACATCACATAAAGCTTTATGCATAAGCATGACACGTAGTTCTGTAGTTGGCCAATCTTAAGGCCTATACATATGAACAATAGCAATAGTTTTCGCTGCCAGAGCTTCATTTGGCCTAAGCAATTCTACGTTATTTTTAATATAGGTAGTAATTAAATGAGTTATTTATAATTTTTTTATATAATCATTTTAAACATAAATTGAACAAAAAATGTCTAATTAAAACATATTCACTCTAGGAATAATGTTCATCCATTACACCAAAGAATACTTTAAACACGTCACTAGTTAAAGTGAGTTCTCATAGTTATTTATATTTCATTGTTTAATAATTAAAATGAAAAATCACATATAAAGTATATATATTTTAACCAAATTTAAAGATATAATAATAAAACATAGTTGTATGTTATAAAAATTTAATGGCTTATTCAATAATATTCTTATAATTAAATATATAAATATGTTTTATAATTTAATAATTCGCTTTTGAATTCATTTTGGACGGATAATACATCACTATTTTATATAATACATTCATACATTTTGTATGTTTGTCTTAAGTAATACCCTATTATTGGGGTAATTGTGTAGAATAAAACTACATTAAGTAGTATTGAGCTTATAATATAATTTGATTTAACTCTAAGAAGGCGGGAAATTATTTACAAAAAACATATGTATAACGAATAATAATAATCGTTAATTTGATTTTTATATACATTTAATGATAAGGAGCTAGTGATGTGAACATCTGAACTAAATGACCGAAGGGAAATTATAAAATTATGCAAAATTTAGAATATTATTAATTTCATTATTAATTAACTCCTTTTGAATAATTGATGTGGAAATAGTTCTAAAAATAATTTTAATTTAGATTATTTCTTAGAAATTTAAATAAAATATAGCTATCTGAATAATTTAACACTTATAAATAATTAATATCTAATATCACACTTTTTATACTTCCAAGTCTTTAAAGATTCTTTTTTTAAATAAATCAAAATATTTTTGTAAATAATCTATCATAGATGACATCAGGTTGCATCCCTAGCGCTATTGCGTTGATGTTTGGCTGTAACAAAAAAAATCCAAATTAGACATTGTTATAAAATTTTACATATATATGTTGTTTTTAAATATAGTAATAATTATAAATATATTTTTAGAATTATATATTTATTTTAACTAACTCGGTCCTAGTAGGAGTTGCTAATAAATCTAATATTTTTGTAAATATTTATTTTAGATTTATTTTGACTCTTGAAAACATACCAGTATGTAAAAACAGATGGTTTTTCAGATTCGTGTGTTTCGAGAAGCCTCTTGAACAGATATGGCATTTGTAGGGCCATGATCCACTATGCACGTACATGTGAGATTTCAAGTCGCCTGGTGTTGGAAATGATTTGGAGCATAGGCTGCATTTATGAGGCTTTTCCTGTGAAAAAAAGTACTAGTTAATATTTATTTTTATATATTTTAATTATGAATTAATGATTATATTGTTTTACTTTAAGAAAAGGAAATATGATTTTTTATTTGATTTTCTAAATGAAAATTCTTATAAGAATACTATGGACAAAGCGGGAGAGAAATTTACTATTATATATAACTAAATAATAAAACAAAATCTTATGCTATCAAAGGTCTAATCACGAAACGCTTACAAAAATAAAAGGGCCGCACAACTATAATCGTACAACCATAACACCCGTTGGTAATGACCAGAAAAAGAAAACAAAATCAATGTTGGAAGACAATAAAACGGCTAATAATCATCATCTTCAATATAATCAAAGTCATGACGGTGCACATTGGACGGAGCGTGCAAATGAATTTATAATGAATGCCTTAGTGGCGTGTCTATCGCAACTTCTCTTTGGTAAGTGCATTATTGAAGGCAACATTATCTTTATATATTATCTATTGCTATATGTGAATAAGGTTTTAGTATATTTGTGATCACGACAGAAGTGTAAAAATATGTTTTAAAATAGATATATAGTAAAGAATTTTAAAAAATATATAATTATGACATGATAAAAAGACAAAATGTAGTATAGAGTTACTATCATTTCAATTTAAGAAAATAATGTAGACGAAAAACAGAGAACGGAGAGTCCTAACACCACATTCTCTACTTGCTCTGCAATAAATCGTGAAGTGAAATACCAAACTGGAACTGAATATACATTGAATAACGGTTGAAAAATTTAAATTATGGAACTAATGAAAGCTTTGAAACAATGTCAGTCAGTAGCATTAGCGTAACCATGTCTAATATCACCCAATTCTTTCTCCAAATCATCACCGAATTTAACTTTAATGTTCCGTGAAAGATGCAATAGAATGTCCAAATTTGTAATTGAATAAACCATATCGTCGTTTACTGCGGCTTTTCGTAGTCATTAGGTATGCGTTTTGTTTAGGCCTTAATGGAATTACTATTGAAAAATTTTGAAGGTTTTATTTAAATAAAAAAGGCAGTAATATAACAATACAACTGTAAGCTAAAAAATACTAAAGTTTATATAACCTAAGCAAAGGTAACCTATGCAAAGTTTCTTGAGTAAATCAACAGTCATATACCTAGGCTAATGATACAAAACATTTTTAATTAATTTAAATCAAACTCTGATAGAGTCCAATCAACTAAAAAAAGTTACATATTTACCCAAAGAAATCGATTCGCAAAGATTATTCAAACGATAAATTTGACGATAAAACTAATTTCTCTTAATGTTTTCTATGTATCTTTTATCTTTAATCAATATACCTGCTCAAATCATATCTTTTAATTACTGAACTATTTTCGACTTTAATGACTTCTTATTTCCTGTATCATTATAATGAGATTCATAATAAAATATCCTATTTATAATCCAATTTTTATATCTAGGACCCGTTCCCTCCCATTCAATATTCGCCATTCCACCCACTGAGGTTAGTAAAAAACTGTTAATTATACCTTTCAAGTCAAAGAAGCAGTCTTGGAGAACTTTATTGATGATCATAACAATATTTTATTATGGTCGGGTTAGAATCCAGTGGCTCAATCAGCGGAGCAAAAAAGAGGACCGTAATTCCAACCTACCTCGCTACCGAATATTGCAATATATAAATCAATAAACAAAGACCCATTAGTTGTCTGACAATTTCCGTTGGATAAATCACGGCGGAAAAAACTGGTCGTCCCATGCTCACGTAATGAACGGTCGATACATTTTTGCTGTTGTGATAAAAAATCGATACGTGTCAAATTTTTGCCATAACTTATATGCAATTATTAAGTGCTAATCGAAGATTTATGGTTGAAAGTAAATTTTTGAATTTCCTAAAGAAATTATGTACTTATTAAAATACGAAGATTATTAATTTGAATCCACTTGATGGTGAAATATTCTCATTTCTTTATTTTGGACGCAAAATCAACCACGCTATTGAGTTTCGTCACTATAAATTGACTTATCACTATATTCTCTCTCTACTAACCTTAGCCTGAATTTATAAAAAAATACCTTAATAGCATTAGAACATCCTACCAAATCTTCATCAAAAAATAAACACCCAAGACATCTCCTGAGACAAATCGTACAGTTGCATTATCGAGCTACCATAAAATCTAAACTAATTCCGATAAAACACAGCACAGCTATTAAATTTTAAAAGAAAATCCATATAATATCATTGGCCGGTGTTCGATCACGATTCACAGCCGTATCTCGTCGCTACAGTGACGTATGGCCAACTGATACGCCTGCACCGCGTTATGGAAATTGAATGCAAATGCGATGCGCCTCGCTTAATTTAACTAAATAAATTGATGCTGCATCTTGCGTGCAGGACCTATTAGGTTTCGGTATTGCTCGTTAGGACTTATTCTCAGCATCAGGATGTACTCTAATGAAGATAAGTTAATATATTGGATCTTTAGACATCTTTACACGTCTATTGTGCTTAGAATGAATAAAATAAATAAAAATTGCATAAGTTTGTTTGTGTTAAAATTTTAATTGTTAATAATTTTACTAACACCTATGTACATATTTAAATAAAAGTCTTTTAGGATTTTACATCCCCTCCTGTATTAAAATGATTTTTAGTCATATAAGCTTATAACAACTAAATCACGGATACATATAATTTTATATCAAATGTTTTAATTATTTAAAAGCTTATATATGTGTGCGTATGCGTATGTGTATTTATGAATATGTGTGCGTAAAGACAGACAATTAGACAACTCTAATGATATTGTAAATGTGTAAGATACTCGTTCTGTAAAACGACAGCTAGAGAGCGTCATAAAAAACAAATTTGTTAGCCAGAAACATATACGTCGGAGAAGTTCTCGTTAATTCGTATAACCCTTGTCCGATACAATACTCTCTAATTAATTACCATATACCAATTATAGAGCGTTCGATTAATCAATTTTGTGTCGGTCGAATCCAAGACATCGTGCATATTAATTGGTCCCTCATATATCTTGTGATAGCGATGTTATGACCAGCCCTGTAAGGCGACTGATGCGTAAGTTTTATGTGTGGTGAATTGATAGGCTACTTTAAAGATATTTTTTTGTTATGTAATCGAGAAATTCAAATATTTCTGATAGAAGCACAAAACATTATGAGATGTGTTCGTAGCTTCGTAGCGTTATAGCACCCTTTCATATCTCTAATGAACATATAGTATCCTTTCGTAAAATCTAATATATTCTGGATTTTATTAAGAAGTATGCAACTATGTTTACCTATATACACAATTTAAAAATTAGGTACAAAGCATCAAAAATTTAAAGCAATTAATATTAGGTATCCTTAAAACATTTTAAAACTGAGTTTGGAACAAAAAATTAACTTGTTTTTGCTTCAAAAGAGAAAAAAATATCAGTTTAAAAACTGTCGCACCTTTCCCAATCAGAGCGTGATTGCGGTCCATGTGAAGTGATAAGGCTCATTTAAATTCTACACTACCTATACCTGGATAAGACTGAGGTGCCATATTAGCAAGTTCGTTAACACGTTCATTTTGTACATTTTTTGTTTTCATATAAATAAATTGCAATAAAAAGTATTTTAGGTATTAACCTTTGATATATTCTGATATCAGAAAAATATTGCTTAAAACCTAATAGGTGCAATGCGTGTAAAAGTTACTGTTTCTAGTCTAGTTATAATAGCATTTCTAGGCAAAGTAATAATTCAATATTTTATTTTGTACGTATTGTATAAAAAATTTTTTGTAATAATTTTGAAACAATTTTCTATTAAATAGTTTTTAAAAAATATTTCATCTCGTTTACAACATATTATGTTAAACTATAGAAATAGTCTCTACTGCATCATTATTTATAATAATCTTAAGGTTATTTTTACAATTTCGACTTATTTTAAAACCTTCACATATTCTCATTAAGTATTAATCCTCAAAACACACTCTAACTAATATAACACATCATTCAAATAACTTAATCAGCGCAGCAACGATAAGGCATGATTGATTGTGCTATGTATCGGTCCCATCGAGTCGCATGGCTTTGAAATCTTAAGCTAATTGAATTAGCTTACTATATACATATTAATTATCACCATCCAAGTACTGTTATGGAACGTCGGACTTTAAAAGATGACAGTTGGTTGATTCAAAATCTAGGAAAAAAGGTTCAATTAGAATTATTTTTCTATATTAAAATGGTTATAAAGGTTAAAATTTCTAGTACAAATTTACTTTTTTTTTTTAAGAAAAAATATTTTGAACTTCGACTATATTTTATATTATATTTATTAATTACTAAAAGTTAGTGCTTACTAATAGATTTTACATTAAAAATAGTAGCAAAATATTACTATCTCACTTATAACAAGATAAATGGACATTAAAAAGGCGAAATTATTAACATTTCACTTATTACAAATCCTGACTGACTGAATGACAGGGCAATAGATAAATATTACGTTAATTCTACAAACAAAATTGTACTTTAAATCATAGAAATTAAAGTGTAAAATCATTGAAACCTATTTTAATCACTTGTACTAATATGACACCCCGAATGTGGCGGCTCGTTGTTAATATCAAGAGAATACAAGTTTTATATTATATGACATAGAAGTCACAGACGCCCACATGTCTTCTGTACTGTGATAATCGCATAATGTATATAAGGATCTGTTCATATTGATATCTAGATGAAGAATCTGAATAAAAAAATTGGTTATTTTTTTAAAATAAAAATTGGTAAAGGTTGTTAAATTTTCGTTTCTCGTTTTAGCTAAGAAAAATCGCAGCAATGAATTCCGAATGAATAGAGAAAAAAAATAAACATAAAATTAAATAAAATATCTCAATTCAATTATGCTGTGAACAAGTGTCACAAAGATATATTACGAAAAAGAAATACGTAGGTTTTTTTTTAGCTTCACGCTTTATCCCGCTCATGGCAGGGTAGGCCGAGGGAACTGCAGGGACCGTGGGAACCTAGTGTTAAGACACTCCGTTGCTTAATCCCAGCTTTCTCCGTCCCCGCACGTAGGTAATATAAATATATAGTAAAATGATTACAATAAACATATGAAATATGTTCAATAAAATACCCATTTACAGAGTCAAGAAACATAATTTACTTTATTTCAACGTAAACATTACTTTAGAATTCATTTCATCGTACCGCCACTGATAACGTCAGAGTGATCATCTGCTCTTAGACTAGTTAGTTTTTTGTTGCTTATTAATATATTAATAAGGAACAAAAAACTATTATTTGGTTGGAAAATATTAATCACATCAATTTATCAATCAATGTATGGCAAATTGCATTTTAAATAAACGTTATGTATGTGTGTATACGGTTACTATTATTTATGATTATAATATATAAGTTTTCGTTTTTAACGTTTCTTCGTTTCGTTTTTTCGTTTTTAACGCTAGAATTTTTAAAGTAGGGGTCAAGTAGGGGGATCGGCCCTTAATTTCAAGAATATGTCAAATATTAGCTTTCTGTGCTGTTTTGTTAATTATTTAATAACGACATTTTTTATAAATGTTTGCAAGCTTCCCTCGAGGTAAAGAGCCTAGGGCACGTACACTGTGTATCTGTATGGTCAAAAGATATCGACTAGTAGCTGCTGCCTAGGTAATTTATCGTAAGCACAATTCATGTCTATATAACGTTTATACTTTAGGGGAGAAATAATTTAATTTATTCAATATTTGATACATGTAACATTTATACTAGCTAAAACTTCAAAACTATTAACTGCTTTATAATATTTATAATACAACGTTTTTGTGTATTCACGTCCAATTTTTTTTTGCAAAATCTACACAACCAAGACTTTAGTAAATAAAGCAATGAGTTATATTATTGAAACACTTAATGATTAAAAATTTTTTGCAAAATGTTTTTACACTAATATTCCTCTACTTACGCGACCATATAGGACCAGAGGCAATCATAAACCTAAAAAAAAATAACAAATTTCATCATTTTAAGTTTAAAATTTGAACTGACAGCACTTCATGTGCAAAGTACGTAACATCTGTGTGATTTTCTCCGTAATCTACGTTTATCACCGCTATTCGTAATTATATAGTATAAAAGATATACACGTTTAATACATATGTGGTACAATTATATTTTTTTCCTTTCCAATCAGCAATCAGCAATCGCGTGCCTTGCGCACCTGGCGTACGTAACAATACATCTGATTTATAAATAATTACTTGTATTACTAACAATCTGTATGTATTGTTGCATTGGTAGTATTATTATATTAATGTTACAAATATCTCAGTTCGTTTGCACGCTAATTACATGTTAAGTTGCAAGACTTAATTTTCCAATTTGTTGGATTATTTCTACGTCTATGATATACACACTCATAAGTAGGAAAATTTGGTGAATAAGGATTTTTTGACATAACAATAATAGAAATCAAATATATATATATATATATATATATATATATATATATATATATATATATATATATATATATATATATATATATATATATATATATATATATATATATATATATATATATATATATATATATATATATATATATATATATATATATATATATATATATATATATATATATATATATATATATATACTATATAAATGTGTGTGAACACATTGATTTATACGTGACAACAATTTGCAATTCCACAAGCTGTAACTTATACGAGTAGTGTCAATCCAAAATGTACAATGGCCCACGAAGTCTAAATTCTTCACGTTATATGGTTAATGTATGAGAGAGGATTTAGAGCCAGAGCAGATTCACAAGATAGAACTATAGAAACGAACATTTCACAATTGAATTTGTGAATTTTTTCACAATAATATCTTTTATTCATTGATGTGTCATGTTTTTCCTGCACGGTAAAGTACTAGGTCTGGACGCAGCATCCGCCTCTTGATGGGCCTTATAAAAAATCATGAGCCATCTGATAACTTGAAATGGCAAGTTTAAGGTTTTAAAAATTTGACGTATTGTTGAGAGAGTAATATAGATTACATTTTTTTTTATATGTCACGATTCAATCGATTATGTATCAAGATTAAAATGTAAAAAAAAGTAAAAATTAGTACTGGTGTAGATATTTTGGAGTGCAGTGGAATAAACACTTCTATATTCATATTTAAATTTCTTTAGCTTTAATTTGCTTTATTAAAATTGTCGCATTATTGGCACTCGCATAATGCGCGTTCAGCAAGTGTTAGTAAGCAAGTCTACTGTTAAAACAATGCGCCTAGGTAGCTACTAACTGGCCGCTTTTGTTTTTAATATTTCCAGGCATTTTAAATAATTTGAAAATGTATGATAATCGCCGTTTACCGCGACTTTTTAAAGTTTAGCGTTGCGTCTACTATTGAAAGCACATATTACCGAAAAGTTTTTACCTACCTAGTGGATTGTATACATCGTTCCACGCAATTATGTCCAAAAACCTCAACCTCATTATTCCGCTAAAACTTTCTTCACAGTGTCAATTAATAGTTTTATTATGTCCTAAACACGTTATAAATAAAATATTCAATACATTATATTAAGCAATAGAAGCACTATCGTATAGTTAGCGAGAAACAAGTTACAATGGCAAGTAACCAACGTCGGCGCTCATTCGAAAGTATAGTGGATCAATAAATTCGTTGATTGACTTCCTGTTGTAGATCAATATACTTAATTCTGTCGTTGATTTCTTCAAATAGTTTTTTTTATTTATACTTAATATGACTCTGATCTCGTAAATATTCAATATCCGTTACATATAATGGCCAAGTAGTTTTAACGATTCGACGTGTCGTAAAATGTTTACACAATCTTAATTATGGCTGATTGTGAGTAAATTAGGATGAAAATGTATAAGAAATGATATAATTATGTATTTGTCAGGCCACAGAAGGCTTTGCGGTGGCTATAAATTTTGATAATATAGTGTATTATAGCTAGAAAGTAGTCAAAGTTAGTACAATTTGTTTCAATTAAGTACAGGAAAAATACATTATTATTAGAAAATATTTTATTACTGCAACATAATATAATGTATGTGATGAAGTTAGAAACGTTGTTTTGATTGCTTATTAATTTAATGATGCCGACAGAAGGTTGAACTAGATCTTTTATATAAATTTATATATGTTATTATTTATCTTTTAATGTACAATTTAAACCTAGATCAAATTTCGATACACACAAACATACAAATATTTCTTTTTAGTGCTAAAATTAGATAATACACTACACTCGAATAAATCATGGTTGGTCTACACATAAATAATATTTGTAATCGCGAAGTTCTCAGCATCGCAATTTAGCTGATGTATTATATGGAAAGTAACTGTAAACACAAAGTATCTACAACTTTTGTAGCGAAAGACGGTTAATGTAGCTTTTAGGGTTCCAAGCAGGTGCAACGGATGTCGGTGTTAAGATTATAAAAACAATATACTGCCGGCTGAAGAATCGTTAATGGCATGACATAGTACGAAGTAAAGTTTACATTATGATTTTTATATGTATTCGGGGTTCTTTTTAATTAAAATACGAAGGCAAAAAATATTAATTTATTCACAATTCTATTTCAAACTCAGAAAAGAATTTGTTTGATTCAATAGATTACTCTCAAAAGCTAAATTGTTTATTTTTATTTCATTTAATTCGTAAAAAAACGAAAGGCGGCTGCGATCTAAGTTACCTCGGGCAATTAGAATGTGTCACGTGTTAAACACCAATTATAGTTCTTTCCATTTACCCAAGTAAAGCGTATTTTACACAATTTTGTGTAATTCACGATGGATTTATGGTACTAAGTAATAACTAACGATACGTAATTTTTATTTTCTCCATTGTAAAGACTTGTTAAATTAGAGTTTAGTTCAGTTAAGTTGGCAATTATAACTGTTTACTTTAAATGTTTATGTGAATAAAATGAATACAGGAAAAGAGGTGATTGAAATGAATAATCCTTAAGAATATTCCAATTTGACGTCAAATAGAATTATTCAAATTGCAGTATGCAAAATACGTTACGGTTACGCTTAGCTACCAAATGGAAAACTGTCAATCTTGAGTACAACGGGTGTTAAGGGTGACAGACGGGCGGACAGCGTACAAATAACGAGACTCTAACGAGTGAAAAGTGTCAGATGAAGTGGAAGGCATGCAAAGATTCAGCGGCGATATTTTGGCTTGAGTTTCTTGTGTAAATAAAAAGTTGTAATTATCTAGAATCACTTAAAATCGAACTGAATGTTATTATAATGAAGGTCTACCCTTGTTTTTAACCCACACCATAAATATTAAATGACCTATTATCAGCTAACAGAAGAACAAGTAAGCATGACTTTCACACTTACTTACAAAATGGTAATGCTCAAGCAATTAAATAAAACGTTTCCAAACAGTTTATCTGATTGTAATAGAATCTTTACTGGGACATATGGGAGGTTATGAAGCAATATCCACCTACTGCCCCGAAATATTACATACATATTCACTAATATGATGATTATCTGTATGATAATTTTCATTTACATATGTACGATAAATAGTTATAATATTCGACTATCGTAAAATACATCGAAAAAAAGTCAAAACGGATACAATTCAGTTTACAAAATAAATAACGTGTAGTTCAATCTAGAGGATAACAAATCACTATTTCACTCATACATTCTAATAAATTTCAAGTCGATGTCAAACGTGAAAACCTGACACTCTTTATATTCCATTCCGCCATGACCTAGCGTCTATCAATATTTTATGGTATCCCAAGTCAATATTTTAGTAGTAACAATGCTACCACATATATACGTCTTGCACAGCCTACATTCCATTGTTCATCATTCACTTGGGCTAGTTTATTATTGAACTTGTCATTATCTAACTAACATAGTATAGGTAGTGCTGTACGTCGGCGACGGTTGAAAGATCCCTGATTTATCAACGGCTAAAGATAATGGGACGATACTCAATGGACGATATTTGCTACTTGTTTTGTTGATACAATGGGAGATAAGATTTATTTACGTGTACAATATAAATTTTGTGAGGATTTTAATTAGTGGTACTCGAAAGATGGGTTGGTGTAGTTCTGGGCTTAATTTTGAAACCCGAACCCTTAAATGTTTACGTTTCCTTTTCATGTTAGACCAAGGTTCTTAGGATTTTATCTCTAGAGTGGTTAAAGACTACTGTAGAAACTTAAAATTTAT